>CM044901.1:85060128-85236517 GCA_024500145.1 Gentiana dahurica var. dahurica | reverse complement strand
ATAAAAACTTATGAAAATTTAATAAATTTATATTAACTCTTATAAAACATCTAAATTGAAACTAAAAAAAAAACTTTTATAAAACTTTTATAAAACTCCTCAAATTTCATAAAGATCCAATTTTATAAAATTTTCAGAAGTTATGCGAAAATTTTATAAAATAAAACATAAGAAAAGACTCGAAACTTAAGGGGTTCCTGATTCTTCGATTTCTAAATCTTCCAGAGTTCTGATATAACGTTCAATCCACCTAACTCCTAAAAATGAAGCATTTGAGTTATCTCTAGGAATTCCATCGGGATTTTCGGATAACCACCAAATCGTTCCCTTCCTAACAATATTCAAACACTCATCCTGGGATTTGGTTGTGTTTTTTCCACAGCGTCCAACATGTTCACTTTTTCCACAGATTCTGCATCTCATCAGAAATTTTGCCCTTCTTTTTATTGCACTCCTTGATGATCCATTACAAACTTCTCTCAATCTAATCTCTCTCAACAATTTCTTGTTTTGTTCAAAAACTAAAGCTTCTATAGCAAACGCGACATCTTTATCAAGGCCTAATTTCAAAAGTAAAACAAAAACTCCTAATCTATCTAAAAAAGACATCCAGTTCTTTTACGTCTATCCGGTAAAAGACGAAAAGAGTTTAAACATAAATAAAAATATAGAAAAGTAGAGTAAAGATAGATAGCACCTGGTATTTGGTGATTTCAGTTTCTCTGCTTTTCAGTTTTTCATTTTTCCTCTGCTTTTTCAATTTGTCGGGGGATCAATCAGTAGCATTATTTCTTCTTTCAGTGTGATTCCTTCTCCTCCACAAATAACTTTACTCTGTGGCCATTGGCTATAAAAGTTGTATTTCCATCAGTTAGTTCAACAGCTCTAGATTTGTAAACCCGTGTTACTTTAAATGGTCCTGTCCATCTTGATTTAAGCTTACCTGGAAACAACTTTAAACGTGAATTGTACAAAAGCACTCGATCACCTACATGGAACTCACGCTTAAAGATTCTCTTATCATGGAAATATTTCGTGCGTTCCTTGTAGATTCGAGCATTTTCATAAGAATCGAGACGAAATTCTTCTAGTTCTATTAATTGAAGCAATCTATGATCACCGACAGCCTTAGGATCGAAATTTAGAAATCTAATAGCCCAGAAGGCTCGGTGTTCTAACTCAACTGGTAGATGACAAGACTTACCAAAGACTAGCTTATAGGGAGAACAACCAATTGGTGTTTTAAAAGCTGTTCTGTACGCCCATAATGCATCATCTAATTTAACTGCCCAGTTTTTACGATTTGATTCCACTGTTTTTTCCACGATTCTTTTGATTTCTCTATTTGACACCTCTACCTGTCCACTGGTTTGCGGATGATAGGGCGTTCCTAACTTATGCGTTACACCATATTTTTCAACTATCTTAGTAAATGGTCTATTGCAAAAGTGTGACCCTTTATCACTAATGATAGCCCTCGGAATGCCATATCTGGTAAATATATTCTTTTTAAGGAATCGTATGACAACTTTGGTATCATTAGTGGGAAGAGCTTCAGCTTCTACCCATTTTGAAACATAATCTACCATTACAAGAATAAATCTTTTTCCAAAAGATATAGGGAAAGGTCCCATGAAATCTATACCCCAAACATCAAATAACTCACATTCTAAAATAGGTTGCATAGGCATTTCATGTTTTTAGATATATTTCCCCATTTTTGACAAGATTCACAAGATTTAACATACTTATAAGCATCTCTATATAGTGTAGGCCAATAAAAACCACATTGTAAAACTTTAAAAGCGGTTTTCCAACCTCCATGATGACCTCCCGCCTCACGATCATGACAAAATGATAAAACACTTAAAATTTCATTATCAGGCACACATTTTCTGATTATCCCATCCGAACATTTACGAAAAAGGTCTGGTTCCTCCCAGTAATAAAATTTTAAGTCATAAAAGAACTTCTTTTTCTGCTGCCAAGTCCAATGAGATGGAATATAATCACAGGTTAAGTAATTAATGATATCTCCAAACCAAGGTGACATTTCCTTAGAAGGAATTCTATTCTTTAATAACTGCATGGTTGAAGGAGTATCTATTCTAAATAGTTGTTCATCAGGAAATGAATCTTTAATTTCATTTCCTATTTCTTCATCATTTTCCATTCTACTTAGATGATCTGCTACTACATTCTCACTTCCTTTTTATCTTTAATTTCAATATCGAATTCTTGAAGTAAGAGAATCCATCTAAGAAGACGAGGTTTAGCATCTTTCTTACTCAGTAAATACTTCAGTGCTGAATGGTCTGTATAAATTATTACCTTAGAACCAACAATATATGATCGAAACTTATCTAAGGCAAAAATCACAGCCAACAGTTCTTTTTCTGTAGTTGCATAATTTAGTTGAGCAGTGTTTAATGTGTGAGATGCATAGTAAATAGCTTTGAGAATTTTGTTATATCTTTGACCTAAAACAGCTCCTACAGCTAAATCACTTGCATCACACATAATCTCAAACGGCAAATTCCAGTTTGGTGCTACTAGCACTGGTGCAGTAGTTAATCTCGCTTTTAGGGTCTGAAAGGCTTCCATACATTTACTATCAAAGTTAAAAGGTACTTCTTTTTCAAGCAAATGACTTAGAGGCTTTGCTATTTTTGAAAAATCTGCAATGAATCTTCTATAAAATCCTGCATGTCCAAGAAATCCTCTTAGGGTTCTTAAATTAACTGGTGGAGGTAATTTTTCAATTACTTCGACTTTAGCTTTATCAACTTCAATACCTTCTTCAGAGATTCTATGACCTAAAACAATTCCTTCTGATACCATTAGATGACATTTTTCCCAGTTTAGTACTAGATTGGTATCTTCACAGCGTTGTAACACTCGTTCTAAGTGTAACAAACAAACATCAAATGAATCTTCGTAAACACTAAAGTCATCCATAAAAATTTCTAAGAATTTCTCAACCATATCAGCAAATATAGCCATCATACACCTTTGAAACGTAGCTGGTGCATTACATAAACCAAACGGCATTATTTTATAAGCAAAAGTTCCATAAGGACAAGTGAAAGTAGTTTTTTCTCTATCTCCTGCTGCAATGAATATCTGTAAATATCCTGAATAACCATCTAAGAAACAGTAATACTTATGTCCACTTAAGCGTTCCAACATTTGCACTATGAATGGAAGTGGATGATGATCTTTCTTAGTATGATCATTTAGTTTTCTAAAATCAATGCACATTCGATATCCGGTAATTTCTCTTGTCGGAATCCATTCATTCTTTTCATTCTCTTTCACTGTGAAACCTCCTTTCTTTGGTACCACTTGAGTTGGACTTACCCATTCACTATCTGATATGGGAAAAATTATCCCCATTTCTAATAGCTTAATGACCTCTTTCTTAACAATTAACTGCAAATTTGGGTTGAGGCGGCGTTGCGGTTGAATACAAGGTTTAGCATCTTCCTTCAGAATTATCTTATGAACGCAAATCTCAGGGCTAATACCTCCAATATCGGCAACTGTCCATCCAAAAGCTTTCTTATGCTTTTTCAACATTCTAAGTAATTGATCTTCTTGTTGCTCAGTTAAAGATGATGAAATAATAACCGGTAATAGATTATTAGTTTCTAGAAAAGCATACTTCAAATTTAAAGGTAACGGTTTCAATTTCAGATTCTTAGGTGGATCTTCCAGTGATGGTTTAAGAACTGGTCCTTCTAGTTCTAATTCCAAATACTTATGCCATGAAGGTTTAAAAGTAAAACTTCCTTTATCTAGAGAAAGGATTATCTCTTTCATTTCGGTGTCTTTCTCATCTTCCTTATAGATAGACAGAGTTAAGCATTCTTCTAATCTGTCTTCAAAAGTTGGTAACTGATTATCATAGACATAATGAATATCTTCTATAAAAGAACATGATTCTGGTGATCTGTATGGATGGTTCATAGCTTTGAAAATATTGAAAGCAACTTCATCTTCATTGACTCTCAAAATTAACTCTCCTTTCTGGACATCTATTAAAGTTCTTCCTGTAGCTAGAAATGGTCGACCTAAGATAAGTGGCGCTGAATATCCTTCTTCCATTTCCATAACTACAAAGTCTACTGGAAAATAGAACTTGTCTACTTTAACCAATACGTCCTCAATAATTCCTTTAGGGTATTTAATCGATCTATCTGCCATCTGCAGAGTCATTTCAGTCTTCGTAAGCTTTCCTATGCCTAGCTTTCTATAATCCTCATAAGACATGAGATTTATACTAGCTCCAAGATCACATAAGACCTTCTTAAACAGAAATCCTCCAATTTCACATGGGATGGTAAAACTTCCGGGATCTTTCAGTTTAGGTGGTAACTTATGCTGCAAAACTGCAGAACATTCTTCATTTAGGCATATATTCTCATATTCCTCTAATTTTTTCTTGTTTGACAGAATATCTTTCAGAAACTTTCCATAAGCAGGCATACTAATTAGAGCTTCGATAACAGGGATATTAACATGAATATGACGAAAAGTATCAAGGAAACGAGCATACTTCTGATCAATTTTAATCTTTTTAATTTGATCTTTAGGTGGGTAAGGTAAAGATTCTAAATCTATAACCTTTGATCCCAAAGTCATTTTCTCTTTTCCTTTCTCCTTAAACTTTTGAGTATTACTTGATCGCCATGTTTCAGGTTCTTGAATTTTTTCCTTTAAAACATTCCCTGAGTCAATCTCTACTTCAGATTTCTTCAGTTCTTCTTGTTTTTCATCCTTGTTTTCATTATCTTCTATTCTAACATGTTCCTTGAATAAAGTCCTTAAATCTTTATCCATGGGATCTTTCAAAATCCTAGGGATTTTTACCCATTTCTCACCTTCATTCTCAGGTTCCAAACTTCTATTCCTTTTCAAGAAATTCTCTATAATTTCTTCTTCCTCATCAGTGAATTCAAGTTCATCTTTAGTTTCATCATTTTTTCCATCTAAATCATTTTCTACTTCATTATTGCCAAAGTTTTCTACTCCATTACTACCACAAAGTTTTCTACTTCTCGTAACTACAACATTTACCTCTCTTGGGTTTCTTTTAGTATTGCTTGGTAATCCTCCAGGAGGTCTACTGTTATTACGTTCACCTTCCCTACTCAAATGATCTTCCATATTCCTTAATGAGGCTTCTATCGTTCTCATTCTGGTATCATGTCCACTCATAGATGTTTTCATTGAACTCATATCTTTAGTGACTGTACCAATAGAAGTCATCATTGTTTCCATATTCTTAGCTTGAGTAGATACTACACCCATCATATTTTCCATTAGTTTTTCCCATTTTTCAACTCCTTCTGCAGGTTGAGTTGAACTTTGAGTTCTTGGTATACTTTGAGTGGTATGTTGAGGATAGGATCTAGGTAATGATTGTAAATTCTGATTAGATGTATTTTCTTGATAAACTTGATTATTATTCATATTCCTATACTGAATTGGATATGGCGGTTGTCCTTGCTTACTAGGGTTTTCAGACCATCGAAAAGTAGGGTGATCTCTTCTAATAGCATTAAACGAGTTTGAATATGCATTGTTCAAATTCCTATGCTGCTGAAGAAAACTCACCTCCTCTCTTGAATATCCTGTTGGTTCTTCGATCCCTAATGGCATATTATCCTGATTTGAGTATTCAGTTGGTGTACTATTTTCTGAACTTTGGTTTTTGTTCGATTGTAGGCCATCAAATTTCCTACTCAAATTTTCTAAATGTGCTAGAACTTCCGTATTAGATGTACATTCTCCTGCAAAAGCTACTTTTCTGGTGCTAGAACCGGTTTCCCACATTATGTTATTTTTGGAAATCTTTTCTATAGCATCGTAAACTATTTGAGCTTCACTCATCATTAAAGAACCACCACATGCATGATCTACATCTGCACGTGAATCTTTTCTTAATTTACGACAGAAAAGTTGAATTTGCATATCTAAGGAATAACCATGGTCGGGACAGGCTCTTAACAATTTTTTAAATCTTTCCTAGGCATTCCCAAGCGTTTCTTCAGATCCATGTCTAAAGTTAGCAACCTCGACTTTTAATTCCAAATTTCGTCCTGGAGTGAAATATTGTTTCAGAAATTCAGTTTGAATATCCTCCCAACTAGTAAGTGAATGATGTGGAAGAGACATAAACCAATCTCGGGCTCGTCCTTTTAAAGAAAAAGGAAACATAGTCATCCTCGTTAGTTCCTTATGAGCACCTTGACTTTTGGCTGTATTGCACAGTTCTTCAAAAAGATAGAGATGATGATGTGGATCTTCATCATCCTCTCCTAGGAATTGGGCTCTTGCGTCAATTAAACCAAAAAGATGAGATTTAATTTCGAAATTATTCGCTCCTTCATTGGGTAAAAGTATGGGATTATTAGTCTGGTTTCTTTTTATGGTTTGATCACAGATAGGTCTCGGGTTTGGTGGGTTATTACGATTATTCTGGTTCCGATCTTGATTATTTCTATTATTATGATTTTGGTTATTATTAGGGTTAACAGGGTTTTGTCCATGCCCTGGAGCATGATCTAGCCTCTGTTCATTTGTTTCATCACTTAGTTCAACCATTTCTTTATTTTGATTAGAAGATGATTCCGTTGGAGATTTTCCAAGGAGTCCTAAGCTGGTTTGACCACGTTTACTCTCTATTCGTAACTGCCTTTCGTAAGCGTTTATGTCAGGCTTATAAGGAGTAAGTGAGGCTTTACCGCTTCTGGTCATCAACTAACGAAAATAGAAAAATGCTCGAGTTTTATAGAAGAAGAAAATTGGTACTAAAAGAAAGTAGATACCAACGAAAAAATAAAATAGAAATGAGATAAGAAAAAGCGTTGATTTATTCTCGAGAGTTTTGAGCTAATACAAGTAGTAACCATATACACAAAGAAAGAAATTAGCGACGTGGTCCCCGGCAACGGCGCCAGAAAGCTGACGGACGTTTTCTAGTGCTATACAATCCTTACCGGCAGTGTACCGGGTCAAATCATAGTGCTAGTGTGGTGAGTCAGAGTGTCGAATCCTCAGGGAAAACGTGGTAATTCTTTTAAGTGTGGTTAAACACCAAAGAGCTGTTATTAACTCGATCTAAACCGCAATTTTATAACACAGATTACTACTATTATATTTAACATAAAATAAATGCGTAATTTAAAAGTTATTCTAATATAATATATATAGATGTATAAATATATATAGATGTACATGGATTGCAATATATATATATAGATATAAATATATAGATACCTGATTGAGGTCAAGTTAAATTACTAACTCGATGCCTAAATAACCACTAGCAAGTGAACTAGGTTCAATCGCAGTATATCCAGATAGAGTCGAGGCCGATCCCACAGAGAATCAATTTGTGGATCCTAACTTGAATAGTCAAACTATTTATTTCGTTTGACAAACACGGTCTATGACCAACATGAAGTACGAGAAAAGAAAGACACACTCAAACATATAAACAACATGTAAACACATAACGTAATCAACTGCCCTATTATAACCGTGATCATTTGGATCTAGACAATTTATATGACAACAAAACTCATCAACTACTAATCCGTTCATATCTATTTATATTGGCTACGGGAGTCATCCTCTAAGCTTGATGTAGCACCGATAGGTCACTATATCACTGTGGTATTGTTACGTGACTTCGCCTTTTGGTGCCTCCATCTCATATAACTCACACGCTTACTACTCTAAGGATGCCGATATTGACCGTACACCTCGTCCGGGCAACATTCCTTTGGTTAGGCGTACTTCCTAGACGATCACTCAAACCCTCGTCCAACTAACAATTACCAAGTTATAGTCTCATGCTAGTTTACGATCTACGTGTAACAAGGTGCGCGCAATTCCTTAATATAAACCTACCTAGATAACGCTGAACGTCCGAAGATCAATTCCTAAGCCTACCTAAGAGTTTTATATCGGTATTTCCTTTTTACACGTTTTAATTAAATTAAGCGAGTGACGTAGCCATAGCCATACCTACTGAGATAATAAATTCAATTAAGCTAACCTAATCATAAAGACGTGACTGATTAACGGATGAAACAGGTTTGACAACCCTCGGTCGACCGAATAGGTGCCCTCGGTCGACCAACACCTCTCGATCGACCGAGTGACACCTCTCGGTCACCCGAGAGTCTAGCTCCCCAGATTTACATCCCAGAACATATTTCTCAGCGTTTCATATACGAATCGGATTATATAGCGAATCATCAGGACATCATATAAACTAATCTAAATACACGTAAATTAAACACACAGATTCATCCGTAGATATTAGGTAGAGGACGTAGGATATGGTATCCTTATAGACAAGGTATCACCACTGCCCTAACGTCATATCCTAGATCTACATCATCTAGATATGAATAACTACTCAAACAATCAAAGCATAATTGGGAAATTGATTACTTAAAAGAAAACAAGATGAAGAACTAGGGCTTACATGTTTGCACCCTTAGCTCCTCCACAAGCCTTATTTGCTTATATGTCCTTATGAATGAATAGTGGTGAATGCATAATAATAAAAAATACAAAGGACTTATGTTTATATAGAGCCTCAGCCGTCATAGAGAACCGACTTAAAATGCCGACACTCTGAACCCTAACCGACTCAAATAATGTGCCGAACTTCTTCTGGATCATAGGCCCACTCGATCGACCGAATGCACAGGCTCGGTCGACCGAGCCTTACACGCTCCTGGGCTTTCTTCCTCTTTTATCTTGGGCTTTCTTAACTCGTCTGTGATCCATCAAAGCTTCTCTGAAGTCCATCCTTGTGCTCCCAAATGAGTTACTACAAATATCACACGAAATACAGTCTGTAATATCAAATAATATAATAAAACCTCTTAATACATAATAATGAATCGTAACTCTCGGCATATGCAAATTAAGCGTATTACGACTTATTATTCCTCTATTATAGCTCCTTTAAACTAGAATCGGGGATAAAGGTCATAGAATAACGGGCACGAAATGACCGTTATCAATACCAATATATAGTTTATAGTAATAGACAAATAGAACTAGCCAAAGTTTATATAATTGATTTATACAATTTTTTTCAGTAAACGGAATGTGCTCGATCTTTCCTTTTATATTAGGTCCAATTGAGTAAATGAAACGGTGCACTCCTAAGGTTAACAATTCCTCCTCACATGAGCGTATGAAATTGTCATATGTCAAATTGTCATCAGTTTAATCTCCCCAACTGCCCCATGCTAATCTCAGTTAGTCTGAACAGGTACCGAGTACAAATCTACCCCGGATAAAAGAGGTTATTCCGTTTGTCAGACGGCCGATGTTATTCAAAAGGCTCCGGTTGTCAGGCGGATCGATTTAACTTTCCGGTGTTAGTTTCAATTAAACCGTTGATTTTAACATTATTACGATCTTGAGCACAAATTTAATAAGATTCATCTTTCCCAAGACAAATCTGCCCCCGGGTAGGAAATTGGATTCCGTTGTCACGCTTTCGCACGGCCAATTTTACCCTCCGGTTTTTCTATCTTTTATCTCATATCCTAACTTCTCTGGTCAGTTCATCGTTAGGTTATATGTTGCGATTCATCTTGGTTAATTACGTCAATCCGAATATTATCAATACGTTACAAAATAGAAAAAGATTCAATTAACTCAATTTTAGTCAATTTTACTTAGACATCATTCCTTTACCGAAAAGATCGAAATAAAACGATTATATAACTTTGGCTAGTTATTAGATTTAACCTAAAAACATTATAACGACTAAAAAGATAAAAACAAACATAACAAACATAAATACTTAAGAAATTTTACCCGATTACAAATGCTGAATCAGAGTCGTATTCTTCCGGATATTACAACGACTTCAACAACACCGAACTTCTGATAATTTCTCGAGCATTACAACAATACTTCGGTATTATTATTTTTGGCATAAGGCCTATTTACAAACTACGAAAATAAAAGAAAAGATATAGATAATATATATATAGGATATTGTATATATATATATATTGGTACCCCCATTCTGTTTGCAAATGAGCTTCCTTTTATAGGCAATGATCCAAGGCCAGACCGGTCCTTGATATGGCCGGACCAGTCCGGCCTAATGATTGAATCCACCCCCCTTGATTAATCAGCATGTGCGAGGATTATAATTATAATTATATATATAACTTATAAAATTCATATCTCGAGTTCCTGATCTCCAAACAACATGATTCAAGATGCATTGGAAAGCTCTTCAAATAATCTACAACTTCCATGAAGGACTCTTCTTCAGAAAATGTCGTTTTGATGTGCCTTTCTTTTGTCGAAGATATTTCCCGATTACCACTTAATCAAATCGATTAGCCACTTGACCACTTCGATTGACCACTTGACCACTTAAGCTCGTGACACTCTCTAAATATTTCCAAAGATATGATTATACTTCACAATGTTGATTCTCGGGGTCTCGGTTTATAAATCTGCAATAAAATACCACAAATACCCACGTAAATCTGACACGACATTCCGATTTACTAAAATCGGTACAAAATGATAACTTTTTACTATTATTACTGAGTTTTACTACTAACTACTCTAAATTATAAAGATTAATATTTCATATCATTTATATAATAATTTCATATATTTTATAGAATTCGTTGACAAAACATAATAATATAACGTAATTTTAATCATATAAAAGTAATACATCATGCATCAATCATTCCCGTTGGTAAATTTTAGATCTTTAACAACTATGGGTGCTAATCCCTAATACGCTTCCATTGAAAGGATATTAGGTGCCTATGTTCAATTAACCTCCTTCATTGGTTGTAATAATTCACATGCTATATGATCGAGTCCTGAATCAAACTGATGATCAAACGGGTCTTTCTTGTTCTAGGATTATACAGAGAATAGTACTTATTTTTCTTATGGACTGAACTTAATGAATAAGCTGCCTACGTATCTAAGTATATACTTGGAATCAAGTCCAACCGTAGTTCAGGCGGTTACTGGTGATAATGGGGCTAATGGGCGGTTATATAAACCCCCACGCCTCACGTTCAGTCATAACTGCTTTTTATTCCAGATGAGTATGTCTCCGATCTACTTCCTCTGGTCAGGGACCTCCCCTGGCCTGATCAGACTTCTTCTTCTGGTCAGGGACCTGCCCTGGCCTGATCAGACTTCTTCATCTGGTCAGGGACCTGCCCTGGCCTGATCAGACTTCTTCTTCTGGTCACAGTAGTACCCAGGTCGGATACAACTCTGTTCTGTTCTGCCGGTTCGCTTTGCCCTGCTGGATGCGTGGACTGATCCGGGTCACCCCTAATCAAAGCCCCCCAGATCTTAATCGCTTTGGCCTGGCCTTTAGAAGGGTTAAGATCTGAATGTTCAAAGTTGCTCCACGTGTACCGTCCGGATGGCCTGTTTACCTTTGCCTTGGTTATTTCAAACGCCACCATAAATGCACACGCTTTTCTTTCCAATCGACGCGTAGCTCAAACGTCCCGTCCTCTAGTTAAAAATCATTACACCTATTACACTCTGCAAACAATCGTCATTATTTATAAAGGCAAACGTCAGATTTGGTGGATTTGCTCTTCGACTTGCAAGTAAGTCTTTCTTCCTTTTTCTTAATCTTCTTTCTCCCCATATGAATCCAGACCAGCCTGCAATATCCAACCCCGGCGAGAATCCCCTTTTTTCTATTCTTCCTCCCCATCTGATTGCTTCTATTGTTCCTACTCTTGTCGAATCGCCCCCGACTGAGTATAACATATCTGGCTTGTCCACGCCCATAAGAGCATTGAGAAGGACCTACGAGACTAAGAAAATGATGGCTTGTCACGCAATCGACTCTACACTGAAGGATTCAGATATCACAGACATCTGTGATAGGTATGGGATAAACAGGAACACTTATGCTCCTATCCGACCTGCGTCTGGAAAGAGTGCTGCTGCTCCTCCTGTTGGATATTGCACTGTTTACAAAGAACAGTTTGAGTGCGGCCTTAGGTTTCCTCTTCCTCCAGCTTTCCTGGAAATACTCCGATATTATGATTTGGGTCTTGGTCAGATAGTTCCCAATAGTATAAGGGCCATTACTGGTTTTTTGATTTGGTGTAGGTGCTTTGTGACCCCCTTCTCTTTAACACTTTTTAGAACCTTTTATCAATGCAAACAAGTTAAGAAGAACCCTGGTTGGTATTGCTTCTGTAGGAGAACTGACAACCTGAGTGGTGTCCGCTTGATTAAGAAAACAGACCAGTCTTTTTCTGATTGGAAGAAGCATTTCTTCTTCATTAGGCACAACACTATTAGGGATCTGGGCAAATGGAATACTTCCACTAAGAATAGTGATGTGCTAGAGAGCAAAGCGGGCAAGAAACTGTTGAAAGATATCAGCGAATCCTCGATATATCTGGGTCTGAAACAGTACAGTTCTAATCTGATTGATGCTGCTCATTTGGAGACTGCTGGCCCAGAACCTTATGTTGAATTATCAGAGGAGAGATATAATTTAAGTAGGGTCTCTTGTTTTGTGCCTTTATATTTTTCTTCCATGACATGTTTCTAATTTTTTGTTGGCATTTGCAGTGGCAAGCTTCACTGACATCGTCCAGATTGCTGATGAGGCTTCACCACCCAAAGGTCAGAACACATCTGGATCCATCGCCCATCCAGATGTACCAGATCAGGCTGCCAAGCCTGTTGACAGTCACCCTACTGAGCCTTCGGTTGAGACAGATCCTGCTGATGACGACTCTGAGGAGACCAATGACTTTCGGATTGTTTCTCACAGTGCTTTGGTAGAGACCACGACTGAGACTAGGCGTGCCTCGAAACGTATTAGATCTCAGGATCACGCTGATGGAGGTGCTGAGACCTCAGATCGACACCAGGGAGAAAGATATGATTGGAGAGAATGGTCCAATCAAGATTTGTCAGCATTTGTAAGTGTTTTCTTCACAAGTAGCGTTCAAAATATATATATATATATATATATATATATATATATATATATATATATATATATATATATATATATATATATATTTCTCTTTTTTTTTTTTTTTTTTGAGATAACACATGCGATCTTGCTTCGTGTATTCCCTTTTAGGGAGCTAAACTGGGTAAAGAGATCCTGTCCAGGCTGAGAAGTTCTGGGAAAGTTGAGGAAGACTTGGCCAGTTCTCTGTCCGAGTGGAAGGCCAAATACGAAGACTTGCTGAATACTTCTGCTGCTGAGAAGATGGTTTTATCTGATGAATTGAAAACCAAAGAAGAAGAATTCCAGACCCAGCTTGCTACTGCTAACCAGATCAAATCCGACTTGGAGAAGATGGTGGACACTCTCGAGAAGGAGCGGGATAGTCTGAAGAGCAAATTGCCTGAACATATTGCTGAAGCCATTGCCAATTACAGGAGGTCTGATGAGCTAGCCGACAGCATCAAGATGTTATTTGCCCCAATCATCTGGTTTGGGTACTCCTCAGCCATTGAGGACATGAAAGCTGCTGGTCTTAATGTTGATGCTACCAAGCTTTCTCATGCGGGATGGAACATGAACGATGGATCTCAAATCTATGAGACCAGATTCAAAGAGTTTAGAGATGGAGTGGACCTGGTCTCCAAGTATGGCAAGAGGCCTCCCCTGCTCAGACTGGCTCATCATCTCAGTCTCAAGTTCCCCCAAGTTCGAAGTGAAATCGTTCCTGACTTCAAATATTGTGTCTTGCTGTTGTTGCCTTTCAATTTAGCCGTCTTTTAAAAACTTCTGAAAAAATTATTACTTTGGTGCCTTTAGCACTGTTTGCAATTTGTATTTGCAATTTGTATGACATGTTTTGATTCTTGCAACATAAGACATAAGTTCCCTTTGTGCCTTTATTCCCCCCAGTATGACATGTGATTTGCTATGCAGCATATGTCATACTATGATGAATTTCCTTATTTTAGGAACTGCTGACCTGACATAAGTTCCCTTTTTTTAAGAGTTATGACCTGACCTGAGGTCTGGAAGTTTGCGACCTGACCTGAGGTCTTTAAACGGTCTGATTTATCAGACTTAACGTTTTTTCTCTTTTTAAGAGTTATGACCTGACCTGAGGCCTTAAAACGGTCTGATGTATCAGACTTAACGATTTTTCTCTTTTTAAGAGTTATGACCTGACCTGAGGTCTGGAAGTTTGCGACCTGACCTGAGGTCTTAAAATGGTCTGATTTACCAGACTTAACGATTTTTCTCTTTTTAAGAGTTATGACCTGACCTGAGGTCTGGAAGTTTACGACCTGACCTGAGGTCTTAAAATGGTCTGATTTATCAGACTTAACGATTTTTCTCTTTTTAAGAGTTTAACAATAGAAACATAATTACAGCAGTTCAACATAATCAAGGAGATAAAATAACTTATAGTGCATAATAGTCTTACAAAATAAGATGATAATTACTTGCCTTAAACATAAAACTTCTTCAAATTAATTGCATTCCAGCTTCTGGGGATGGTTTTCCCTTTACTATCAGCCAATTGGTATGCTCCTTTTCCATGCACTTTAATGATTTGATAAGGACCCTCCCAGTTAGGGCTGAGATTCCCACTTGGTTCCTGCCTGCTGACCTCATTCTTGCGCAACACCAGATCACCAATCTTGAAATAGCATTGTTTCACCTTGGAGTTGTAATACTGGGAAACCTGTTGCTTATACTTAGCCATTCTGATCAAAGCAATATCTTTTTTCTCCTCCAGCTCGTCCTTAGTGTGCCTTATTTCCTCCTCTTGGATCTGATCGTTATGCAGTGTTGTTCTAGGGGAAGGTAATCCAATTTCTGCTGGGATAACAACTTCACATCCATAGGCCAGTGAGAATGGGGTTTCATGTGTTGACATATTTGGGGTAGTCCTATAAGCCCAAAGAATGTTTGGGAGATGCTCTACCCAGTGCTTTCCCTCTTGTTCCAGCCTCTTTTTCAAACCAAGCTTGATCTGCCTGTTAGTTTGTTCCACCTGACCATTTGCCTGGGGGTGACCAACAGAGGTGAAATGCTGTTTTATGCCCAACTCTGTACACCATTCCTGAACTCCACTGTCTTCAAATTGTGTACCGTTGTCTGAAATTATAGTCTTTGGTATCCCATACCTGCAAAATCAGATTTTTCCACAAAAATTTTTGGATCTGTTTGGCTGTGATAGTGGTTAATGGTTCAGCCTCCACCCATTTAGTGAAATAGTCCACAGCCACTACTAAGAACTTGTAATTTCCTGGTGCTGTTGGGAGTGGTCCCACCAGATCGACACCCCATTGGTCAAAGGGCCAGGCTGCAATGACTGGAACCAAATTTTCAGATGGTCGATGGGATAGATTACCATGGACCTGACATGACCTGCATGCCAAGACTAATTCCTCTGCATCTTGCTGCATTTTAGGCCAATAATAGCCAAACAACCTGCATTTCCTGGCTAATGCCCTTGATCCTATATGGTTTCCACAGATCCCAAGATGAATTTCTCTCAACAGATAATTGCCTTCTTCCACAGTAACACAACGTAGCCAAGGAGATATGAATGATTTCCTGTACAATATATCATTGAATAAGGCATACCTGTCAGATAAGCGCTGAATTTTGCGAGCTTGACCTCGGTCTTCTGGTAACTGGCCATGTTTTAAGTATGATACAATGGTATCCATCCATGTTTCCCTTTGTGTGACCGGTTTCACCTCAGGAATTTCATAGCTACGCTGGTTTAACTGCTCGATGAGAACCTTCTTGTCTGATAAGAAATTAGAGGCCAACTTAGACAGGGCATCTGCTCTGGTATTTTGTGATCTGGAGACCTGCTCCACCTGTACTTCTTGAAACTGGTTTATAAGTGATTGGGATAGAGATACATACTTCTTCATGGGTTCCTCTTTCGCTTCATAATTTCCTTTGATGTGGTTTACCACCAACTGAGAGTCACTGTAAACTTTGAGCTGCTTAACCCTCAACTTTAGAGCTAAGTTCAAACCGGTAATTAGCGCTTCGTATTCAGCTTCATTATTGGTTGCCTGGAAATTAAAATGTAAAGCATAGGGGAACTCTTCACCTCTTGGACTTATGAGGAGGAGACCTGCTCCTGACCCATTCTTGCTGGATGCTCCATCAACGAACAATTTCCATTGACCTGATTCTTTTGGATTCACTTGTTGATCAATAGAGATTGACTTTTCTTCTGCCAGGAAGTCTGCCAGGGCCTGTGCTTTCACAGCTGTTCGTGGTCTATAATCTAGATCATAACCTGCCAATTCTACTACCCACTTGGCTAAACGACCTGAGTTATCGGGCCTGCTCAAAATTTGCTTCAGTGGCTGATCGGTCAAGACAATGACTGGATGACTCTGGAAGTAAGACCTCAGTTTCCTGGTTGCGTGTACCAATGCTAGTACCAACTTTTCTGCATCTGAGTACCTCACTTCGGGTCCATGTAAGGCCTTGATTATGTAGTAAACTGGCTTCTGAAATGTGTCCTGCTGCCTAACCAACACGGCACTATTGGCCTCATCACAAACTGACAGTTAAAGGTACAGAACCTCTCCTTCCTGAGGGGAGGTTAGAGTTGGTAACTCTAACAGATATTTTTTCAGATCATTAAAGGCTTCTTGACAATCTGTCCCCCAATGAAACGGTGAAGCTTTCCTTAAAACCTTGAAGAAAGGCAATGCACGCTTTGCTGAACGTGAAAGAAATCTGTTCAATGCTGCTAGTCTTCCTGTTAACCTTTGGACCTCCCTAATATTGGTAGGAGGTGGCATCATTTTTAAAGCATCCAACTTATCCGGATTGGCCCGGATTCCGTCTTTAGAGATCATGCAACCCAAGAACTTTCCCGATCTGACCCCGAATGTGCACTTCTTTGGGTTCAGCTTCATCTTGGCTGTTCGAAGCACCTTGCAAACTTCTCTTACATCTTGTAAATATTGATCTAAAGACCTGCTTTTGATCAGTAAGTCATCAACATAGACCTCCATAGACTTGCCTATCTGATCGTTGAAAATTCGATTAACTGCCCTCTGGTATGTGGCTCCTGCATTCTTCAGCCCAAACGGCATGGTTACATAATAATATGTGCCAAATTCTGTGATAAAGGCCATTTTCTCTGCATCTTTTGGGTCCATGAATATTTGGTGATACCCTTTACGCATCCAAGAACCCGAAAATCTCAAAACCCACAGTCGAATCCACCAGCCTGTCAATTCTGGGTGAGGTGTAACTGTCTTTAGGGCAAGCCTTATTTAAATCCGTAAAGTCTACACACATTCTCCATGATCCATCTGATTTCTTTACTAGGACCGGATTGGCAAGCCATTCTGGGTAAACCACCTCCTTGACAATTCCTGCTTGTTTCAACTTGGCAACCTCCTGTTCGATTACTGAGATCCTTTCTGGGGCAAAATGTCTCTTCTTTTGACGAACTGGGGGTCTGTTCTGATCCATATTCAAACTATGGACTATGAATTCTGGGGATAAGCCAGGCATATCATCTGTCTTCCATGCGAACACATCTCGGTACTCCTTGAGCAGTTCTGTTAACGCTTTTTTATAGGGGTCTGGAATCCACGAACCTATGCTGACCGCTGACTCGGTTCCTGGTTCTCCGATCAGAACAGACTCGGTCTGATCTGCAGTTGCCCAAGTCTTTTCTTCTTCTGGTAACAACTCTTCAAGAATTACCTGTTGAACCAACTGTTTTCTCCGACTACAGATGTGTAACAGCTCCTGGCTATTTCCACATCTCCTTTAATTTTAGCCGATCCAGAACGAACTGGAAATTTCATACTGTTGTGGGCTGGTGAGATAACCGCTCGCAGATCGATGATTGCTGGTGTTGGGGAGATTTTGCATCATTAAAACAAAAGAAAATTTATAAACCTATACTACCATGCAAAACTACCTCCTAACCGGCCGAATACCGGGTAGTTGCTAGTAAAGTTGGATAAGTACGGGTATCGATCCTCAGGGAAAAGGGATGTTGAATCTAATCTAATTAATTCTTCTTTATTAACTAAACCTAAACCTAAACTAGAACGGAAAAATAACTGGACGGAGGATTGTTAATCCAAAGCCAGGAAATATAGTTGCGGACAAAATAAATAAAACTACATCTACGAAAACAGTAAAACTAACTAATAACTGAACAAACATAAACAAACCATGATCAACCTATTCCCAACAACCATCACCCCACCGAAATCAGTCAGATAGACAAACATTCATTCATTAGTTATCTTGGATTATTATCTTTTCTAATGAAGCGTTTCCTCTTCCGATTTATCACGCCATTAATTAGTTTACCTTCCGGTCTTGACTAGTATCGATACGAATCAAAGATATGGATTGAATCCTAACCTAACAACATTATCCCTCAACTTCCGTTTGTTGGAATAATTATTGTCAATCTCCCTCACGATAATCTAATGAATCTATTAACTTCCGTTATCTAAATTCGATTAACATGCGGCATAAAAACATGAAAGAGAACAAGAACAACGTAATGAAATAAACACATGAACAATCTCATCTTTCCGGTGACGGTGATATCCCTCAATTCCAATCTAAGATAATCTTGCATCGAATTAATTAAATTGTGGTTCTCTCGTAAACCTAGATATTTAACCTACGAACATCCGTTATGTATATATTAAAGATCTAATCTTTCCTATGGTGATCTAAACTACACCGACTTCCGTCATACGGTAGCATCAAATCATACAATCATCTTTCGATATAAAATTGCACGATACAAATGAACATAGGAAACGAAACAATTATAATTAAAACTTACAAAATCATCCATGAACTGAAATTAAAGTGTTGCAGAAACAGGTCTCCATGGCTGCTCCATGGATGAAAGCTCCAAGCCTTCATCATAATTCGAACAAGAAAAGAAAACGAAACGAAAAATAAAACCTAATCTAACCCCGATCACCCGAGCACAAGGCTCGGGTGACCGGCCTTGGAAGCCTCAGAAAATAAGGTGTTCTTGCGGCTGCTGTGTGTAAAATTCGATATGGTATGATATTAGGGTTGAAAAGCTGCTGCTATTTATAGAAAATCAGAGGCGGTTGCTACAGTAACGGTGCCGGACGCCCGTCCATAAGGTCGGACGCCCGTTCACTATTTTCAGCAACAACATCCAAACTTGTAACGATCATATCTCGGGCCTCGTAAGTCAGAATGGAGTGATTCAAAATCCTGTAGAATCCTCCCTTCAAGCCCTACAACTCTTCTCTTGAGGTCAAGAGTCAAATTGGGTGTTATCATATCAAGAACTTCGTTGCAAGGTCGTCACTACCCGGAATCCTGATTTTCCGACATTTATCTTGCTTGATTTCTTTTCCACTCGAATTTATCTCTTTAAAATCATCCTTTCCATCAACAATGTGTATCTACAATGTAGGAAAAACATACCAAAGCGTAACACAATCCTAAAATAATATAAAATCATGATTTAAACACATAAATCGCTACGTTCTACAATTTAACCTATTAGAAACACCATTTACTCAATTAATCGATTATAAGCTCGATTTCTATGAAAAACATCCAGATATGGGGGAAATTGATATAAAACATATCCTTATAAAACGTATAAAATCACCCTTAACAACTCCCCCACACTTAAACCTTGCTCGTCCCGAGCAAGACAAAACATAATCATCACTCGAGACATATAAACACTTATGCAAATATAAAACATATTCAAGTAGTTTAGAGGTTCACCCAAGTGAGTGTGTGCATAGCCATAATAAATTTCCACCAAATCCACACTTGAAATTGATTCAAGCAAAACTAGCCAACATCCCATTTAAATTAGACATATAAAAACGATTATAACATGCACCTCACAAAACATACAAACCCCGAAAAAAATAATAGGGAGCATTTAAAATATTTCCGACATAGTTAGAGGATAGTCCCTACATCATATCTTTCAGTTTATACTGGGGATAGTCAGAAGATAACTAAGGTTTCCAACCATCTTTTCACATTACCATTCACTAATTTTTCTTAAAGTTCAATCAATTCCACATATATAGCATATATGCCCTCATTCCCAGCAATAGGATGTTTCGGGATAACACCCTAACTGGACTACTATCATCAGGCAGTCGGGAGCTATTAACCTCATAGTGGTATAGGACATTTCATGATAATGCCCTACCGCACTCAAATCATCGGCAGCTACTTCCGACACTTAAATACATAATTCATATTATTCATCTTAGATTGGTATACAAAACTTAAATTATATCCATCCTATCACATTCAAACCTTCAGATATTCACAGTATGTCATACTTTAACTCTAAACACAAACTATTAAAATTTTCAAAATTCGTATGGAAGCAAAGAATAATGCGATAATCATCAAAAATCTCTAATCAAATGGGTATGGCTTAAAAACATAGCTCATCATCTACTATGGCACGTGAAAAATAGTGTCGGGTGAAACAACTAAATTTACTAAATATGCAGAATACAACATCAATGATTATAAACATCGAACAAAGACATGCAATGCTCACTCGGGACAAAACAAAAATTTTAAAAATTAAGCACTTTTCATAGAAATATAATAGAAATTGAGCAAACGACTCATAGATACATATAAACCATCCTCTCCCCCACACTTAGATCTCAACTTGTCCTCAAGTTGTGCAGAAATAATAAATTAGAGAACTTAGCTGATTGGATGCTGGCAATTCCGGAAAAATCGGTAAAAACCAAAATTGCTGCATAGCTCAGTAGACTGTGGAGCATCACAGGTAAACTGAATTCATCGTGAAAGTGCACAATAGCTATCAAAAATATCCTGCAGACTTGATCAGTGCAAAAAGAGTCTACGGGGAAAAAGAAAAGATTACATATATAAAGCACATGGAAAAGGAGATATAGAGATATTTCAAATTTAAGCTCATATAACGATGGAATACATATACATGGAACATTACACAACAGTAGGCTAGGTGCAACTACATGAAAATATACTACAATGCAGCCTACATGATATGCAATCCTAAAAATAAATAAAAATAAATTCTGACAGGCTCAGGCTGAGCAAGTTGGGAGGACAACTCTACAGTGACTACGGCCTATGCAGAAACTAAAAATAAAGAAAACGAGGTAGTATTACGGAAACCGACAGTTAACTACGCTCAAGAAAAAAAGAAAAATAAAACAAAAATAAAAACAATGCAACTAGATGACATGCAACTAAATGATATGCATCTAAATGATATGCAAAAATAAAAGAAAATAAAAGAAAGAAAACTAGCCCACTAATTAGCAATATGACATGTATATAATAAACGTCTACCAAATAATGACAGGTTACGATAAACGACAGTGCTGTTCATTACATGCAGTGTAGACGCGCCTTAAGACTCGTAAAAAGTGATAGCATTATGGAAACCAACAGTTAGCTATACTAAACAGATATAACTCATAAGGTTTCCATCGTAGCAACGGAAAACCGACAGTTACTACCAAAATGAGTTATAAAAATAACAAGGAAGCACATAAGTCTCAAAGCTTAAAAGATTCATCACAGCGGTATGTAGCATACGGAAACCGACATTAGCTACTAATTAACACGAAGACCAGTTATAGCATACGAGAACCGACAGTAACTATAACTTGCATGGATGAATCAAGTATATTATCCATTAGATTCAATTATTTAACATGGATCCGTAGATGGAAAGATGTAAACATGCAAGTTCAGAACATCTACGTGAAAATAAGTAGCCACAGAAGCTCAAATTAAAGTATCCATATCAAATAAAGCATTAAAAATCAAATTGAGAAGAAATCTGGAACCTGGACTGGCGTTCAATAATTCAAACGGGCGTTTAAAACTTATGCAGGCCGGACGGGCGTTTAGATATATGGACGTCCGTCTGGTTCTTGAAAACAGAACAGAGCTGATACGTTTTGGAACGGACGAGCGTCCAACAAACCAGACGCTCGTTTACCTGCATGATAGGGACTGGACGGGCGTTCACTTACCTGAACGCTCGTCCAACAGTCGAACTTGCATAGAAAACGCAGGAAACACAGCAAACCCTAATTTCTTAAAAGATCATACATCAAATATCACAGAGCAGCCACATCAAATTAAAGCACAGAGGGTTAGACTAGATACAAACAAACATATAGTTCACGTTTCACAAATCGAGTAAAAAACTTTTTGCACATTCTTAACCCAACGGTTATCGAAACACGGCAAAAATAAAAACTCTCGATTTGTTAAATGCTACTTTTATTGAAATAAAATAAAAACAAATAAAACGTAACAAAATAGAAAAATTAACGAAAGAAGATTCAACAAAACACCGATTCCCCGGTAACGGCGCCACTTTTGTTGGGGAGATTTTGCATCATTAAAACAAAAGAAAATTTATAAACCTATACTACCATGCAAAACTACCTCCTAACCGGCCGAATACCGGGTAGTTGCTAGTAAAGTTGGATAAGTACGGGTATCGATCCTCAGGGAAAAGGGATGTTGAATCTAATCTAATTAATTCTTCTTTATTAACTAAACCTAAACCTAAACTAGAACGGAAAAATAACTGGACGGAGGATTGTTAATCCAAATCCAGGAAATATAGTTGCGGACAAAATAAATAAAACTACATCTACGAAACAGTAAAACTAACTAATAACTGAACAAACATAAACAAACCATGATCAACCTATTCCCAACAACCATCACCCCACCGAAATCAGTCAGATAGACAAACATTCATTCATTAGTTATCTTGGATTATTATCTTTTCTAATGAAGCGTTTCCTCTTCCGATTTATCACGCCATTAATTAGTTTACCTTCCGGTCTTGACTAATATCGATACAAATCAAAGATATGGATTGAATCCTAACCTAACAACATTATCCCTCAACTTCCGTTTGTTGGAATAATTATTGTCAATCTCCCTCACGATAATCTAATGAATCTATTAACTTCCGTTATCTAAATTCGATTAACATGCGGCATAAAAACATGAAAGAGAACAAGAACAACGTAATGAAATAAACACATGAACAATCTCATCTTTCCGGTGACGGTGATATCCCTCAATTCCAATCTAAGATAATCTTGCATCGAATTAATTAAATTGTGGTTCTCTCGTAAACCTAGATATTTAACCTACGAACTTCCGTTATGTATATATTAAAGATCTAATCTTTCTTATGGTGATCTAAACTACACCGACTTCCGTCATACGGTAGCATCAAATCATACAATCATCTTTCGATATAAAATTGCACGATACAAATGAACATAGGAAACGAAACAATTATAATTAAAACTTACAAAATCATCCATGAACTGAAATTAAAGTGCCGCAGAAACAGGTCTCCATGGCTGCTCCATGGATGAAAGCTCCAAGCCTTCATCATAATTCGAACAAGAAAAGAAAACGAAACGAAAAATAAAACCTAATCTAACCCCGATCACCCGAGCACAAGGCTCGGGTGACCGGCCTTGGAAGCCTCAGAAAATAAGGTGTTCTTGTGGCTGCTGTGTGTAAAATTCGATATGGTATGATATTAGGGTTGAAAAGCTGCTGCTATTTATAGAAAATCAGAGGCGGTTGCTACAGTAACGGTGCCGGACGCCCGTTCACTATTTTCAGCAACAGCATCCAAACTTGTAACGCTCTTACCTCGGGCCTCGTAAGTCGGAATGGAGTGATTCAAAATCCTGTAGAATCCTCCCTTCAATCCCTACAACTCTTCTCTTGTGGTCCAGAGTCAAATCGGTTGTTATCATATCAAGAACTTCGTTGCAATGTCGTCACTACCCGGAATCCTGATTTTCCGACATTTATCTTGCTTGATTTCTTTTCCACTCGAATTTATCTCTTTAAAATCATCCTTTCCATCAACAATGTGTATCTATAATGTAGGAAAAACATACCAAAGCGTAACACAATCCTAAAATAATATAAAATCATGATTTAAACACATAAATCGCTACGTTCTACAATTTAACCTATTAAAAACACCATTTACTCAGTTAATCGATTATAAGCTCGATTTCTATGAAAAACATCCAGATATGGGGGAAATTGATATAAAACATATCCTTATAAAACGTATAAAATCACCCTTAACAGCTAGTCTCCCCATGATGACGTTGTACGCTGAAGGTGCTTTAACCACAATATAATTTACCATGAGGGTCCTGCCCTTAGGTAACTTACCATAAGTTGTAGGTAAGGTGACCATGCCCATAGGATGGATCGGCGGGCCTACAAATCCGAATAGAGGTGTGGACACTGGTGTTAAACTGGAATCTTTTAACTTCATGGCCTGGAAAGCCCTGTAATACAGGATGTTAACAGCACTTCCTGTATCGACACAAATTCTTTTCACCCAGTTCTTGTTAATCACGGCCTCAATTACCAGTCCTTCATTGTTGACGACTAACGGTAATGGATCCTCTGGCCCATACCTCACTTCTCCTGATACCTTCTGACGTTTACCAGAACTCTGACCTTGGTCCAATTGTCCTGTTGAGCTTACCTTTGTTTCCTGGTCTGTCCGCCTGGGACCACCCATGATCGTGTTGATTGTGTTTATTGGGCGGTTATCGATCTGACCGTCCTGATCTGGGGAGGGATACCTCTGCCTTTTTTGATCGTTGCTCTTATTCCTTTCATTCTGGTATGGTCCCCTCCTGAATTCTCTACGCCCCCTGGGCTGTTCGTTATGAGATCTATCGACGACCTCGTCAAGTTGTCCTTCCATAACTGCTGCATCTATGTCCCTGATCAATTCCCTGCATGATTCTGTGTCATGACCGATATCCTGGTGAAATTTACAGAACTTGGTCTGATCTCTCTTTTCTCTGGGTCCCTTCATAGGGAATGGAGTTCTTGCTATGCCTTTACGTTCCATGATAGCGAGAACTTGTTCTCGTGATCTGTTCAATGGAATCAGGTCTTTGTCCTGCAAAGCACCTCTTTTGCCCAGTCTGTCAGTTATGGGTGCCTGCACCCTATCCCAAACCGATTTACGCTTCTTGTCAGATTTCTCATCTGCCTTTCCTTTCCTGTGATCTCCTTTCTCCTATTCGCGCTTTGCACGATTAGCTTCTTCACCTTGGCAATGCTTGAAAGCAATTGCCAAACACTCTTCCATAGTTCTGGGGTTTTTGCCATTTAATTTTGCATGCAGCCTCCCTTCTCGTAGTCCTGCTACGAATGAGGCCACTAAAAACCGGTCATCTATATCAGCCACCTGGGTTGATTCTGCGTTGAACTTTTTGATAAACTATAGAACCGTTTCGTCGGACTTCTGCTTAATAGTAAGCAAATGAGTGCTGTTTCTTTGGAACGGTCTCGCAGCGATAAACATACTCATAAATTTCTTAGTCAAAACTGTAAAACTAGTGATGGACCTGGATGGTAACTTGTTAAACCAATCCCTAGCCCTTCCAGAAAGGAGTGCAGGGAAAGCTTTGCATTTCATTTCGTCAGGAGCATTGTATAACTGCATATACGCTATATATTGATGCATATGATCATACGGGTCTCTGGTTCCGTCATATGGGCTAATTTTGGGAATTTTGAACCCTCTGGGACAGGGATATGCTTCAATATACTCTGCAAAGGGTGAAACCAGATGGAACTCGTCCTCCTCCTCTTCTAACATTGCATCCAATTCGGCCCTCGCCGCCTCATCAGCTTGATGAGTTTTGCTCCTAATAACTGCTTTTTATTCCAGATGAGTATGTCTCCGATCTACTTCCTCTGGTCAGGGACCTCCCCTGGCCTGATCAGACTTCTTCTTCTGGTCAGGGACCTGCCCTGGCCTGATCAGACTTCTTCATCTGGTCAGGGACCTGCCCTGGCCTGATCAGACTTCTTCATCTGGTCAGGGACCTGCCCTGGCCTGATCAGACTTCTTCTTCTGGTCACAGTAGTACCCAGGTCGGATACAGCTCTGTTCTGTTCTGCCGGTTCGCTTTGCCCTGCTGGATGCGTGGACTGATCCGGGTCACCCCTAATCACTATAAGAATTAGTACTGGCCAGCTCAAGACCGAAGACCTCATTAAGAAGCAATCATGGATTGACTAGCACGTTCCTAATGATCAATCAAGACATTGTCCGAACTAACACTTCACTTTATCCTCATTCATGTTAATTTACGATGACATGCAAATAGTTTATTAGGCTACAAACATGTAAATTAAATCTGTCGATTAGACGTAGCTGGCGCCTATTATCATGAACTAGGGTTTACTAGGTATTCAGATATAGAGATAAAGACCATCGCAGATCTGAAGAACGCAAGCTCTATTTAATGATTTCTTTACCAACGATTCATATCTATACATACATGGGGTAAAATAAACTAACTACTACATAATTAGAACTAATAATAACAATCAAAGCATACTAATCACACAAGATCAACTACATATCTACATCTAGAGAAAGCCAGAAAATCATACCCTCAATGATGAGCACAGATCTTCCTCAGAACTCTCCCTGAGAGGCGAATCCGTCAGATCCGTGACTAGAACTCATAAAGAAAATAAATAAAGAACAATGAACTTTTATTGCCTAGAAACTTGTAATGTTTCAGTTACATTGAGTTCTGAGGGCAATGTCTCTAATTTATAGTCGTAGAACCAACTTAGATAATCCTAAAAACTACACCTCGTCCTAAGAAAACACGTTTCGAAAGATTCTGGATGCTTGATTAGTCGGCGGTAGCTCCTGATTAATCGGGTGTATTTTTGTCCTTTTTCTTCTGCCGACTTAACTTGGAAGGTTCTGGAATAACCTAGGCCTAATGCTTTCGTCCAGTCCGCACCATATTTCGTCCGTAATGCTTAGCCAAAATTCGTATCCTAAAAATAATCCAATAAAACATGAAATAATACCAATTCCGGATAAAATAATTATAAATATCAAATTCTCATCCCATGAACCCGACATATCGCATTCAACACAAATGATTCACTTTTAAAGGCCAAAATAACTATTTTTAGCTCATAATGGGTTGCCACAGGATATACAATTTAACCGTCATCAACTACCACCCACTAGCCCTTTGTTTGTCCTCAAGCAGAGTATCAAGGCGGAATGTACCTTCAAAAACAATCCCACTAATTATCATACATTCAATAAAGATTTCAGGCAAAACACATGTCAACAACAATCCATGAGTTTCTCATTAATCATCACTTATCAATGCATCAAGGTGTCGTGTGATAAATCTTTAATGATAGTGCATTCGTGAAAAGAATCAAGTTATATTAACGTGACAATCTTAACTTACCTATCCATACACTCGCTCTTCTTGCCTTCAGACTTAATTACCCAACATGAAACCTTAACTAGGCCGGGCAGACTTTGGGACCGAGTACTACTCAAAGGTCCTCATTTGTTTTTATTTTCATGCGAGGGTCGTGCTTCTTACGCTCCGAATTTGCTTCCCTCACTATATTTTTGCTTGTATTATTTTTTCTCAATTTTTTTTCTTTTTCTTTTTTTGGCAGATTTCCTCTCTTATTTCTCTCTCTCTCTCTCTCTGACAAGCCCGTTTTGCCCCGTTTTACCTTTTGTGGCATTCAAGTTGCTTTCCTTGTCTTCCAACAATCGGTTAAAGTATATACACTGACAAATAATGACTCCCGGTTAAAACAGCTCATCATCTAGCCTCAATTGCTTCTCACTCCGATTACATGCTCAAATAGTTGAATGAAATGATAAAATAACAATTAATAAGTCACTACTAATGCAATCTAATACATGCTCATTCCTCCACACTAAATTGAATATGCAATAGCTAGCTTCAAATCATTCTTGGTCTCATTTCCTACCGATTCCTTACTCAAGACGTTCAATAGGAAAGCTAAAAAAAGTGTAAAATTTTCAAAATTGTCAAGATTATTCCATTTTTCAATTTCAAGCTCCCCTTTTCAGTATCAAGCTAAGACATACTACTACCCCCACTTATTATAGACATTGTTCCCGATGACTAATAATAAAATTGAAAATATAAAAGGTACTTAGCTCTGGAATTTGTCGTCCGAGTCAAGTACTAAATCATGAGCGTGAATCATCTCCTAGGTTATCCAACTTCCAAGTATTCACCTGCATCTCAAAAACTTCCAAAAACTTTGAGTAACATGCGAAGGGCAATAAGAAAATAAGGTGGCAGTAATTGTGCATACTTAAAGAATGCGCAAAAACAGTTTAAGCCACTTTCTTCTATATTGACCTAAGCAAGACGCGAAAACTTTTAAAAAGGGATCATATGAGAATCGTTAAGAAAAAAACCACATAGATCTAGAGCCAGAAGACAGAAGATCTATATGATAAAAAAATTTCTCGATTGTCATGCTACTTTATAGACTCAATAATTCAAAAACAAAATAATAAATAAAGGGTTATCAGAAGTAGTTCCGAGTTTATAGTCGCTAGCTTGACAGTACTGATAGGGCTCCTTCACTCGTATATCGGGTCATCTAACATAAAGACTTCCAATTCAGCGTCATAGTTGCGCTGTAGGTAATGTTTCAGCTTGTGGCCATTCACTGTGTAAATCCTCCCAGACTGGTCATCCTTAACTTCACATCCACCCGAATTGAAGACTTTTGTGACGACATAAGGTCCAAATCATCTAGACTTCAGTTTTCCGGGAAAAAGACGAAGTTGTGAATTGTATACCAACACCTTATCTCCGATTGTAAAGGTGCGATTCAGAATCTTCTTGTCGTGTTGGCGCTTTGTTCTTTCCTTATATATCTTCACATTCTCATACGCTTTTAATCTGAAATCATCCAATGTATTCAACTCCAACAATCTCCTCTCTCTGGCCAAACCTTCATACATATTCAAGAACCGAGTAGCCCACATGGCACGATGCTCGAGTTCGACCGGTAAATGACACGACTTCCCAAAAACTATCATATACGGTGACATCACTAGGGTGGTCCTACAAGCAGTTCTGTAAGCCCAAAGAGCGTCGTCTAATTTCAAAGACCAATCCTTTCTCATGGGATTCATAGTTTTCTCTAAAATTCTCTTTATTTCTATGTTTGTGACATCTATCTGTCCACCTCTTTGGGGGTGATATGCTGCTGCAATCTTATGTCGCAACCCATACATCATCATCAGTTTCTCAAACAACCTATTACAGAAATGACTCCCTCCATCGCTAATAATGGCTCTAGGTACCCCAAACGTGGTCAAAATGTTCTTCTAAAGGAATATCAGGACCAACCCCGGCACCATTTGTAGGTGAGGCCACTGCCTCCACCCATTTGGAAACATAGTCGACTGCTACCACGATGTAATGATTAGATTTTAACGACCTAAATGGTCCTACGAAATCAATTCCCCAAACATCGAATAGCTCCACCACAAGGATGCTGTGTAGTGGCATTTCATTCCGCTTCGAAATGTTACCAATCATCTAACACAAATGACAGGCTCTTGTAAAGTAATGCGCAGATTTGAAAATTGTAGGCTAGTAGAATCCGCACTGCAGTACCTTTGCCGCTGTCTTATCAGGCCAATAATGGCGTCCAACTTCTCTTGAATGGCATTAGCTCAATATAATTGCAATCTCATCATCATAAATACATCTTCTCAAAATATTTTCGGGACACATCTTGTATAGATATGGCTCATCCTAATAATAATGTTTTAGATCTGTAAAGAACTTCTTCTTGTCGATGTTAGTGAATTCCGGTGGTAGGTATCTTCCTATAAGATAATTTACACTGTGTGCATACAAGAGGTATAACTTCCCCACTCTTGATGTGTTGTGTTTAGGCTGAGACTCAACTGGAGCTACTACTGAGACGGAAAAAAGTTGTTTGTAAGGGAAATACTCCTCAATCTCAATAGTCCGCTCTTCTCCCAACAGTGTTAATCTCGATAGGTGGTCAGCCACCTGGTTCTCAGACCCTTTCTTGTCCTTGATTTCTACATCAAACTGCTGTAAGAGAAGAATCCATCTTAATAATCTTAGCTTGGAATCTTGTTTGGTCAGGAGATACTTCAAAGCTGATGGTCAGTGAAAACAGTCACTTTAGATCCTACTATGTAAGATCTAAACTTGTCAAATACGAATATCACAGCTATGAGTTCTTTCTCGGTGGTCACATAGTTCCTTTAGGCATTGTTGAGGGTGCGACTGGCGTAATAAACCGGCTTAAAGATTTTTTCCTCTCTTTGTCCTAAGGTGGCTCCGACTGCCGTATCATTTGCATCACACATGAGATCAAAAGGTTTGTTTCAATCTGGGACTACCAGAATTGGGGCAGTTATGAATAGTCGCTTCAAAGTGTTGAATTCCTCCTTGTCTCCAAAGATGAAAGGTACATCTTTTGCAAGTAATTCGGTCAATGGTCTCGAGATATTCGAAAAGTCCTTGATAAACCTCTTATAGAATCCTACGTGACCAAGAAAGGCTCGCAGTGTCTTCAAATTCGTTGGGGTGGCAACTTCTCTATTACTTAGATCTTAGACTTGTCCACTTCCATTCCTTTCTTTGAAATCTTATGTCCTAACACAATTCCTTTCGTAACCATAAAATGACACTTTTCCCAGTTAAGCACAATGTAGGTCTCTTCACATCTCTTCAGCACACTACTCGGGTTATCCAAGCATGTGTTATATCTATCTCCAAAAACTAAGAAATCATCCATAAATATTTCCAGAAAATATTCCACCATGTCCATAAAAAGAAGATATCATGCACCTCTGGAAAGTGGCTAGCATATTACATAATCCGAAGGGCATGCGATTATAGGCAAATGTTCTATAGGGACATGTGAATGTGGTTTTATCACGGTTTTCGGAGGCAAGGTGTATCTGGTAATATCCAGAGTACCTATCCAAAACACAGTAAAATGCATGACCGCTCAATCTCTCTAACATCTGGTCGATAAAAGGTAAGGGAAAATGATATTTCCTAGTCACACCGTTCAGTTTCCTAAAATCAATGTAGACTCGGTGTCCAGTAACTAGTCGGACTGGAATCAACTCATCAAACTCATTAGGTTGGACTGTGAATGAGCACCACATGAATCGGGCCTACCCACTCGCTATCTGCAATCAGGAAAATGATTCCATTTCCATCATCTTTATAATTTCTTCTTTGACAACATCCTTTAATTGTGGTGTCAACCTCTTCCGAGGTTGAGCAACCGCCTTCTTTTCTGGATCTACAGAGATCTTATGCATACAAACGGAGGGACTTATCCCTCGAATATCCGTAATAGTCCACTCGAATGCTCCCTTATGCTCCCTCAGTACTCTCAATAGCTTTTCCTCCTCTATCAGGGGGAGAGTATCATCTTGTAAGTACACATACTTTAGGTGAGAGGGCAAAGGTTTAAGATTTAAGTTTCTTGGTGGCTCTTCCAACGATGACTTAAGTATCCTGCCAGTCAACTGTAAATCAAAGAACTTATGCCATAAAGGTCTATGAATGGGTTCTCTGGTATCCACAGAGGATACAATTCTATTTCCTGCGCATAACCTTCACTGCATCCAGGCCAAGTTGTCTCCTCAGTTTATTCTTCTTCCTTCAACAGCAAGGTCTCCGCTACCTCAGGATCTATTGCCAATTTTTGCTGTAACTTCAAATCTAGCTCATCAATGTCATCCAGAATGTAACATGCCTCTCTTTCATCTTGCATGTATCCCATCGTCTTCAGCACATTGAAGACCACAATGTCATCATTCACACTTAAGATTAGCCCTCCTTTATGAATGTCTATCAATGTTTTTCTCATCGCTAAGAAATGTCTTCTTAAGTTCAGTGGAACATCACTATTCACTTCCATGTCTAGCACAACAAAATTATCTAGGAACACAAACTTGTCAACCTTAACCATAAGGTCCTCAACAACTCTACGGGGTTGCTTCTTAGACCTATCAGCTAATTGGAGGGTTGATGATGTCTTCTTCAGCTCTTTCATGCCTAACTTATGAAAGATAGAGAGGGACATCAGATTCATGCTCTCTCCTAAGTCACATAATGCTTTATTTAGGCACACTAGACTGATTGTACATGGTATGAGGAAGCTCCTCAAGATCATTACATTTAGGAGGCAGTTTGCATTGAAAAACTGCCGAGCATTCCTCATTCAGGAAAATGGTCTCAAGGTCTGGCAACTTACTTTTGGTAGAAACTGCTTCCTTTAGAAACTTTGATTACTTTGGCATTCCAGCCAGAGCTTCTACCAAAGGAATATTGACTTGCAACTTTTTAAACATTTCAATAAACTTTGTAACAAGCATCATCGCGATTCGGTTTTGACTTCTTAGGGGGATAGGGTAAAAAAAGCAGGATTAATAGTTACAGTTCGTGAAGACTTACCTGCTGCTGGTTGCTGCTCTCCCTGCTTGTCTGCTAAATCCGCAGACACTCGATTCAGTGTACTGGTGTCGTGCTGAATTGGGTCTCATGTTCTCTCTGATTCTGCTGCATTCTATTCATTTATGCTCTCTGGTTCTTCTTTGATAACTGGTCCAGACAAATCTTTTCCGCTCCTTGTCATAATGGAATTCACGTCTTTCGGGTTCTTCTTCATATTACTTGGAAATCCGCCCGGAGGGTTGTATGGCGATCATGCGACAGATTCTGTGCTAAAGCATCTTGATTTGTCAATCTAGTATCAATCTTCTGATAATAGGTCAAAAAATTTGCACTGGTCTTGCTCATGGACTTTGTCAGTTGACTGACACTCTCGGTTACTGTTGAGCTCATATTGTCAATGGCCGCTTCCTATCCACAGACTTGTTTGATTGAGGCATGAAACTTCCACTTGGCTATGCTCTCTCACCACCATCAAGATTGTTGTATCTAAAACCAGGGTGATCATGAGAACCTGGGTGGTATCCACCCCCATATGGATTTCCTTGCCTTCCTAAATAATTTATGTCGGTGTTGGATGTCTCGATTCCTTGGACCTTTTCCACTTTGGCTATGCGATCTTGCATGCCGTCCATCTTCTTATTTATCACTAGCAACTGGTATAGGATCTGTTGAGAAGTATCTTCTCTAAATACGCCTTCAACTGCTTTCACTACCTTAGTTTGATGTGTTCCCCATTGGATTGTAAGTGCTGTTTGTTCAAATTTCTCTTCAGTTTCTTCCGGTGACAACAACGTGAAACACCCGTTTCTTGACTCATCAACTCTCATTTGCTCACTCGACCGCAATCCATGATAGAAACTATGAATTCTCATAGGCAGAGTGATATCATGGAGAGGACATTTTAGTTGTACTTCCTCGAATCGTTCCCAAGCTTCCTCAAAAGTTTCAGCGGGCTTCTGCTTAAAATTCATGATATCTTGTCTCATCTGCAACGACTCTCCAGGTGGACAGTACTTATTCATAAACTTCTGCAAGAGGTCTGTGCAAGATTGGATAGAGCCTGCTGCTAGAGACAATAACCATATTTTTTCCTTATCATTCCGTGTTAATGGGAATAGCTTAAGCTTTATGTTATCTTCAAGCACTCCCGCCGGTTTGATAGTGCTGACTATCTCCAATAATTTGGTGACATATGCTCTTGGATCTTCGTTTGGCATGCCATGAAATGTAGTGTAGTTTGTCACCATCTGTATCACGTTTGGCTTCGGATGGAAGATTTCAGCTTCATTTTCTGGTTGAACAATTGCAGACACAAATTTCTCAATCGTTGGAATGACATAGCTCTATAGAGTCCTTCTCTCTGCTTGCATAACGAATCCTGCTTCGTTCCTTCTTCCATCGACACCGTTTGGTCCATTAAACTCCGTTCTATGCCATCGTCTCATCTCGATCTTCTAGAGGTGGGATCTCCTCATCTCTATCCTTCTCACTGCCTTTGTGAGAAATTTGTTTCGTCAGCCAGCATTTCAGTTCTCTCTCAAGCCTCCTTGAATTTTTTCCTTGCAAAATTTTCAATTTAAGGTATGAATCGCTCGAGTTTGGCTGCTGAATTCCTTGTTGCGTACTACGAGACACAAAAAGAAAAGAAAATTTTAATTTCTTGCCTTGGCGGCTATTACACTTGCCCTGGCAGACTTGAAAATCACAGACTCTTGCTCCTGACTCGACACTGAACGAACAGAACCGATCCTGCCGATTCCAAAACGCTCGATTAATCGGGAGTAACTCACAATTAATCGGGTGTATTTTTTCTCCAGATTTGATCATAACAGATGTTGTACGACTCCAACATAAACATACTATAAAACAGACTCGTTAACCAGACTCGATAAATACAGAAACGGAATATATGAATATATCCAAACTCCCAATCTTGAATTAAAAAATTCTTGACGTGAGTCCCCGGAAACGGCACCAAAAATCTTGATCACGCCGTGGTATAAGGAACGGACTACTAAAAATAGGACTAGGTCTATCGTAGCAAGTACTGGCGAGTCAAGGTCAAATCCCTCAGAGACTCGTAAGATACGTTTAAATCAAGACTGAGTGTCTACGGTCTACGACCAACTATGGTGCAAGAATATAAACAGTGGTGCCAATAAACACAAGATTATGCAAGTTCAACAAAAGCACTCAAGAGTTTCTAATGCATTAGTCTAATTATAAGTTGTTAGTTATTCTCACATATCATGCATCAACCATCCCCGTTGATAAATTTTAGATCTTTAACAGCTATAATCCCTAATATTACGCTACTTCCATTGAAAGGACACTAGGTGCCTATGTGCAATTAACCTCCTTAACTTGTTGTATTAATTCACATGAAATAAGAATTAGGACTAGCCGGCTCAAGACCGAAGACCTCCCTAAGCAACTATCGTGGATTGACTATCACGTTTCTAAGGATTGATCAAGACATTGTACAAACTAACACTTCACTTTATCGTCCTTCATGTTAATTTATGATGACATGCAAATAGTTGATCAGGCTGCAAACATGTAAATTAAATAGGTCGATCAGACGTAGCTGGCGCCGATTATCACGAACTAGAATTTACTAGGTATTCAGATCTAGCGATAAAGACCGTCAAAGATATGAAGAACGCAACCTCTATTTCATGATTTCTTTAGCCACGATTCAGATCTATACATACATGGGGTTAAATAAACTAACTACTACATAATTAGAACTAACAATAACAATCAAAGCATACTAATCGCACAAGATCAACGACAGATATACATCTAGAGAAAGACAGAAAATCATACCCACAAAGATGAACGTAGATCTTCCTCAGATCTCTCCCTGAGAGGCGAATCTGTCGGATTCGTGACTAGAACTCATAAAGAAAATAAATAAAGAACAAAGAACTTTTATGCATAGAAACTTGTAATATTTCTGTTACATTGAGTTCTGAGGGTGATGCCTCTTACTTATAGTTGTAGAACCGACTTAGATAATCCTAAAAACTACCCCTCGTCCAAGAAAACACGTTTAAGAAGATTTTGGATGCTCAATTAGTCGGCGGCATCCCTGATTAATCACGGGTATTTTTGTCCTTTTTCTTCTGCCGACTTAACTTGGAAGGTTCTGGAATACCCTAGGCCCAATACTTTCATGCAGTCCGCTCCAGAATTCGTCCCTAATGCTTAGCCCAAATTCGTATCCTGAAAATAATCCAATAAAACACGAAATAATACCAATTCCGGATAAAATAATAATAAATACCAAATTCTCATCACATGAACCCGACATATCGCATTCAATACAAATGTTTAAAGGCCAAAATAACTATTTTTAGCTCATAATGGGTAGAATGTTGATGCCGCAGGATATCTGTACTATTTTAACCATCATCATCATCAATCAACGTAGCTGATACTGAATCTCGAGATTTAGGGTGACCTAGTCGTGCCTCGCAATTGTGATAAAGACCATCGCAATTATGAGTGCGGCGGTTCCTACATCTGCAATTTCATACCTTCAACTGTGGCAGATCTAGCTTGATCAACTCAAGCTAGTTGATGGCTTGGGGAAGGAAAGCAATAGAAAAACTCAAAGCATCAACCAAGTAACTATTTTATTTCATAAATGTAATAATAGTTGGAGCGCACATTACAATGGGGCTGGTACAGGCTATTTATAGGCAATGTAACCGACTTAATCAACCTAAAACTATAACCGACCTAACTACAACACGGCAGCGTCGATTTCTTGCTCACCAAGAACTCGCAATTTCGGTAGGACTTCCGTAATTGCGGGCTTAACTTCATCCCTTCTCGACTCAGCAGACCTTTTGATGGACTTCCTTTTCGGCCCAATGACTTTTTACTGCCCAGATTCACTCTCCATTGCTCCAGAATATGATTTACCTCAAAAGAACGGAAAACGATGTAGAACGGTACCACATTCGAGGGATAAATATGTAAATGCAGATTTGACGACCAAGGAACAAGCACTAAGCAATCGACACGTATTTCATACAATAACCGAACTATCTCTTGTCAATTGAGCACGATTCAAGGTAAATAATGGTATAGTTTATAGTACTAAATATAGTGTTATCAGAATCGATTACACATTCTGCCTCTACATGCATTCAACTTGACACTGATATTTTAAGCACGGGGATATCCACAATCACACCTAGGGACCGGCTAAAGAACCATGATTTCATCCCAATTGAGTTTCAATTTGGTAAAATATGTTGTAACACTCATAGAATCTTTCTTGATCATATTTACTTCTTCTACAATATCTGACACCCTAAAATAAACCACATTGGAAAATCTATCTTGCAAATCAACCCAGATTTCCCTGGATAATTTAAACCCACAACACACTTTGAGCAATATCTAGAATGACAGATTTAATGATCCAAGACACAACTGTAGTATTACATTTAATCTAAGTTCTGTATAAAGGATCAGTAGCAGGTGGTTTCTCTATAATTCCATCAATGAATCCTAGCTTGTTTTTTGACTCAAACGTCATGATCATGGATCTTGACCAAGAATGATAGTTATTTTCCTCGGAGGGTGGATATACCAAGATTACAACAAGAATTTCATTTGGATGAAGATAGTACGGGTTATCCGGGTCAAGAGCAATAGAGGAACTCTAATTCAAGACTGAATTTGAAACCTCCATTAGAACAGATCAATTCTGAAATGTGAAGGAAACTCTCAAATGCCTTCAAGAAAATTAACAATAAAACGGTATAAAACCAGAGAATCAGAGTATACCGCAACGTATTACCCTCTGATACCATGAAGCAAAATCAAGTTTTGGAGAAGAACTTGATGCAAGAACACAAGAAATTCAAAAAACTGGAAGGGCGTGAAATTCGTGAACTTGAACATTAAAGAAGGATAGTTTTTATTCAGCTCAATTGAATGAATATACAATGTGTAGAACTTCTCTATATACGGTATTGAACAATTAATCACTTCTAAAAACACTTACACCAGCTTAATTAGTTAATCATAACAACTTTAACCGCTTTCCTACGCAAGTGTTTGACTAAATGCCAGTGCATCAACTATGTGCCATGGCTAGCTCCAGGCTGTGTGCCAGGCTATGTGTCATGGCTCCATTGCTGTGCTGCATGGATCTAATGATGTATTCCATGTCTCTATATGAACAAAAGACAATTGTAATACATAATCGATCATCTTATATCTTTTTTGTTGCTCGAGAGATTAAGCGGATGAATCCGATAGATACAAATTTCTCTTGTCCATGTAAAACATAATATACTTGTGCATATTATTCTCGTCCACTATATACAACGGTTGTTCCTTAAATCTATTGTGAGTGAGATTTTTAATGAATTTCAGATGAAAAAATTGGCAAAAGTATATTTCAAACAGGCTAATTGGTATCATAACGACTATCTGCCAACGATGGAGGAATACATGGAAACAGCAACCCGGGCAAGTCTAGTCGCTTTGGTGGCTACAACTTCGTATATGGGAATGGGAAACAACGTGACGGAGGAGGTACTCAATTGGGCAACATCCGAGCCATTTATCATTCGAGCTGCATCAACATTTCTTAGATTATCGAATGACATACAAGACCATCAGGTACATAAATAAAATACAATACAATTATACGAAAATCTCGCACAAACATTTTATGTATCTATTAATTAATGCCGAATTAAACACACAGGATGGAAGCAATGTAGCCAATGCTGTGGAATGCTATATGAATCAGTATGGTGTATCGAAGAAGAAGGCGGTTCACGAGCTTCAGAAGGTGATGGCGAATGCCTGGAAAGATCTAAACAATGAAAGCCTTCTCCCGACCGCTGTTCCACTGACCTTTATCGAGCGAGTAGTCAATACATCAAGGATTTTCTATTCACTATACAAAGATAGAAGGTGTTTGTCTTATTTCATTTTTATTTGTTACTATTGTCAACCAACTACATATTACTATCTTATTGTGTTTATGGTCAAGACCATTTTGTGTGTATTTTTATGTATGTATAAATTTAGTGACAGATAAATTGGAATGATATTTCATTGATTAAAATGAGGTTACAGTATAGCCATATATATACACTTACGGAATATTCTAGAACTATGGAGATAAATACAATTAATACAAATAAATACAAATAATCCTAATACGCCCCCTCAAGCGGGACGAGGAGGACGAAGGCCCAGCTTGGACTTAAAGTGAGTAAATGGAAGCCGAGAAAGTGGTTTAGTGAGAGCATCGGCAAGCTGATCAGCACTGGACACATGTGACACACGAACGAGGCCACGCTGAACATGATCATGGATGAAGTGATAATCAATTGCGACATGCTTCATACGGGAGTGAAAAACAGGATTAGCACATAACTGAGTAGCACCAACATTGTCACATAAAATGACCGGAGCAGTATTAACTGAGAAACCAAGATCAACAAGTAAATAAGTGAGCCAAGCAATCTCAGCAGTAGTATCAGCAACATAACGATATTCGGCTTCGGTAGAAGAACGCGCAACAGAAGTCTGTTTCTTAGAACTCCAGGAAATAAGATTTTTTCCTAGAAAAACCAAATAGGCAGAGGTCGACGAGTAACCGGCATCTTGGTTCCCACCCCAATCAGCATCAGAGAAGGCATGAAGCGCAAGCGGGGACGCAGAGAATAATTGTAGACCATCATGCAAGGTACCGGCTAAATAACGAAGAATACGTTTAACAAGAGACCAGTGATAATCAAAGGGGAGTGCATATATTGAGAAAGTTTGTTAACCGCATAAGAAATATCGGGGCGAGTAAACAAAAGATACTGTAAAGCACCCAGAACCTGACGATACTGAGTAACATCCGAATGCGGGGGAGATGCCAAGTCACTGGATGTAAAGGCATCAGGAGGAAGCGGAGTGGACACAGGTTTGGAGTCCTGCATTTTGACCCGAGAGAGAAGCTCATGCGTATATTTGGTTTGAGTGAGCATGAGACCATGAGCATTAGGGGTGACTTCAACACCCAAAAAGTAAGATAAAGGCCCAAGATCCTTAATAGAGAACCGCTGTCCAAGAGCATCAACAACCTGCTGAACCTGAGACGAAGAGCTGCCAGTAATAATAATATCGTCAACATAAACAAGCAAGATAGTAATACTAGAGGAAGTCCTGGCAATAAACAGAGAAGAATCTGCAGCAGAATTGACAAAACCAATAGAGAGAACAAAAGTCCGGAGTTCATGATACCAATCCCGGGGTGCTTGCTTAAGCCCATAAATAGCTTTATGAAGCTTGCAGACGTAAGTGGGGTGATCCGAGTCCTCAAAACCCGGAGGCTGTGCCATATAAACATCCTCGGAAAGTGAACCCTGCAAGAAGGCATTATTGACATCCAGTTGACGCAGAGACCAACCCAAAGAAACCGCAATGCTGAGAACCAGACGAACAGTAGTAGGTTTTACCACAGGGCTAAATGTCTCAAAATAATCAATACCGGGCCGCTGTGTAAAGCCTTTCGCGACTAAGCGAGCTTTATATCGATCTATAGAGCCATCTTGATGGCGTTTAATACGAAATACCCACTTGCAGCCAACAACATTGAGATCAGACTCAGGGGGAACAAGTGACCAGGTGCCATTGCGCACAAGCGCATCAAATTCCTCAGACATAGCAAGACGCCAATGAGAACTCTGTAAAGCTTGTTTGACTGTGGAGGGCTCAGTATCAGAATATTGAGAATCCATCTGGGCAGAAAGGTTAAGGAGTTGGCGAGGTTTGAAGACATTATTGCAAGACCGAGTAACCATAGGATGAGAGGGAGGGGGAGGGGGAGGGGGAGGGGATAAGGAAGGAGACGAAGGGGGAGAAGCCGAGGGGGAGAGGGATGAAGAAGACGAGACCGAGGGGGATGGGGAAGAGGTAGCAGCCGAAGGGGAGGAGGGGCTTGAGGGAGCAGGAGGTTCGGGAAGGGCGGGAGGTAATGGGACGATAGGATCAAGATCGGAGTAAAGAGCCGGGGAGAGTAAGTGATCAAGGGAGAGAATGTTTGGATCAGGAGAGGTGGAGGCAAATGGGAACAAATCCTCAATAAAGCGAACATCACGAGAAACATACATACGGGCACCAATCATATCATAACACAGATAAGCACTTTGAGTGAGGGAGTAGCCAAGAAAAAACGCATGGAAGGGAGGAGGACTCGAGCTTGTGGTGATTGTAGGGTTTAATCCATAGGTAACAGAGACAACCAAAGACCCTAAGTTTTGCGTAATTTGGGGGGCTAGAGAAAAGTTTTTCGTGAGGTGATAACATATTCAAATTTTTGGTGGTCATATGATTGATGAGATAAACTTCAGCACCAACAGCATAGGACCAATAGGTGATGGGCATGGAGGCTTGGGTAAGAAGAGCGAGAGCAGTTTCGACAATATGTAAGTGACGACGTTCGGATATACCATTATGCTGGGGAGTGTGAAGAGGGGAGGTGTGATGAGCAATTCCATGAGATTCTAAGAAAGGGCGTAAGGCAATGAACTCAAAACCGTTGTCAGAGTAAAGTGTTGTAATAGAAGCCGAAAGGAGCTTTTCAACGTATAATTTAAATTTTTTGAAAACAGAGGAAACATCAGATTTACGGGTTAAAGGATATAGCCAGATAAAGCGTGTGAAGTGGTCCACAAAAATAACATAATACTTATAACCATCAACTGAGTATATAGGAGCAGTCCAAACATCAGAAAAAACAATTTCTAAAGGACGTGAAGAATGCAAGGTAGATGCCGAAAAGGGAAGCCTGTGACTTTTATTACGCAAACATTCATCACAAGGGGAGGAAATAACAGACGATAAATCCAAACAATTATTTTTAACTAAAAACTGCATAATGGGGAAAGCTGGATGACCACAACGACGGTGCCAAGTGGACGTGGAGGTTTTATTAGCTGAAAAGGTAAACAGAGGATTGGAGGACCAGGAGTAGACTCCATCTTTAGCCTGCCCCAGGTAGAGGCATTTTCCTGTCCTCAAATCTTTTACCAAAAAGGAGTCGGATAAAAATTCAATAGTGACAAAATTATCAGAACAAAATTTAGATACAGATAACAGGTTTCTGGAAAGCTGAGGAACATACAATACATTCGATAAATGAAACGAAGAAATGGAAGCAGAACCAATGTGACTAATAGAAAGGGCACGACTGTTAAGGGTGAATTTTTACGATTTATAATGCTATATTCTATGATATTTTTCCCCGTATTTGTACTAAATTGCATAAGAAACGAGTGTTTAACGGAAATATTGAGTAAATGAGGTTTTAAATAAGTTATTCGCAAAATTGGTTGATTTTGGTGCTTTTAATGTGATTTTATGATTATTTGGACATTGTTACATTTTTGCGATGTTTTTATGTGTTATAGATACATGTTTGAGGCTCAAGAGATGATCGACAGTTGATTAAGTTCGAGCTAATTGATGATAAAAGAGATAATGAAGGAATGAGATAGAGAAAAAAGAGATAAAGATCAAGAAATCAAAATTTGATCATCCTGAACGAGCGTCCAGGTCCCGTCCAGAGTGGACGGGCGTTTGATTAAGCAGACGAGCGTCCGTCGACCGACTTTGTTGAACCGACTTCAATATCTATATATAGCAGCTGTTTTCTCCACATATGATATACAATATACACATTACTCGAAACCCTAAACCTAGGGGCGGCTTTAGGCTGCGTTTTTCTTCCTTTTATTCCAGATTTATGCACTTTAGATCTAGATTAAATTAGCTACTTTTTATGCAATTGTTACGCAATTTTGAGTTCTTGAGGATGTTCGAAGCTAAAAGCTTCATCAAGCAGTATTGTGAAGCCATCCAACAATCATTGATTTCGTTTTCATCGATTATCTTGTGAGTTTTTATTGAAGGTTGTTTTTTATTCATGATTATTACATTTAATTGCTCTTATATCGGAAGACATGCATGTGTTGGTTTATTGTTGATGGAAATCTCTATAAACCTTAGATCACCATGAATAGGAATAGTATTTGAATCTATCTTAACGGAATTTAATAGGTTTAATTGCTAGATTATAAACATAAAGTTTACACCTTTGGTTAGAAAACGCGTTAATCTTGCATTGGAAGATAATGGATTAATAGATGAACTTTCTAAGGAATTAGGGTTCATATTTAGATGAGGTGAATCACAACTTAGATAAAAACCACAATATAATCGAGATAGGAAATCAATGCTTGTTGGATAGGTGGATCAATCCTCGTTTGTTAGTTATACATCTGATTTAAATCCTTAAAAACTTGAATTTGTTTAGTTAGTTTACTTTTATTTGCATCTTAGATTAGTTTAGTTAAAGGTTCGCAACCCGTATTCTTCCTAGCTTTGAACTATATCCTCTGTCTAGTTTTATTTTCGGTTTTGTTCTGTTTTATTGCTGCTTAGATTAGTTTCGTGACATAGTTTAGGTTAGACAAAAACTAGGATTCACAATTGTTTAGTTCCCCGTAAGATCGACCGGCATTAACCACTATTACTACGATCCTTATACTTGAGGTTAACCGGATTATTACTTGTTTGTTTTGTGTTAATAAAAATCCGTGACAAGTTTTTGGCACCGTTGCCTAGTTTTTGTTTTTTGTTTTTCTGTTTTCTGTGTTTTAAATCCCTGTTTTAGTTAGGTTTTTAGTTGGAATCTTAGGTTTTTAGGTTTAGTTTACTAAGGGTTTTTAGTTAGGGTTTAAGATCTTCCTTAGTTCTCTTGTGATTGGATTTTCTCTCTTTCGTAGTGTTTCTTTCTACCTCTGTTCTTCTCTCTGTTTTACCTTAACACCTTTTCCTTTCTGCAAATTTTCTGTTTCTGTTCTAGTTTTCCCGCTACCAAACGGGCGTCTGGGATCTTGGACGCCCGTCCTCTGGAAGGTTTTCAATCCTGTTCTGTTTTCAGTCACTTAGACGAGCGTCCATAAAATTTGGACGCCCGTCCAGTCTGAAAGTTGGGCAGACGCCCATCCAAACCTTTGGACGCCCGTCCGTTTCATCTTTTTCCTTAAATAATCCTAATTCCTTCCCTTTCTTTTCTTTTCTTTTCTTAGAGTTTAATTTTTAGTCTAGGCTTTTAAATTTTCTTTAGTTTTTAGGTTCAATATCTTGAGTTGGGTTTCAGTTTATGCAAACTCGAAGTCAGAAAGGACCACTACTCTTTTCACCTGACCTCGAGCGGACCATAGTCCGACCCAACAGGCGAAGACTTCGTTTTGCCGATCCTTCTGGCGAAGGAAGTTCAACCGATCAAGAAATTGAACAAAACCTAGTAAAGGACATCGAAGATCTCGTAATAATGGTCGCCGAGGATAGACGAACGTTGGCAGACTACACCATGCCTGGTGCAGTAACTGTCAACCCGGCTATCGTCTTACCAGCCATTACTGCACAAACTTTCGAACTCAAGCCGGGACTTTTCCAGATGATGCAGCATGCATCAATTTTTCATGGCTATCAATCAGAGAATCCGCATACCCACTTACATACATTCTTAGAGATATGCGGCACTACACGCATCCAAGGAGTAAGTGAGGATGCAATCAAGCTGAAACTTTTTCCCTTTTCTCTCAAGGGAGAGGCTAAAGAGTGGTACACCTCTCTCCCCTCTGAATCTATCACCACCTGGTCTGAACTTGAAAAGGAATTTCTGAGTCAATACTTTCCACCTTCAAAGACAGCCCAGTGTTTAAATGAAATATTCACTTTCTATCAGAAAGAGAATGAATCCTTTTTCGATTGCTGGAAAAGATTCAAATCTCTGCTGAGAAAGTGCCCCCACCACGGCTTGCCACTGCAAAGGCAAGTCAACACATTCTTTAGTGGATTGACCGAGCTTACAAAAGGCATGGTCAATAGTTCATCTGGTGGGGCATTTTTGAAGAAAACACCTGAAGAGGGATGGGCATTGTTCGAGGACATTGCTAAATATAACTATGCTCCATCCTATCAAGCTATTCAAGCACCTCCTCCTCCTAAGGTTGAGGAGGTAAACATGCAAAGTTTGATTGCCATGCTGCAGAAGCAGATGGCAGCATCTCAAGTTTCAAGTCCGGTAAATCAAACTTCCTCTTTTCCACAGAACCCTCAGGTTCTGTACTGCGAAAACTGCTGTCAGAATGGCCACATAAATGACCAGTGTCAATTTAATTCCCCTGCTCCTTATCAAGTGAATGCTGTTCATGATTATGGGCAGTATAATCAAGTCACATGTCAAAACTGTGACAATATGGGGCACACTTCCAAATTCTGTCCTATGAACGGGCAGAATGCGGAAGTGCACGCATTCTAGGGCCAGAACAACCAAAGGTCTAATCAAGTTTCTGGCCAGGAAAATTTCCAAAACCATGGGTTTAATCAATCTTCTGGTTTCAATCCTAATTCGAATTTTAATTCGAATCAGAATTTCAATAGGAACCCCGGTTTTGCTCAGAACCAAAGCTCAAATTTTTCCAATTCTACTCAAAGGTTTAACCAGAATTGGCCTTCTAATTCCAATTCTAATTTTCAAAATCGGCCCAGCCAGCAATACTCTCAAACTTTTCCAAACTCCCAAGGCCCTTCAAGCTCAGGAGACCTCAAGGCTGAATGGAACTCATTCAGAGAGGAGCAAAACAAAAATATTCAGCTCCTTATGAGTAAAATAAGAATCTTGAAAGGCAAATAGGGCAGCTGGCTGAGCAGTTAGCTTCAAGACCCCCAGGGCATCTACCCAGTTTTACTGAAAAGAATCCAAAGGGCGGTCATGTTGCTCCGGCCGATATAAGCAACAGCCAATGTACTGACCTCGTGCCAGCAATGCAATATGGTAAAGTGGAGGCCAGTGCGATGAATCTAAGAAGCGGTACTCAAGTTAGTGGTCCTTCCCACCAGGGAAACCACTAACCCCTCCTGCCACTGTTAAGGCAGGAGGGGAAGCTGAGCACCTATACTCCCCTCTGTTGCAAGAAAAGACTCAGGTGGCTGATCCCCTGAGAGGTGAAAAAGTTGGAGTCCCTCAAGTGGCTGATCCCTTGAGGAATGAAAAAGCAAGCGAAAGTCAGGAGGCTGATCCCCTGACTACAAAGAAATCTGAAAAAGCTGTTCGATGGAAAGATCTGGAAGACAAAGCTGTAAGTGCATCCTCAAAGGAAGTCTTTTCTGAGAGTGACCTTAAGAAGCTTCCATTTCCACCGAGGAAGAGCAACATTTCCTTGAGTGAGGACAAAAAGTACGGAAAGGTGCTGAACCTTTTGAAAAATACTTAGGTAAATCTTCCATTATCCGAAGTCTTGGTCGAGATGCCTAAGTATACGAAATTCATCAAGGATGTTGTGTCTTCGAAAAAGAAGTTAGCAGGCATGGAAAGGCAAATTGGTGAGGATTGCTCCATGATCAATTATGAAGACTTACCAATTAAAAGAGGTGACCCTGGCAAGTTCGTACTTACAGTATTAATGGGAGGTCTAGTCTTCCCTAATTCTTTGTGTGATCTAGGTGCCTCTATAAGCCTTATGCCAATGTCTGTATGCAAACAGCTCGGTTTACAAAGCCTTCTAGAACCCACTACTATGAGTTTACAATTCGCTGATAGATCCTCTAAGAAAGCTTCAGGGATCTTGAAAGACGTTTTGGTTCAGATTGATAGGTTTACCTTTCCAGTCGATTGGTATGTTTTAGATATGGAGAAAGATGAAAACGTACCCCTGATTCTTGGAAGACCTTTCTTATCTATAGCTAGAGCTCTCATCGATTGTGATGATGGGCAAGTGACTATCCGAGTTGGTGATCAAGAGGTGAGTTACAACGTCTTAAAGTCCATTCAAGTACCCTCTGGCCCTCCAACCGGCTTTTCCATTGATTATATGACAGATGATTTCACCGATTATATGGATCAGCAAGTCATGGCTGTAGAAGCTGAATATGAGCGATTGGTTGATAATCTAAATACTCATGGTATGGTCAATCTAGATCAATTAGCAGCTGATTTTGAGGAAGAACCGTTGAGAGGAGAAGTCAAGGTGGTGGGACCACTGAGTAAGCTCAGTGATGTTGAGTTGAAAGGTGGAGATCTTAAGTCAAGTGTGGAAGACCCCCCCTGCTGATTTGGTTCTGAAGCCGTTGCCCAAACATCTAAAGTATGTGTTTTTAAGAGAAGGCGACAAGCTTCTGTTAATCATATCCGCCAAGCTGTCTCGTATAGAAGAGATGAAATTGATCAACGTCTTGAAAAAGAATGAGAAAGCCTTTGGATGGCAAGTAGGAGATATCAGAGGGATATCTCCGGACATCTGTATGCATAAGATCAAGACTAATGAGGGTGCTAAATGTGTTAGACAGCCCCAGAGGAGGCTCAACCCTCATATGCAAGAAGTCGTTAAAAAGGAAATCATCAAGCTTCTGGACATGGGAATCATTTATGCCATCGCTGATAGTGAATGGGTTTCCCCAACTCAAGTAGTTTCCAAGAAAGGAGGAATTACGATTGAGAAGAATGAGAAGGGAGAGGAAATAGCATTGAGACTTGTTACTGGTTACAGAGTCTGCATCGATTATAGAAAGCTCAATGAGGTAACCATGAAGGATCACTTCCCCTTCCATTCATTGACCAGATGCTTGAGCGTCTGGCGGGGCACGCATTCTACTGCTTTCTGTATGGTTATTCAAGATATTTCCAGATACCCATTGATCCACGACCAAGAGAAAACCACTTTCACCTTCCCTTATGGTACATTCGCCTACAGGCGAATGCCATTTTGTCTCTGCAATGCTCCAGCTACATTTCAGAGATGTATGCTGGCCATCTTTGACGGGCTGGTAGAGAAGTGTATGGAGATCTTTATGGACGATTTTTCAGTTTTTGGCCAGTCTTTTGATGATTGCCTTGACAATCTTGATCAAGTGTTGTCCAGATGTGTGGAAAAGAACTTAGTGCTCAATTGGGAAAAATGCCATTTCATGGTAGATGAGGGCATAGTTCTTGGCCACAAAATATCCGCCAAAGGTATAGAAGTTGACAGGGCAAAAGTAGAAGCTATCGAGAAGATGAGCTATCCCAAAAATGTGCGTGAAGTGAGAGGTTTTCTTGGACATGTCGGTTTCTACAGAAGATTCATTCAAGATTTCTCCAAGATTGCCAAGCCCCTGTCTACTTTACTTAAGGAGGACGTTGAGTTCAATTTTGATGAGAGCTGCAAGCAAGCGTTTGAGGAGCTCAAAAATCGTTTAATATCTGCTCCAATTCTTATATCGCCTGACTGGAACTTACCTTTTGAGTTTATGTGCGATGCGTCAAACTACGCTGTTGGTGCAGTCTTAGGACAAAGGCTTAACGGGAAATTCCAGCCTATCTATTACGCCAGTCACACGTTGAATCCTTCTCAAGTTAACTATACTACTACTGAAAAGGAATTATTGGCCGTAGTTTTTGCTATGGACAAGTTTCGTAGTTACTTGTTAGGAGCTCAAGTGATTGTGTGGACTGATCACGCTGCTTTGCGTTATCTGATGACTAAGAAGGAGGCTAAACTGCGCTTACTACGTTGGATACTGACCCTACAAGAGTTTGATGTCCAGATTAAAGACAAAAAGGGCAGTGAAAACGTCGTGGCGGATCATGTTTCGAGAATGTTAAGTGAGGGAAAGGGTGATCCAGATGATATAGATCTTTACTTTCCTCTAGAAAAAATTATGCTTATCGACGGTTGTCCTCCTGATGTTCCATGGTATTCTTCCATTGTCAATTACCTTCATGCCCGATATCTCGATCTGGAAATGTCCTATCAGGAGAAGAAAAAGTTCTTCTCTGATTTGAAATCTTTCGTTTGGGATGAACCTTATCTTTTTAGGATCTGTAAAGATGGTCTGCTTAGAAGATGTGTTCCAGAATCTGAGCAGCGCGATATTATTGAGCAGTGCCACAGTGGACCCACTGGAGGTCACTTTGGTCCGTGGAAAACCGTTGCTAAGATCTTCCAATCCGGTTTCTATTGGCCTACGATCTTTAAGGACACAGAAGCTTTCTGTAAAGCTTGTGATAGGTGCCAAAGAACCGGTACTCTGACAAGGCGTTTTGACATGCCTTTGAAACCCATCCTAGAATGCGAGGTCTTTGATGTGTGGGGTATCGATTTTATGGGACCATTCCCATCATCCTGTGGTAACAAATACATCTTAGTCTGCGTGGATTACGTGTCAAAATGGGTGGAGGCTCAAGCCACTCCTCAAAATGATCATAAGACAGTCATGAAATTTCTAAAGAAAAACATCTTCGTGAGGTTTGGATGTCCACGTGCCTTGATCAGTGATGAAGGGACTCACTTCTGCAACCGACCCCTAGAGAAAGTCCTTGAAAAGTATGGTGTTCGTCACAAGACTGGAACACCATATCACCCGATGACTAGTGGTCAGATTGAAAGGAGCAACCAAAGTATTAAGAAGATCCTGGAAAAAACGGTTAACAGTCATAGGAAGGACTGGAGTTTGAAGTTGGATGATGTACTATGGGCATACAGAAAGGCCTATAAGACTCCTATGGGTACATCTCCATATCAAATGGTTTATGGTAAGCCATGTCATCTGCCGGTCGAGTTAGAGCATAGAGCTTATTGGGCTATAAAGTTTCTGAACTTTGATTCCCAATCTTGTGGAAAACATCGACTGCAGCAGTTGCATGAGTTGGACGAATTCAGACTCCAGGCCTACGAAAGTGCCAGGATTAGTAAAGATAAGATGAAGCTACTCCATGATGCTAAGATTAAGAAGAGAGAATTCCACGTCGGCGAACAAGTTCTTTTATACAATTCTAGGTTACATTTGTTTCCTGGAAAGTTGAGGACACGTTGGTCCGGTCCCTTCGAGATTCTCCAAATCATTCCTGGAGGCTTTCTAGAACTTCGTGGTTATAGCGGTAAACCGTTTTGAGTAAATGGTCAAAGGTGCAAGCACTATATTGGTGAGCCTAAAGTGAAACCTTTGATTGTCCGTTTCCTCGATATCCTCGGGTGTGGTGCTACGGAAGTCGAAGAAATCGACGAGTTTTCACCCGACCTATTTTCAGAGGATGGCGGTAGTGGTCGATCTGAATAAGTTCTAGCTGGTAGTTGGGATATGGAAGAGTTTGAGAGGGAGCGTCAGCTGATGCGTCATCAGAAGGCTCAGAGAATGAAGAAGTCAACCATGGGGAAGTTTAAGCGTGTGTGGAAAGCTATTAAAGGTTTTACCCCAGGTGTTAGGTGCTGTTTCTGCAGCCAAACTACTGATCAAGGTCTAGACGAGGTAGTGGCTGGCAGAAAGGTTAAATTGCCTGATCCAGGCTGAGCTTAAATGGTGTCGAGCTAACGACATTAAACAAAAGCGCCACTAGGAGGCATCCTAGATATCGTTAGTTTTAGTCGTTTTTGTTTTGTGCTTTTGTAGTTTAGTACTTAAGTTTTAGTATTTAAGTTTAGCGTACTAAGTTTTGTTTTTGTTTATATCTGTCAGTTAGTTGTGCTTCTTAGATATGGATTTCGGAGTTCTACCAGAGGAGTTACCTTTCCTTAGGAGGATCCCACTTATCACTGTAGATGATGGACCGGGAGGGACTATCGTTTTGCACGTAGACTTTGACATTAGTACCCGCGTCAAGACTGTCACCTATGTTCTTATTGTTCCCCGCTGTTCGGGGGGTGGAGACTTCACTACTGAGGAGTTACAGGAGGCTCTAGGACGTCCGTACACGATCCTCAATGATCCGATGCTGACAGATTTAGCGCTAGTGCTGCAAGCTGAACATTTTTGAGGTGTTGATGTAGCTGGTGAGGATTGGGGTTTGCAAGATGAGTATGACTTCCCTCCAGCGATTGACATGCTCCGCCGTCTCATTCGAGTGATAGATTGGTCGGCCATTTACGATGACTAACGTTCTTAAGTTGTTTCGTCGAGCAAACGACGTAAAACAACAGCGCTTGGTGGGAGGCAACCCACTGTTTTCTATCTGTTTTCTATTGTGTTTAGTTTGTTTTCTAGTAATTTTATGTACTTCGTTGATTTCCATTTGTATTTTTGAAGTTTTAAGTAAGTTTAATGAGAAAATGCAAGTTTGGATTTAAATTGTATGAAATTTTATAATTTTTGCATTTTTCTGTATGGGCTGCCCGTCCAGAAGCCTGGACGCCCGTCCGCCTAGACCAATTATTGGACGAGCGTCCACTAAGCCTGGACGCCCGTCTGATATACTCCCTCCAATCCTGTATTTGATTTAGCAGTTTGGACGAGCGTCTGTATATCAGGACGCCCGTCCAGTTCATCCAATTTCCCAGTGGACGCCCGTCCGGTTATGTGGACGCCCGTCCAGCCCCAGTCTATATATACTCCCTCAACGCATGAACTTTCACATTTTCAGAGTTTCAAACGCGAAAACCGTTTCCCCTTCCTCCTCTCACCCTAAAATCTTCGATTCTAAACCAAATTGGGCGCTTTAAGTTGCTATAGGCCGCTTTTGATCCCTTCTCATCGATTTTAAGAACCAAATTCCCCAACGCACCATCATTTTGGAGAATCAACACTCATTTCGGTCCGACTTTTTGAGAGAAAAGATTCGATTTTGGGAGACAATTTGGTGTTGTTTGGACTCATCTTCATCTCGATCAGCATCTACTCACCTTACTCGGTAAGTTAGTAACAACTTTTCTCGATTTTGTTCACGTTTTTCTGAGTTCGATCTTTGGGTCGGCTCGTTCACTTGAATACAACCTTATTTGTTTTCTTTCTTTCGTTTTGTTCTTGATTTTTGCTGGTTGGTGCTGTGATGATGATGTGGGTGATGAATGGGTTGGTTATTAATAATGGATGGTTGTGGTTCATGATTTGGTTGATTTGAAATCCCGATTTGGATGTTAAACGGGTACCTTGTTTTGTTTTGGGATCGTTGTGGTTTAGTCTAGGATTGCATAATGGTTCGTAAGAAGGAAATAGTGAAGAGACATGGTAAGGAAGTGGCTAGGGAAGCCGGAAAGAAACGCAAAGAGTTCGATCCTACCTTAGTTGATCCTAACCGGGGTGTTAGTATTCGAGAACAACCTCATAGAGCTACCCAAGCTAGGACTACTTTGAGGGATGAACCAACCTCGGAGTCTGAGACGGACGATGATGTTCCTTTGGTGAGGATGCCTAGAGCTCAGCGGGGTGGTGGGTCGTCTAGGGTTGAGGAGGCTACGGACGCTCCTCGAGAAGAGGAACCTGTTGAAACTAGGGCTGCTCCACCTAGGAAGAAAGCCAAAACCGTACCCCCTATGCCTATGCCTCGTAGATTCGTGAACCCTAAGGCCCACGATGCGTACACCAGACACTATTTCTCAAGGACTATGTTGATAGAAAGGGCTACATTGGAAGCTAAGGTCGATCCAGGGTTTGTCAAATTATTGAAGGACCGGAAATAGGAAGCCTTGATGACTATCCCGACTACCCCGGTAAATGGCTCCCTCGTTCGGGAATTTTATGCTAACTGCTCGGAAATCGACTTGGAGACGGGAGTAGTTGTGGTTCGAGGGGTACAAGTCCCTTTTAAGCCGGATGTGATCAATAAGAAGTATGGGTTGGCAGCCTTTGAGGGTCGGGACTACAAGGAGGAGATTGTACATAGACAGACTTTGGGGCAGGATCCTTTGGAGGAGTTAAGGTTGAGAGTTTGCCCGGATGTAGCGTGGACATTGAGGCCGGGAGGAGACCGGAAGGAGTTAGTCACCACGACCTGGATGGAGGACTGGAAGGTCCAGTGTCGATTTATTCAGAGTCGGTTGTTGCCTAAAAACAACTTGACACATTTTCATATTGGTGACCTGGGCATGCTGTATGCATTGACGTTTGGCCTGAATGTGGACGTGGGACAAGCATTATACGATGAGATATCTATCAACCAGAAGGTTTATACGCGGAGCTTGATCGTCCCTCACCTGATTCACGGTTTGTGTATTGACGCCGGTGTGCCTGAGTTTGGAGCCGATCATAAGCCGAAGAACCCGAGGCCTTACAGAGGGAAAAGAGTAAGTCTTCGGGTCAGACTGAGACTGAGGCTGAGGTAGCACGTGAGCTTGGTTCGTCATCAGCACCGCCTCGAGCATCCTCGCTTCCTACTTTATCTCCCTCAGTTCGGATGAGGTTGAGTATGGCCAACAGTGTTCGAAACTGGTTGGAGGATATTCGGACTTCTCAGAACAACATTTTGACGATTCTGCAGTGTATCAGTGAAGATAGGCAGCCAAGGGACGCCAGAGTCTTCGATCCGAGCGTTATTGATTACCATTATTCTGACGAGATTGAGCAGGCCATTGCAGATGTTCTTCACGAGTCAGAGTCGTCTGATGAGGAGCAGCCTGATGCCCCTGAGGGTGATGTACCTCCGGCTGGTGATTCTCCGGCTCCGGGGCAGCCATGATTTTATTTGTCTATTTTTGGATTTTTGATTTGCCCTAGATACTTGATTGTATATTTCTGCTACTTTTGATTACGTGATTCATTGTATTTCGTATTTAGCTACTATTTCTTATTTCCGATGGATCATGTAAGCCATAAGGCATCAGTACTTTCGTTTCATACTTTATTTCAACTTTTGGATGTATTGAATGCTTTATCTTTTGCTATTACTCGATTTTGATATCTCTTTTCATTCTGGTATCGTTCCCTGTTTTCCCCGAGATGTTTCCGTGTTTGTCAAGTCGTGCAGGTATCATTCTACCGGTTTTTTCGAACTACATTGTACGATTACGAGTTCTGAGTGTCACTATGTAGGCTCCGGCCTGACCGACGAGTCGTGTATCGGTTAAAATCAGCTAAGTCTTTTACCCTTTCCTTCATTCTGCACAACATGGGGACATGTTGATTTTTAAGTGTGGGGGAGGGAATGATTTGATATGTATCTATACATTTGCTTAATTCGTTATGTTTCTATGCAAAATGAGCTCGAATTTTCAAAAAATTTCGACATTTTTGTTTTTGTTTTGTCCCGAGTAGGCAATTCGATTCAATGTTCGTTATTTTTATAGTCATCCAAGCTATATATCATATGTTTGATAAGTTAGTTGTTTCACCTGATATATATTTTTCACAAGCCATAGTGAATGATGAGCTAATTTATAAAGTTATACCCTTTTTGATTAGTGGTTTCTGATTTTCTTATAAGTCATGTGCTTAGTGCTATGTATATATCTTGAGATTTATGATAGTTTGTATTTAGATCCGGAGTATGTTATATTGTGAATATCTAAAGTTTGAATGTGATAGGTAACACGTAGCTTATTGTCAAATGAAAAAGTTGAATTATATGAAGAATTATTGGGTGTGTCGGAAGCTAGTCGATGATTTGAGTGCGATAGGGTATACCATGTATGTCCTATACCACTATGATGACTAAAAGCTCACGACAGTCAGAAGAAGCTGCCTTATCATTGGAGTAAGGTAGAGTATATCTCGAATATCCTATTCTGCTATGACAGGGCAATAGCTCATTCTGATGTGTGTTTAAAGTGAAAGTGATTAAATCAACTAAAGAAGTGATATGAAATGAATATAAGACTAAGTTATCGTCTACCTTATCCCCAGTAGAAACTGATAGATATGCTGTAGGGATTATCCTCTGAGTATTTCAGAAAGGCCCTAGATATGCTCTATCATCTTTTTCGGGATATGTCACGTTTGTAGGGTACACCTTATGAGTGTCATTTATCGCTAGTTTAAAGGGGGTATTAGCTAGTTTTGCTTTGAGTTTCTCAAGTTTGGATTTAGTGGAAGTTTTCTATGGCTTTTCACACGCACACTGGTGAACCTCTGATTTATTGATCTATGCTATATTGTCTTAGATGTCTGTTCTTGTCTCGAGCCTTAATTTTCGTTTTGTTTTGCTCGGGGCGAGCAAAAGCTTAAGTGTGGGGGAGTTGTTAAGGGTGAATTTATACGATTTATAACGCTATATTCTATGATATTTTTTCCCGTATTTGTACTAAATTGCATAAGAAACGAGTGTTTAACGGAAATATTGAGTAAATGAGGTTTTAAATAAGTTATTCGCAAAATTGGTTGATTTTGGTGCTTTTAATGTGATTTTATGATTATTTGGACATTGTTACATTTTTGCGATGTTTTTATGTGTTATAGATACATGTTTGAGGCTCAAGAGATGATCGACAGTTGATTAAGTTCGAGCTAATTGATGATAAAAGAGATAATGAAGGAATGAGATAGAGAAAAAAGAGATAAAGATCAAGAAATCAAAATTCGATCATCCTGAACGAGCGTCCAGGTCCCGTCCAGAGTGGACAGGCGTTTGATTAAGCAGACGAGCGTCCGTCGACCGACTTTGCTGAACCGACTTCAATATCTATATATAGCAGCTGTTTTCTCCACATATGATATACAATATACACATTACTCGAAACCCTAAACCTAGGGGCGGCTTTAGGCTGCGTTTTTCTTCCTTTTATTCCAGATTTATGCACTTTAGATCTAGATTAAATTAGCTACTTTTTATGCACTGTTTCTGCAATTTTGAGTTGTTGAGGATGTTCAGAAGCTAAAAGCTTCATCAAACGAGTATTGTGAAGCCATCCAACAACTGTTGATTTCGTTTTCATCGATTATACTGTGAGTTTTTATTGAAGGTTGTTTCTTTATTCATGATTATTCTGTTTAATTGCTCTTATATCGGAAGACATGCATGTGTTGACTATTTATTGTTGATGGAAATCTCTATAAACCTTAGATCACCATGAATAGGAATAGAATTTGAATCTATCTTAACGGAAGTTAATAGGTTTAATTGCTAGATTATAAACATAATGTTTACACCTTTGGTTAGAAAACGCGTTAATCTTGCATTGGAAGATAATGGATTAATAGATGAACTTTCTAAGGAATTAGGGTTCATATTTAGATGAGGTGAATCACAACTTAGATAAAAACCACAATATAATCGTGATAGGAAATCAATGCTTGTTGGATAGGTGGATCAATCCTCGTTTGTTCGTTATACATCTGATTTAAATCCTTAAAAACTTGAATTTGTTTAGTTAGTTTACTTTTATTTGCATCTTAGATTAGTTTCGTTAAAGGTTCGCAACCCGTATTCTTCCTAGCTTTGGACTATATCCTCTGTCTATTTTTATTTTCGGTTTTGTTCTGTTTTATTCGCTGCTTAGATTAGTTTCGTGACATAGTTTAGGTTAGACAAAAACTAGGATTCACAACTGTTTAGTTCCCCGTAAGATCGACCCGGCATTAACCACTATTACTACGATCCTTATACTTGAGGTTAACCGGATTATTACTTGTTTGTTTTGTGTTAATAAAAATCCGTGACAACGACCATCACCAATAATAATATCATCCAAACCTGTATAGAGATCATGCGAGGACAGAAGGTTGAGATCATGTGTCATGTGATGCGAAGCTCCACTGTCGAGCAGCCATGATGCAGAGAGAGACATGTCGTGTTTTTTTGTTTTTTTTTGGACGAGCCTGTGTTCTTTTTTTTGTTTTTGTTTTTGGTTTTTTTTTTTGTTTTTTTTTGTTTTTCAAGCTGATGGGAAAAGATAAAGAAAAAGAAATAAAGCTAGGGTTAGAAGGCGGCTATGGAGATGCGGCTATGATGATTGAAATCGATATCGGGAAAGAGGAGGTCGCTGGGACGGGAATAAGAAAAGAGGGAGCTATCTGAAAGGAGAAGAGAAATAGCAGCCGGATTTGATGCTGATGGGAGGAGGAATTGCCGGAATTAATGGCGGCGGGAAAGCAATATGTGTAGCCGGAGAAGAAAGTGTTTGACGGAGAAGGTTCTTTGTACGGGAATGGACTGAAATCGATCGGAAAAAGGACGACAAACAAACGGAAATTGTAAAAGGAAAAATGAAACGGGATCGGGAGACGGAGTCTCAATGCTCTGATACCATGACAAATAAATTGGAATGATATTTCATTGATTAAAATGAGGTTACAGTATAGCCATATATATACACTTACGGAATATTCTAGAACTATGGAGATAAATACAATTAATACAAATAAATACAAATAATCCTAATATTTAGGTATACTATATGATAAGTATTACTCTGTTCATCACCTCAAAAATAATACTAGGTTAACGTTCTTCACCCTCGTTCACTTGTTGGAGGTTTTACATTAGACATGGTATTCATTTTTCGTTGGCGTTGTCTTTTAAGTGATGTTTCATCCCACGCAGATGTATCTTAGGGATGAAACAAAAATTTCTCTCAAGATACAATGGAAGTGTTTGATTCAAACAGTGACTTGTTTAAATCAAATGCGATGACACTCTTGAAATCTGATGATGCTGTGTACTGAGTGTAGGAATTCGTTTGCATATGTTGTGCCTTTTATAGGCTGAAAGCACCCCATAAACGAATTAATATACTCTTTGCACGAAAGGGTAGGGTTATCACTGTTCATCGGATACATGCACTCTTGTAAAGGTGCATCAGTTCGGAAACCATGCATAAGTCTGAAAAACTACATGAATCCGAAAAATCATGTGACCGAACGGCAACATTATATACAAACAATTATAAAATATTTACTTTATGAAAAAAAGATCTCACAATTTTCTCTATTTTTTCAGAAACATTATTTTTTATGTAAAAAAACAAATGTGTGAAGCGGCTGCATCACCTAATGTGATTGCCTACGTACCCTTTTGGGGATCAAGCCATTGTAGTTCATGCAGACACGGACTTAGTATCAACGTAGGAAATCGTACATAAATGAAAGTAGCTTTTGGCTTTGAACTTCCACTTAGTGTAAATAACTCAAAGTTTCATCAGAGTGCTATGATGAACGCATCTTGAACCAAGGACCACATCGTGATGCAGCCGGAGTTATCACACATACTATTCTGATAAAATAGTGTCTATTTGTTCCAACGCATTAATGTCCATGCGTTATATCCCGAAATTCATGAGTGCCTTAGAGACGGTCTGTATCTCATAGAAAGTGGCCTGACTTCCACACTCACATAGATAAGTCCATTCAAAGTGATACCGCGTGTCACTTTCTCCAATAATAGGACTTATTGAGAACTATATTCAACATTTACCATGCGGTATTTACTCACACTAGAGATTTCATTAATGAGATTTATTAAACACCCTAGTGGATCTTTTAGTTAGACATTAACCTGTTTGTACCCTTTGAACTTTGCTTATATTTCAAAACATAAGTAGGGTTCCCGTCAAGACTAACTAATGTTTCATAGACCTTAATCTCATTCCTTTCGTTGTTTTTGCAATTATATCTCTAGCAAGTCCTTTCTCAGCCATTCCGCTTCTTTACTTGCATCTGTCAATGCAATAAATTCTGCTAACGTAGTCGAATCCGAAAAACAAGTTTGTTTCTTCGAACACTAAGATACGGTTGCACCTCATAAAGTAAAAAATCCATTCAGTGGTGGATTTAGAATTCGATTCTATGTTATTCTAACTTGCATCACTGTACCCTTCAAGTATAGCAGAAACCCACAATATTAATCCGTAATCAATTATTACTTTCAGGTCGAACCCCGTTTCGTTGCAAAAACAATAATTCATACGGCAACTCACACGCAAACGATTTTAAAATATTTACTTTATGAAAAAAAAATATCTAATAAAAATTAATAGCAAATCGAGATGTTTTCGAAGAAGGAGCCACGCGTGACTTTTTCTACATGAAAGTAATTGTTCAAAATCAACAACCGGGGTTATCTATTGGGTGAGAGATTGCGTTTGAAACCAAATTGGCTCAAGAAGATATGTCTACAACGATAAGTCTTGTGATTACGTACAAGCCTCATTGTTGTTGAAACGCCAAGCCTGGAAAACAGCCCGCAAATTCACGATGGCCCCCACGTGGGCCAGTACGAATAGATTCCTCGGCCCAATAAATCCGCACCTCAGTTATCAAGATTGGGCCAGGTATAATACAGCTCGCCTCCGGACTTTACGACATCATCCATTGGCCAAGGCAATGAACGTCGATCAGCAAGGCTCTCAGCCCGTTCTTCACAACTTGGTACAAAATTCCGGGGCCCGATCTACTCGCCCTCAGCTTGCAATACTCCAGTTTGGGTCCAACCCACTAAATCAGGCAACTAGAGTCGACACACTGCTCTCACAAATGAGGAACTCGCAGCTATCCTAAGCACGCTCACCAACTCAAATTCGGCCACGACCGTTACATATTTAATTACAGTTAATTGTGCTTTAATTACCGTCATTCGTAACCGCCGAATCTTAGCCCTATAAATAGCCGCATTTGTACCCTAAAAATGGGGAGAGATAATTAATACAAAAAAGCAGATAACCTCTGCCAGTTCGTCGACACCTAAGCTTGCCCATTACAGTTTTATTATGTTTTTCGGTTTTCTTCATATTTTATTATATTGTTCTTGATCGTCTTCATAGTGTTCTTGAGCACCACCGCATTATCACCGGATAAATTGCTCACTTAATCCAGGTATCCACCGCTTAAATCTATCAAACGCGTTTGTGATATTTCTAACAATATCAGTTCGCTTCATTTTTGGGAAAATCAAGCTTTCAGCATTTTTTCCGGCAAGATCTGCGGTTGTTCTTCAGTTTTTCGACGGCCTAAAACTGCCCATTTTTTTGTTTTCCGGTCGATATTCGTCCAATATTCTCCAGATCCTCATCCTATTCTTTGAGGTTCCCATATCTCTGTTTGAATTTTCATCAAATTCAACAGATTTTCATCGTGTTCATCTCAGATCCAGCAGATCTTCATCAGATCTCCCAGATCTTCATCTCATGATCACCATATTTTGCAGACCTCTATAGGTATCATAATGGCTCAGACCAGATCTGAAGGTCATGCTCAATTCGACGGCTTACCTCATCCTCCCAGGAAGACAGGCCAAAACATGGCTCATATAACCGACTGGGCAATTGTTGGTCGCGTTCAAGCACAACACCCCCTAGTCGAACATAACGTCTTGTTGCCTCCGAAATCAAGAGATCCCGCTCATCCCAATGCCAGGTTGTTTCTCGATAAAAGGGCAAGATCTTTCAGTCCGCCGGACCCGGGCTAGGTATCCCGGCCTTAGTACCGAAAGGCTCATTGATGTCTGGAAGCCTCCGCTAGTTGAAAGCTCGATCCCCGGTCTGACGCGCCCATTCCAACCCGGGAGCCTCGAGTTCCACATTAAAAAGGCGGTCAACCTTCAGTTATTTCAACTTCAAGGCGGAAAGATTAGCTGACCTTGAAAGAAACTTCCAGATCAGCCTAAAACACAGCTAGCAGACATTTTTTGCTCATGTCTCTCACCTTCTTAGGGATTGGAAAGAAAAGGTTCAGTCTCTTCAGTGGGCTCCTCACCGTGATCTGCCCTTCCCTACCTTTTGTGAATACATAGAAGTATCCAAGCGGAGATACGGTCGGCTCGAACCCCAGCAAGTGGTTAAGCACTATGAAGGCCATAACGGTCTTCACCGCTCCTAGCGTGAGATCGCTAGGCATAGCAATAATTGCTTTTAAAATTTCGAAAATGAAAGATTAATGGGTTGCCAAAGCCCGCAATGAAGGGCATCAAAATAAAGCGGCATAAGATCTTGCCTCTCGCGTCTATATAATCGAGACTTGACTGGCTCAAAAAGATAGTGAAGTCGGAAATTCGGGTTCATATGAAGCTCGCTCAAAAAATTGTCGAGGTCTTAGATCGAGTTAGTTGCCCTCCATCGGCTAACTATTTCTTTATCAAAATCTCCCTGGAGTGCGATCTCCACAGCGACCTCAGGACTGTCTTCTTCGCCCCCATGATAGCTGTTTTATAGTATATCAACTTTGATCGGCAAAGTACCCAGTTGGTTGTAGTATAAAACTAGCTGGCAAGGTCGTAATCCCACATGGAATCTAGTTAAGTACCAAAGCTAGCATCATCTCTAGTTTAGATCAACACAATTTTCGGGAAGGTTATTAAATTACAAAGTCTATTTCTACAACGACTAAATTATAATGAGAGTTAGAAACAATTAAAAGAGACAGCCAAGTAATGTTCCAGTCAACTACTTGCTGAACCCTAGCTAGTCCGGAAGTGTCCATAACCTACCTAAACATTCTCGATGTCATTCGTAGGGTGTCGTCGTTTCCTAAATCCAAGAGTAAAACACCATACAATAATCTACCATCCTATGCTAGGTTCAACAGTCTGTTGACCGGATTTAACTCACCTAGCACGGTCTAAGTTCAATGAAACGCTCAACAAGTTGATACAAAACTCACACACAAAACCGAACTCAGTTAGTTTTACAGGGTGATTCTAGAAACGATACATTATAAACCCGTATCCTCTCACAAAATACATTTATAAACAGGATACGTGTAATATGATTATCGAGTGATCAATTCAACAAACATGATGAAGTATAAGTTCAGGATTATGAATGCATCATGAATCAACAATCAAACACAACAAGAACACCACATGAACGAACTAGGGTTCGATTTCGAAGATTATCGCATAACTCGGCTATATAACGATTAGCTACTCATTCTAACTATAAAAACGCAAGAATTCTTTGAAGAACATCAACATACAATAAAAAGAAACATAAAAGTGGTACCTTTGTTACAATATAGATGAAATATCCACAAGAAGAAAACCGAAAACAATTCTAAAAATCAACTCCGGAAATCCGTAATTAACAACGATCCAAGCCTGATTCTACAAAATAAGTGTTAAAACTAGCTTCAATCTACTCTAATGTTGTAAGGAATGTGAAAAGTCGTAGTTTCAGCTTCTCTCTCAATGAAGAAGATGATATATATGATGTATATCCACTGAAAATGCCTTTTATAGTGGGCTGGTCAAGTGGACCTTTGCACCATAAGCGGGTGCCTACAAAGATGGGCCACCGCCTATCCCTAAAATCAACCCAAAACTAGGGTTTCTAAGGCTTTCATGGGCGGTGGTCTATGATCCATAGGCGGTCTCCTATCATCAGGCCATTTCCTTCTAAACTCTCTGTTGTTGTAGGCGCCTAACATCAGGCCTAGTATTCCTTAACTCCTAGTACTTTCTAGGCGGTGGCCTACTAAATCATGGTCGAGCGCCTATGAATTTTACTCCAAAACATGGACTTTTTCACCATTCCAAAACTCTGATATGAGTTTTCTGGGTATCTCATACACCTAGTTCCTGAAAAATACCAAAAACGACGACACACATAACCCCTACGGGACACTAAGGTGATTGAAAGTATAATAAATACACCGAAAAATATTGAGAACCCCGGATTATTTGTCTGGATCTCTTAAACATCAAAATGGTGCAATACATGTAAAAACTAAGCCAAATGTTCCCGGAATCAGGTAAAACGAGTCTAAACGGGGTATAAAACACATAGGAAAACAGAGTCGAGTTGACTCCCGTCAACTACAGCCTACTTAGCGTTTGCTCGCCCCCGAGCAAAACCGACCGTTTCAAAGAGAAATAGAGTCAACACTTTCACTGTATAACGAGTCTCCCATATCATATAGGTAAGAAAATAGTAAAAACACAAATACATAAAAATTTGGTTCTACCTTGTGTTGAATAATGAAGGGGTGTGTGTGAATAGCTTCTCCGACATTAACTACTAACGACCGGTTCAGATTATAGATGCATAACATACCAGGGTTACACCATAGGCTTATACGTCATAAACTTCTGCACTAATCGAGGTCTATCATCGTCTAGTACAGTTGAGCAGGACTTGCATGGTTATATCGCTAGGCTAGGATTTGGACTATGAAAGAATATTTACGATAAAAATAGAAAGAGATGGTGCAAAAGTGCTTTAATCGAGAAATATGAACACGAAACCTTGCTATCAATTTCGTCTTCAATCTTTCCGACTATTTACAATTCCGAAAACAAAATCAAACCCTAACTCCAACTTCAATAATTTTTCCTATTATACAACACTATAGCCCATTTTTGGCCTTATAATAAAACTATACACATATGCACGTACTGATTTTTTTGTTTTTGATAAAAGAAAGCGGAAAACTATATATAGAGAGAAATATTTACCAAGAATAGAAGGGTACTACATGACATTTTCGATCAAAACTGAAACCGACACATTGTCACATTCCTCGTTCTGGATAACTCATAAATCATAACACCACATCATAATCATGTCCCAATAATGCGTCGCAACATCGTAAAATAAATGCGTGGAACTAAAAAGCTCAAAAGCAAGGTGGTCAAGGATACGTAGACCAAAATAAATTTCGGGGTATCGGTCTTTAGGGGTTAGTAACACGAAAGACTAGTTAGGGTGGCGGTCTAACCACCCTACAACAGGCTTAGTGGGGTAACAATGGATTAATCGTTTAGGTTGGCATTTGGCTCTGACTGGGTCAAAATAAATGCCAAAAACCGTCATCCCATACCAAACAACAACACAACAACGACCTTTCTATTTCTCCTCGAAGTTACTAATATAAGTTCTAGGTAACCGGGTCATACGATAACTATAATCGTTCACTAGTTGAGTAATTATGACGTCGAAATGTGAAATTATTTCAATTTTCAACACACGATCGAAGCTACAAAATAGAATGTATTCGAGTAATTAACACATGTCAAACTACGGGATATGAAGGCTCGTAACACAATAAACAATGTCGAAACTACAAAAATCTGAAAAACTTGCTCGAAATTTCACTAAAAGTCGATTAAAAACCAAGGCACGACTCGTAAAAATTAAACCGGAACAAATTGGCTAAATAACCCCCACCCCTTACTTTAAATTTGAACACCGCCCTTGGTGTTTAAACAAAATGAAAACTAAGGTAGAATGCTTAGCTTAAACCTGGCAAACGGCGAAATTTCTGTATGTGGCATCCATATCTCGAACTCCCAGGGTGTCTGTACTATTGGACATATACTACCAACATCAAAGGTGTACAAGTATGGAGCATAGAACATATCATCGGGGATGCCACAGAAGCAAAATGGTATGCTTGGATCATTTGAATATATATATATATATATATATATATATATATATATATATATATATATATATATATATATATATATATATATTCATGTACAGAACACACTTAATATACAACATGTATAATATACTACAAATGCCAAAATTAATTCTGCATACGTCAAAAAAACTCTGCATACTCAAACATAAACGTGCAGTACCAACCATATAGTATGCAGATTAGGTACCAAGGAACAACATACAAAAGTGCAGTATCAAAAGAAATAACATATAGTAAGAAAATACCATTACATACTTAGTTATGCATCATATATACGAAAACGTGACCACTACTATGGTCATTATATCCGAAATATGTTAAAAAATTGCAGCCTAAACGTGGACTAAGAACAATCCAAAATGAGGCCTACTATGGCCAATATTAACCGATAAAAGTTAAACGAAGTGCAGAAAATTATAAATGACGGAAAATAAAATAGATAAAGTAGTTTATAATAAAAACTAAAGAAATACAGTGAAACACGAGGGGAAAGAAAAGCAATAAAAACACATTCTGAGTATAGAGTCCTCAACTCGACTTGCTACCCTCGAACTATGTTAGGGATAGCTATACCAAAGGAGAGCAAACCGGTTCTTCACCCTACCAAAATCGTAGAAATTGAACAACCCCTGAAAACTAAATATGAGAAACATGAAGCTCAATCCCCACCACCACAACTGGTTTGATGAGTCCACTGCACAGAACAATGAACTCACTTTCCCCGAACGAATACATATCCCAACCAATGGCGACTCTAGCACCAAGTAATAACAATAAGGTTCTACATCCACAACAAAATCAATAGGGTGCACCCCTATAGGTATTACAGTAGGGCTAAACGAAAACGAAATAGGTGATTCAATGGATACAAGATTCATACACTCCTCGTAGCATTCCTCCGGGGTGAATTTTACCAATTTTTCACGTTCTCACCTCTCAACCTCCTCCCTTTCGATTAGTTTCTCAACTTGATGCTCCAAGTTTCTTATCGTAGCTAGCATTGTCCCCATGTTATTACGAAATTCTTTGATATAATATTGGGACAATGTACTCAATTGTTCGAACATTTGCTCAAGCGGCACATGTTCATCCTTTAAGTGCTCAAGTGGCACATGTTCATCCTTTAAGGTCTCTATTTCTAGATGTGAAGAAGTATCGAGTTGTTGATCAAAGTAACTTGGGGCATTATCCCACTCGTTTCCATATGATGCGGTGTATGGGTTGTACTGGTAATAGGTTTGTGTTCCGTAACCCATAGCACCAAAATTGTAACATCCAAATGTGTATGGATAGGAGCCGTAATTGTAGTATGGATTCATCCTCTGCAAACCAAGAAAACAACATGAATGCAATCACGGTATCTAGTCACTACCATTACCTGAGTAGGTGGGGTGACTAGCAAATAACAACACAAAAATGAAAAACAAACAACAAGAACAATTAAAATGACCTAATCTTAGGAATTCAAGTAACTCATAGATATCAACCGGATTCCCCAACAACGGAACCAAAAACATTTGATGACCATTTTATAGTATACCAACTTTGATTGTAGGAGTACCGAGTCGGTTGTAGTCTAACACTAGCTAGCAAGGAATCTAGTTAAGTACCAAAGCTAGCATAGTCTCTAGTTTAGATCAACACAATTTTCAGGAAGGTTATTAAGCTACAAAGTCTATTTCTACAGTGACTAAATTATAACGAGAGTATTAAATGATTAAATGAGATAGCCGAGTAATGTTCCAATCAACTACTTGCCAAACCCTAGCTAGTCAAGAAATTTTCTTAACCTACCTAAACGTTCTCGATGTCATTCGTAGGGTGTCGTTTCCCAAATACGAGAGTAAACACTATACAATATTCTACCCTCCTATGTCATGTTCAACAATCACCTGACCGGACTTAACTAACCTAAAACGGTCTAAGTTCAATGAAACAATCAACAAGTTGATACAAAACTCACACACAAAACCGAATTCAAACAACCCAGTCGGTTTTACAAGATGATTCTAGAACCACGGTTCCAATAACCTCTCGCAAAATATGTTTATAAAGACGATACGCATAATACGATTATCGAGTGATCAATTCAACAAACGTGATTAGGTATAAGTTCTAGAACTATGAATACATCACGAATCAACAATCAAACACAACAAAAACACCATATGAACGAACTAGGGTTCGATTTTGAAGATTATCGTATAACTCATCTATATAACGATAAGCTACTCATTCTAACTATAAAAATGCAATAATTGACTGAATAACATCCATATACAATCAAAAGAAAGATAAAAGAGGTACATTTATTACAATAAAGATGAAATATCCATAAGAATAAAACCGAAAAAAAGTCTACATATCAACTCCAGAAATCCATAATTAACTCGATCCAAGCTTGATACTACAAAAGAATTGTTATAACTAGCTTCAATCTACTCTAATGGTGTAAGGAAGGTGAAAGGTCAAGTGGACCTTTGCACCGTAGGCGGGCGCCTACAAAGATGGGCCGCCGCCTATCACCAAAATCAACCAAGATCTAGGGTTGGGCGGTGGCCTATGATCCATAGGCGGGCGCCTATCATCATGGCATTTTCTTCTAAACTCTCTGTTGTTGTAGGCGGCGGATTACAGAATCATAGGTGGCGACTATTGTCAGTCCAGTATTCCTTAAGTCCCAGTACCTTTTAGGCGGTGGCCTACAAAATCATGGGCGAGCGCCTATGGATTTTTCCTCCAAAAGTAGACTTATCACCATTCTGAAGCTCCGAAACACGTTTTCCGGGTATCTCGTACACCTAGTTCCTGAAAAATACCAAAAATGACAACATACATAACCCTACGGGACACAGGGTGACGGAGAGTATAATAAATCCACCGAAAAAGATCGAGAATCCCGGGTTATATGTCAAGATCTCTTAAACATCAAAACAGTGCAATACATGTCAAAACCAAGCCAAATGTTCCTGGAATAAGGTAAAATGAGACTAAACGTGGTATAATACACATAGAAAAACAGACTCGAGTTGACTCTCATCATTTGATCCATTGATACTTGCCTCTTCCTCGATGTGATGGGAGTTATCCGAAGACATTGCCTGAAAATGAAAAGGGCGAGGTGGATGATGAGCCACCTGAACTCGGAGCTGGGCTGAGACGAACATACCCGTCTGCCTTGTCACCTCGGCTCTTCATCTCCACTATTATGGTAAAAAAGAGACCATAATTCTATGGGGCGATCAAACGTCAAGAGACTCATGTAGTTCGATGATGAAAAGCAGTAAAATCTACACTAAGCAGATACTGAAAGGCGAAATCACGCGTTCATCCAACCAAGACCCGGGGAATGGGAGTATTCTAGCCTATTGAGACAAAAATCATAGTGTTCCTCATGAAAACCCAAGAAACCAATGCTAAACAAGCAACCATATGAGGCAAAACATGTTAGAAAGCGGAATCGACGAAGCAAAGTGAATATATTTACCTTGTTCACTTGGAGAAGTCGGGTGGAAACTTGAAAATCTACTGGAAAAACATTGAAACAAGCTGGAAAAATCTCTTTCTCAGCAGAACACTCAAGCAGCTTTCCAGAAGTTATCAACTGAGAACCCGAGTTTTTGAAATGTATTCAAGTGAGGGAGAGCCCTCATTTATGTACGCATCGAACCGAATCAACGTGTCATTTCGTAGTTCAAAAGCCATCATGATGTGTCGCTTCGTATTTCCAAATCATCATGTAAGTTGTTATCCAAACTCATGCCTCAATCAAAGGGCGTTACTTGCCAGACTGTAACGGCTATGTCAGACTCCGACATTTGTGTCAAACATGATTTCGAGGCAACGCTCCTCAGCTGTCCCAATATGGATAATTATAGGCATCCATATCGCCACGACTACAAGAAGTGAAATCCCAACAAGGTTAAATCGGCTAGGTCGCTCCATAACACTATGCCGAACATCCCGCCTAACATTCCGGACGACAAATCTAAGTCTGGTCACAATATCCGTAGCACCCTACAACCATTCAACCTCAAGCATAGTGCATTTAAGTCCGGTCGATATATATATATATGCACGGCACCTTGCGGTCATTCACCCTCGAGCATGACGCACTTAAGTCTGGTCGCTATGTGCACGGTACCATGAGCCCATTCACCCTCGAGCATGATGCGTCTAAGTCCGGTCGCTATATTCATGGAACCCTTCGGCCATTCTCCCTCGAGCATGACGCACTTAAGACATGTCGCTATATGCACGGAACCCCGTGGCCATTCGCCCTCGAGCATGACGCTCAAGCCCGGTCGCAATATGCTCGGCATCATACGGCTATTTGCCGACGAGCATAAAGCATCCCTACAAAACGGTAGATGGTGAACCAAACCGGAAATCTAGTGTATGACTTATTCATGTGTGCACCATGAATAAACCAAAAAGTAAAGGGCCATTGATACGCCATGCCCGGATAAGAGCCCGCGAATTCATGATGGCCCCAAGTGGGCCCAGTACGAATACGGTCGACGGCCCAATCATTCCTCACCTCAGTTAGCCGGGCTAGTCCGGGTATAATCCAGCTGGCTTCCCGTCTTTACAAAATCATTCATTGGCCAAGGCAACGAGCGTTGATCAGCAAGGCTTTTAGCCCGCCCTTCATAACTCGGTACGAAACGCCTGGGACTGATCTATTCACCAACGGCTCACAATCTGCCAGTTTGGGTCCAGCCCGCTAAATCAGGCAACTAGAGTTGACACACGGCGATCACAGATGAGGAGCTCGCAGCTATCCTAAGCGAGCTCACCCACTCAGAAGCGGCCACGACCGTTACGTAATTACAGTATCGTCATCTGTAACCGATGACTCTTAGCCCTATAAATAGCGACATTTGTACACTGAAAAAGGAAATGAAGTCACTATTACAAAAAGGCAGATAACCTTTTCCAATTCATCGACAGCTAAGCTCGCCCTTTACAATTTTATTGTATTTTTTTAGTTTACTTCATATTTTATGCTTATTGTTCTTGATCATCTTCATAGTGTTCTTGAGCACCACCGCATTATCACCGGATAAATCGTTCACTTAATCCAAATATCCACCATTAAATTCAATCAAACGCGTTTGTGATATTTCGAACAATATCAGTTGTAACTCCAGTTTTTAGGAAAAAAAGTGTTTGTAACGTTGGTGGAATGCATTGGTGCATGAAAGAGCGGGAGTGAGAAATGGTAATCTTCCGATACGCAATCCAATTTGGTTGAAGGATATGATATTATTATGAAGGTCATTTTTTAAGTGAATATTGTATCATCTATATTGAAAAATGGGTGTTAAACTTTGTGCTACTCGACTTATTTGAGTGAACCGAGAAGATTCTTCAACTTATCGATTCATATGGGGATCGACAAATGCTAATCTGAGCCAGACGGTCACTAAAATCTCAGATAGCAACGGATTTCATACACCAAGGTTCAAGATTACAAAATCTAACTCTCAAAATGGAGATTACAGGTAACATATATGCGGTTATCCTAGACAACAGACAGGCAGGAAAGGACAAAGTAGGACAATAAGTAGTGTGCCTATATTACAAACTCAAAAGACAATAATACTTTTCCACGAGTTGCCTTTAATACAAACTAGACACCCCTTTATTCCTGCATCATTCTTACCCCTAAGTGGAATAAACTCCTCCACGAGTCGGTTGGTAAAAGTTGAAACAACATCGGGAAGATTATGACCCCAACCCGTGCAAAGGCCTCGGTAATGTAGGTAGTGGAGGATTCAACTTTGTCAAAACGACCCGTGTATAAGAAGAAGTGGCAATAATGCAAAAATCAAGGATATACCTTCGTTCCGGCATGTTGTAGTGTTTCCCTTCCCAATAGCACTTTCATATGCCAAAAGACTATGCGTACCAATGCATGGACCATTACATTGCTTCTCAAGGGAAGTTTTTGTTTTCTTGACCGTCTCGACTTGTTCTTTTGTCAAATTTCGGTCAATCTATTTCGTATATCTCATCAATCCAAGAGTACAATATTTATAGGCCCTAGTAGGGCTTCTACAATATACATAATACCAAAACTATCCTTACTAAATCAATACACAAATCAATATTTACCATATCAGTAATATATCGTAATACCCCCCTCGGCCCATCCCCCCTCAAGTAGGAGCGTGAATATCCCGAACGGCCAACTTGAGCAGTAAAAATTCGAACTGTTGGTGACCCAAAGCCTTGGTAAAAATGTCCGGCAATTGATATTTCGTAGGAACATAGGAAGGAAGAATCAAACTGTCAGTAATGGCGTCATGGATGAAGTGACAATCAACCTCGATATGCTTCGTACGTTCATGAAAAATAGGGTTCTGAGCGATATAAAGAGCAGACTGACTGTCACAAAAAAGTCAAATGCCAGGGGGTGCCGAACCCCAAGATCAGCGGGCAACTGCTTCGATTAGCCACTTGAGCTCACACGTCAAAGAAGCCATAGATCGATATTCTGCTTAAGCAGAAAAACAAGACATCGTCATCTGTTTCTTGGACTTCCAGGAGATAAGAGAAAGACCAAGAAACACGAACCATCCACTCAAAGACCAACGAGTAATGGGGCAACTAGCCCGGTCAGAGTCACACCAACCCTCTAGAAGGAGGAAACTGTCGGAGCTAGCGCAACAAAATACCCTGTCCATGATGCCATGATGTTCTTCAAATAGAAAACTAGTCGCAAAGAAGCCTCCCAATGATCAATCCGTGGTGTGTGCATAAACTCCAGATCGGGTCGGGTGACCCTAAGATAGATAAGCCATCCAATAAGACGCTGATACGACGCCAAATCATCCAATAATGGTCCGGTGGCAAGTGTGAGCTTATGATTCTGCTCAATGGGAAAGTCAGCCGGTTTGCTCCCAAGTAAACCGACCTCATGTATAATCTCCAATGCATATTTGTGCTGATTCAAGTAAATCCCTTCTATATTCCGAGCAACCTCCATGCCAAGAAAATATTTGAGAGCCCCGAGATCCTTCATTTTAAAACACTTGCCCTAGTAAGATTTAAAAACCGTCATCGCCATTTTGTCATTCCCTGCAATTATCATATCGTCAACATATACAAGCACCACAAGTTGAATCCCGTCACGAGTCAAAGTAAAGAGCAAATAGTCAAAGTAAGACTGACGAAAGCCATAATCACGCAAAGCGTACGCAAGTTTCGCAAACCAACACCGTGGTGCTTGTTTCAATCCATACAACGATTTGTGCATCTTGCAAACCATTTTATTCAATAATAGATAAATCCAAACCGAGCAGGAAAAATCATCAACAATAGTCAAAAAATAAGACGCACCACACGTCGAGGGTACACTATAGGGTCTCCACAAATCACAATGTTTTAATTCAAGAATACTACTGGCTTTATTCTCACTAACGGGAAAAGGTTCACGTGGCTGCTTTAATTTGAAACAAATATCACAGCCATCTTTATTTAAATGTTTAGAAATAGTAATATGGGGAATATGCCGAAGGACCTTTTTCGATGGGTGACCTAATCACCAATGCCATAAATCCACTTCCTACATGCTATCCACGGCACGAGCTCATACCTCTGGAACACCCACGAACAGAAAAGTCTATCCACACGCTCACCTAGTCCAATCAGTGTTCTTGTGACTCGGTCCTGCATAATACACAAGCGATCGGTGAATTGCATAACGCAATGATTATTGTCCAAAAATTGTGATGCCGGAGACAAGTTACAATTCAAATCCGGCACATATAAAACATTAAAAAGCCGTAAAGTTTCCATCAAAATAACCATTCCCGAGTGGGTCGCAACCGAGGAACGTCCATCCAGCAAGCCAATACGACAGTGTGTAATAAGTGTCAATTCAACAAACAATGTTCGATCACCCATAACGTGATGTGTCCTCCCGGTATCAATGATATACGAAACTTTCCAGTCAACCGATCACGAGGCTTTGAAATTTTTAAAAGATCCAATACTGCATGCCATTGAGCCGGGGTAATGTTCGCAACCCCAGCTTGCTCGACTGATGAGGACAAAATCGAGCTGGTTTCGGGATGAGCTGAAGGAGTCGGCTCGTTCTTAACCTGTTGGAGCTGAGCCGAATTAGCTTGTCCTCCACGGCCCCATCTAGCTTATGCAGTTTGGCCATCTCCACAGGAACATATCCTCCCACCCTATACTCCTCTTGGCCGATCACCTACCACTCGGGGTAACCATGAAGCTAAAAGCACGAATCTGGGGAATGACCTTTGCGGTGGCAATATGTACAAATATGTTCAGCATCTTCCATTGTTTTCTCACGAGATTTCACATCGGACCGGAGACGGAACACCATCTTGACGCCGGCATCCATGGTCGGAGTTGGTCCAGCCCCTACCGCAAGCTCTCTTCCGGAGTCAGAGCTTGATAAGCTCGATCCAAATCTGGAAGGGGATCCTATCCAAGAAACTGAGACCGCATCGAAGCGTAAGTTGAGTCTAGCCAAATTAAAAACCAATGTAGGCGATCATCGAAAAGGACATGTTGAAATTTTGAAGCAAGGTCACACTTGCAGCCATTGCAAGAACACGCAGGAGTTGTCACCAATTTGCCCAACTCATCCTAGATACGGCTCATCCTCCCAAAATAGGAGGCCATCGTTTCACCTTTAGCTTGCTTACACTCGGCCAAAGCAGCTTTCATTTGAGAAATTTTCGTGCCGCTAACCACAGAAAATCTCCTCTTCAAGGACTTCCATAGTGCTTCTGCATCATCAAAATACGACATGGTCGCTCGAATTGATGGTTCAATCGTGTTCATGATCCATGAAAGCAACATGGAATGAACAGTATATCAATCTTCCAATTTGTCATCATCGGTTGGCTTCTTGATCTTGTCTTCAAGAAAAACCTGAATTTTCGTTTTGCACATAAAGCTGTGCAAATAGCTCGTGCCCATTCGTCGTAATTCAGACCCTTGAGTTGAACATTGGTGATCAACTGTCCGGGATTGTCGTTCGTGCTAAGAAAAAAAGCATCCAGCTTTTTCTCACCAGAGGTCTCTCCGGTGGCTGCCAGGATCGAAGGAAGAAGACGCTGCTTGCTTCCTGAATTTGTCCTTTTTCCTTTTTTTATTTTTTATTTTTTTGGTGATTAGGCTTTGATTGGCTCCGATACCATGTCAAATTTTGGTCAATCTATTTTGTATATCTCAATCAATCCAAGAGTACAATATTTATAAGCCCTAGTAGGGCTTCTACAATATACAAAATACAAAACCTATCCTTGCTAAATAATACACAAATCAATATTTTCCATATCCGTAATATATCGTAATATCTTTAGTATTAGAGTAGTAAAGATTGTCCAATCTATGCCATACTCTTCGCATATCGTATTCATTCGCACTATGGTCAAAATGGAGCGGATGGCCTTGAACTGAGATGGGCCCTATCCTGCATTAATTGACATATATATCTACGGCCGGATATCCTTGAGAATACCCAACAAATTGTGACATGGACATGGAAGGTGTAATTAAACGTTCATGAGCAACGTACCACGCAGCTTCCGAGATTTCTTTAATAAGGGCTTCATTGGATGAGTCACTTGGAACATTACGTCTACTCGAAGACATGACTCAAAAGGTAATTATGCTGTTAAGATAAATGATGTGGATAAATCAGAGGCAGTTTGAAAAGATAATTCAAGTGGTTCAAAGAAGATAAATGTCAAGTTGTGTAACTAAATCACGTTTGTTTAAATTATTAAGGAGATAAAGAAAGACAGGATGTTGCATTTTTCACACTAAACCCTTTAGCATTGTGGATTCTTTGATCGTGTACTGTAGGCCTATAAAGTGTGAAATCCCTTGCTTTGTAAGTGAGAAATATATACAGCAATAATAATATTTTGCGTTCCTTCGATTCGCTCTCATTTCTTTAATTCATTCATGGTATCAGAGACCTACTGCTAACGCATAACAAATACAATGGCAGCAACAAACACAACACCAACAGTGTTAGCGATCCCCAATCTCAATCAACTTGTCACTGCAAAATTAGATGATACAAATTACTTGATGTGGTTATCTCAAATGGTTCCCGTACTAAAGAGCCATGAGTTGATGGGTTTCGTGGATGGTTTTCAACCGTGCCCAGCAGAATTTATTACTGATAAAGATGGAAAAAGTTCTCCAAATCCAGATTTTTCTCTTTGGCATCGAAAGGATCAATTGGTACTCGGATGGATCAATGCAACCTTGTCTGACAAGGCTGCGCCTACCCTGTATGGAATAACGTCTGCCCGGCTTGCCTGGAATGCACTTACAAATAAATTTGCTTCCCCATCGAGATCAAGGATTAATCATCTCAAACGTCAGCTTCAAACATTAAACCAAGGCTCAATGAAGTGCACTTCACACATAGACTCAGCAAAGCAGCTTGCTGCACATCTCAGAGCAGTGGGAAAACCTGTGGATGATGATGATCTCATTAATTATGTGGTAAGTGGCTTAAATGCTTCATATAATCCTTTTGTTACTTCTCTTTCTCTTGTTACACGTGAGAAGACACTCACATTTGATGACTTTCAAGCTGAACTCTTATCATGTGAACTACTACTAGAAAATCATCTAAACACCATAAGTCCTGATACTCATGTTGCCTTTACTGCAAAAGCACCCCAACAACATACCTTTACATCACCTACTGCTCAACCACCTTTCACACCAAGGCCAAATGCTCAACCACCTTTCACACCAAGGCCGAATTTTCCTAACAAACGGTTTCCACCAAATGCACTAAATCAATCACCACGACCCTCTGTTCAACCTCGACCAAACTCGCATATGCAACAAAATTTCCCTTCCCCTAGGATGCCTTGTCAAATTTGTGGCAGGACAAATCATCAAGCACTGGATTGTTTCCATAGAATGGACTATAGCTATCAAGGAAGACATCCACCTGCTCAATTGGCGGCAATGGCAGCTAACACGAATGCCTTTCACTCAGATGCTGAGCCATGGATAGCTGATAGTGGTGCCAATCAGCACCTTACTGCAGACTTTGAAAAGTTGAGCCTTACTAAGCCTTATGATGGTCAAGAACAGGTTGCCGTTGGGAATGGGCAGAGTTTGGAGATTCAAAATACTGGTACTGTTGCTCTTTCTACACCCCATACCACATTTTCCCTTAAAAATGTTCTACATTGCCCACAAGTCTCAGCCAATTTACTTTCCATTAATAAATTTTGTCTAGACAATAATTGTTTCTTTGTTCTAACTGATTCTCATTTCTATATTAAGGACAATCAATCAGGGAAGACCTTGTAGGAAGGACGGAGTAAAGATGGCCTTTATCCCATTCATGTGCAGCCTCATATTCATCCAAAACCAAGAGCCATGGCTACTGTTACTAGTGTCCAAGCCTCATTCGATACTTGGAATTTTAGATTAGGACATCCCTCATTTCCAATTGTGCAACAAGTACTTAATAAAAATTGCTTACCTTTTCATTCTGCAAATAAAGAGAAAGTGTGTGAGCCTTGCCAATTAGGCAAAAGTAAACAACTTCCATTTCCTAGATCAAAAAGAGTTACTACAACTCCTCTTGAATTAATTCACTCAGATGTTTGGTCTTGCTCCATTTCATCTACTCATGGTTTCCGTTATTATGTCTTGTTCATTGATGATTTTTCTAGATATACATGGCTTTATCCTATGCAACATAAATCTGACGTAACTCCTTGTTTCATTAAATTCAAAATTCTTATCGAAAATCAATTTAATGCTAAAATAAAGGTCTTGCAAACTGATGGTGGTGGTGAGTATATGTACAAACCACTGCAGCAGATATTTCAAACTAATGGCATTCATCATCGATTTTCCTGTTCAAGCACTTCACAACAAAATGGAATAGCATAACGGAAGCATAGACACATATCAGAAATGGGACTCACCCTTTTTGCCCAATCTAGTCTTCCTTTACCATACTGGACAGATGCCTTCCTTCTGCAGTTTATCTTATTAATCGTTTGCCTACCCCCGTCCTTGAAAATGACACCCCACTTCATAAACTCTTTCATCAACAACCAAATTATGGTATGTTAAAGACATTTGGTTGTTCTTGTTATCCATTACTAAGGCCTTTTAATGCACATAAACTCATGTTTAAGTCTAAAAGATGTGTGTTTTTTGGCTATAGTAACAATCAAAAAGGTTACAAATGTTTCGATCCCGTGACTCAGAAACTCTACGTATCGAGGCATGTTATTTTTTACGAACAAAGTTTCCCTGCCAAGGAAGGCCATCTCAGCTCAACTCCTCCAGGAAAGTCTTCTCCATCAGGTACTTTACTCTCCCTCCCTTCTGATTTGCTACACTCTGCTCATGCTACTGCATTTGTTCCAGAACCACTTGGTACAACACCAACTCAACCCATGCAAAGTCCCTTAAGTCCAGCCATGCAAAGTACATTAAGTCCAGTCCATCAAAGCTCTCCTCCATCACCACAAAACACGTCTGAGCCCATTCAAAGTTCCCATTCGTCCCCAGAGCCAATTCCCGTCCCTGCAGCTTCACATCCAATGGTCACTCGAAATTGAACCTGTAGCCTAAAACCTCGAGACTTCTCTGATTACCAAACCTATTACTCTACTAAATATCCTCTTATAGCCCTGCATAGTACTAGTATTCCCTCCGAACCTCGCACATTCAAACAGGCAATTACTAAGGCCGAATGGCGCCAAGCAATGAATGAAGAATATGATGCACTTCTCCACAATAATACTTGGACTTTAGTTTCTTGTCCACCTGATAAAAATGTCATTGCCAATAAATGGGTCTATAAGGTCAAACAAAAATCTACAGGGGAAATAGAACGGTATAAGGCTCGTCTCGTGGCCAAAGGCTATGAACAAGAGAGTGGTATTGATTTTCACGAAACATTTAGTCCCGTTATAAAGCCTTCCACTATTCGCATTATTTTAACTCTTGCAACTCACTTTAAATGGCCCATTAAACAGCTGGATGTCTCCAATGCGTTTCTTCATTGTATCTTGGATGAAGATGTGTATATGAAGCAACCGCAAGGTTTTATTCATCCTCAATACCCGGACTATGTTTGCAAATTGAATAAATCGCGCTATGGCCTTAGGCAGGCTCCAAGGGCGTGGTATATGAGGCTCTCTACTACTCTTTTGCAGCTTGGTTTTACTACTACACCTGTGGACACATCACTATTCATTTATCACTCTCCAATGGCTCATATTTTTATTCTTATATATGTGGACGACATTCTCATTACTTGCACCAATAGTATCTTGATTCAAAAGCTTATTAATCAGCTTCAGCATGAGTTTCGATTAAAAGATCTAGGTTCTCTCCAATATTTTTTGGGTATTCAAGCACAGCAAGACTCAAGAGGCCTCCACTTATGTCAGACTAAGTACATTGCTGATCTACTGGAACGCACACAAATGGCTGGAGCCAAACCGGTTTCTTCCCCGTCTTCCGCTGGGTCTCAACTTTCTCAATATACCGGGGAGCCACTTCCTCCTGATCTTGTTACTGCGTATAGACAAGTGGTTGGTGCTTTACAATATTGTACTCTTACACGCCCTGATATTGCATTCTCCGTTAACCAATTATGCCAATTTATGCATGATCCACGAACTGCACATTGGATTGCCGCAAAACGCGTGCTTTGATATCTTAAAGGTACTATTGAGAAAGGGTTGTTGTATACTCCAGGTGATCTAACCAAACGAGCATACTGTGACTCAGATTGGGCTGGTGCTCCTGACGATCGACGTTCTAGTACTGGTTTTGGCGTATTTATCGGTAACTGTCTGGTTTCTTGGACAGCAAAGAAACAAATTGTTGTTGCCCGTTCGAGTACTGAGGCTGAATATAGGTCCTTGGCGTTAGTCACAGCTGAAGTATATTGGATCCGTATGCTATTTAAAGAGTTGGGGATACCATTGCTCTTGCTCTTGCTACCAATCCGGTCTTTCACGCTCGCACAAAGCACATCGAAGTGGATTATCATTTTATACGTGAGAAGGTGTTCAACAAAGATGTCGCCTTACAACATATTTCCACTTATGACCAAGTAGCTGATGTCTTCACCAAAGCATTAACTATCACCCGGTTTCAACTACTCCGAGACAAGCTGCACGTTCGGACGCCTCCCTCCAGCTTGAGGGGGGATGTTAAGATAAATGATGTGGATAAATCAAAGGCAGTTTGAAAAGATAATTCAAGTGGTTCAAAGAAGATAAATGTCAAGTTGTGTAACTAAATCACGTTTGTTTAAATTATTAAGGAGATAAGGAAAGACAGGCTGTTGCATTTTTCAAACTAAACCCTTTAGCATTGTGGATTCTTTGATCGTGTACTGTAGGCCTATAAAGTGTGAAATCCCTTGCTTTGTAAGTGAGAAATATATACAGCAATAATAATATTTTGCGTTCCTTCGATTTGCTCTCTTTTCTTTAATTCTTTCATATGCAAAGATGAAAGAAGAGATTTACTTGTTTCGTAGTGTTGAGGATATTATAAATAAGGAAGAAATAATTATATTTAGTTGTATTTTATTATTATTATTAATGTTGTCTTGGTGGCTAAGTTAGATGATTCCTATATAAGAACAATTGTACTTTGAATATTATTCAATAAAATACGATTATTCTAATTATGATATGGTTGCAGAGCAAGTCAATTTTCTCTCTTTCAGTGTGCCAATTCTTCTCTAAACCCTAACCACTTTCTTTAAAAGAAAAAAAAAGACAAAAAAGAGAAAAGGCCGTAGCTTCCTCTTTCTCCGGTGGCCATATCCGACTACTTGCCGTCCTGTTTTTCATTCCGGAGCTATTCTATTTCCTGATTCTTGCAGCCATAATCTTCTTCTCAAGCTTTCTGCTTCCCTTCACGTAAGCTTAAACTACCACCGCAAATACCGAATTACATCAGCCATCAACAATAAAACCAAGCCATATACCACGCAGCTTCTTTCTCTCTTTCTCGATTCCGTTTTCGATTTCGATATTTCCTCAAGAAACAACCCACAAATCAGCCTTGCGTTTTTCCTATTCTGATTGCACTTAATGCCATCGTCTTTAACTTTGGATTAATATAAATCCTCCGTCCTCTTTTTGAAATAGGGATTCGGCAATTTATCTCAAACAAAGAAAAAGAAAAAAATAAAAAAAAAAGGAAAAAAAAAAAAAACAAACCTCTAATCGCAGCCGACCCTCATTAGAATATGGGAAAAAAAAACCTCTTCTAGTTTATCCAATGCAGTAGTTTTATGGTGGTCCAGGACCACCATGTCATACTTGTCCTCCAATAGATTTTCTTAAAAGAGGGGCAAATTTGTAAAAAAAACATAGTATTTATATTTTACACGGTGGGCCCTGTGTGTATTTTCTGAATTTCTATTGGTCCTGGATCACCAAGTCATACTTGGTCCAGGACCAGCATAAAATTTCCGTATCCAATCACATGTATATGTAAATGTGACCTGAGCCGACTTCGATCCCAACTTTTGACTTTGACCCCATTGCCTTACTTTTTCTTTTCATTTGTTCAAAAAAAAAAAAACTAAACAACAACAACAACAACACTATCTAATCAGGTACATTGCTTCTCTGGCATGGAGCGCGGCTTACCTTCTTTTCGAGAACGGGGCACAGTAAAGGATTCAGTCCACCCCACCCTTTTTACTCTGGACAAAATGATGGTGCTATGAACTTCTCTTGCTAAATTTGCTCTCAAGTCGGCCATGTTTCCCCATCCTGCCCCTACCGCTATGATCATTCTCAGTCACCGCCCACCGCCACAGGCATACGTCGCTTCTCGCTCCCCTCATCCCAGATCTAATTGGATTGCGGATACTAGTGCTACTCATCATCTTACTTATGACCGTCGCAATCTCACCCTCTCATCAGCACCTTATGCCGGGCCCGACAAATTGCACGTAGGCTACGGTGCAGGTTTACCTATTACTCATTACGACTCATCTTCTGTAAATTCCCCTTCCCAGTAATTTTATTTATCTAATATTCTTGTTACGCCTTCCATCACTAGAAACCTTTTGTCAAGACATAAATTTACTTCGGATAATTTCGTGTACTTTGAATTTCACTGGTCTTACTTTCTTGTAAAAGATTACTCCGGTCAAACCCACCTTAGGGGTTTTGTAAAAGATGGCCTATATCACTTCTCCACTCCACTTCACCCTCCCCTGCTCCTACTCAGGCTCTGGCCTCTTCCTCACCTCCTCTATCACGTGGCATCAACGTCTCGGTCACTGTTCTTATTTTGTATTCCGTCAAGCCTTAAAAAGCCTTCCCACCTTTACTTCTACTAAGGCACAACCTTTTGTTTGTACCCCGTGTTAGTTAGCAAAAAGTCACCGCTTCCCGTTATACACCTCTGATTTTACTTATACTTCTCCTTTGGACTGATATTGTCTGATGTTTGAGGGCCCTGTATCGAGCACTCAATTTATGGTTCCCGTTATTATGTCAGTTTTCTGGATGACTTTACCAAATACTTATGGCTCTACCCACTAAAACATAAATCGATGTTGAAACGATCTTTCCTGGCTTTCTTGCTATGATTGAATGCCGGTTTAACACCAAACTCAAATATATACAAACCGATTGGGGTAGTGAGTATCATCGTGTCTCCACTCTTCTTTCCTCTCTTGGCATCCGTCATCGTCTTTCATGTCCCCACACCCACGAAAAAGTTGGTGCCATTGAGCGTCGCCACCGTCAAATTGTCGAGGTCGGCTTATCCCTTCTTGCCCAATCCAACCTTCCGCTTCCCTATTGGGAAGATGCATTTATCACCGCCAATTATATCATCAATCGTCTTCCCATCAAAGTTCTTCATGATAAGTCTCCCTACGAAATGGTCCACCATCGGCCTCCTGACTATGCTTTCCTTTGAGTCTTTGGGTGTGTGTCTGGACCTATCTCTGTCCCTACAACCATCATAAGACCGATTTTTGATCCTAAACTTGAATCTTCCTTGGATATAGTCCTTCTCACGATGGTTACATGTGTCTCGACCTTGCTTCCGGTCGTATCCTTATTGCTCGCCACGTTGTTTTCGATGAATCCGTCTTCTCTTATACGACTTCTCCCTCCAAACCCACACTTGATACTCTCACCGTACCGCTGCCTGTCTTCCTACCAGACCTCTGCAAAATCCATTAATTCACTCAAAGACATGGGCTGGATCACATGATTGATATTCATTCAAAGACATGATCCCGCGATTGATTTTGTTCCATGATTTTCATCTAATTAAGCCATTAACCGCTCCACGATAGCATCGTAATATAATAACCCCTCATTCACAGGCCACACAATCACCATTGACACAACCAGGAAATATCAAAAACACCATCCCATTCATAGTTGGATTGCTCTTCAATGGTCCAATTACCCGATACATATAATACCTGGACGATTTCTAAGCATCGTCAATGACAAAATAGTAGTTGTCACAAAGGATTTTGTGAAAAAAGATGTTGTCCCTAAAGACTAATGCCAAAACTTTGTCATATATTTTACAAATAGAGTCATGCCTTTGGTAATATACAACCAACCAATATTTGTTTTTTGTCGATCACTATTAGTACAATTTTTTTCACTGTTAGTACAACTTTTAATAACAAACAAAGCGATTGTCACCAGAAGCGACCTTTTTATGACGTTTGTCACTAAAAGTTTGTCATAAAAATGTCACCTTTTTTTTTGTGGTTGAACATTTCATTAGGCTTACAAATTGGAAAAACCAAAGAAGCAAATCACTTCATGCAAAGTACGTATATGAATGATATGATTAACTATTGGTTTTGACAAAAATGAGAAAGACAATCCATTTGATAGAACACTTCATATATAGGTCAACCGTCTTGTTGCCTAAGGAGTAAGGACAAACACAGTAAATCAAATTTCATGGGAATAAATCTTTTTTTTTTTTAATGTTCAAGCGCAGTACGTACGTAAGGTGTATATGCATAGTCATAATACAGTCCAAATAATTTTTTGGATTTATTGTTCATTTCATAACTACATGATCAATAGTTTTAAAGTTATATAGAAAGTCAACAGATATCGGACACAAAGAATTCTTCATATTAATGTATAAATTATGAAGAAATTCTCCTTTACAATTACTATTTTCTTCACCAGCTTTGAAGATTTCTAATTATACTATCTGCAAGACTAAGAATTCATGGCTATGTCTGCCAGTTTTTTGGTATTTTTGCTGATAGTTAATGTACGTCGTCTTACGCTGCTTTCGCTATATATATATAATTTTTTATTCTGCTGAAAATAACAAACAATGTATATTTTACTGCAGCTATTGGGGAAGCCAGCGCAGTGCCTGGAGGGAAAGAGTAGCGAAACAATGGTCCAACTTTCATCGGGTTTCAGGTTGTTGAACAATGAGTGTGACCTCTATGAATGTGAGGGTGGTTTATTTTGCATAGGTCCTTGCATATGTGCTTTCGGGAGTCCGGTTCCTTGTATTCATGTTAGTGCCCCTGAATATGATGACTCGCGTTAATTGCTTGCCATGTTCGATCTGTGATGTCCCACGATGTTTTACGGTACCTGATCATGCTACGTACCCTTAACATTTTACGAGCTTGTTTTGATATTTGTTATATGCCACAATATTGGCAAGGTTGAAGGATTTCAGGATTTTAATTGTGCTGTGTTGCTTTTTTTTCTTTGAAATAAAACCAATTTTCATTTCCTTGTCTGATGATTTAGGTCACTGTATTTCGTGAGTCGTCTCAACAAAATGACAATCTATCGTAGAAAATCTCAAAACATCGTGAGAGTATCGTACGTATAGGGTGTTGCAATGTTTTGCGATACATCCACGATGTTTTGCGATGTCCCGTGATGCTTTAAGGTACCTCCCGATACCCCCAACATTAGTTGGGAAAATCCCATTAATACCCTTTTGGGTAAAAAAATGTTTTTTTTTTCAATACCACGCCCTGTTTTTTTCAGAATTTTTACTGTTGAAACACAGATGAGAAACTTGCAGTTTAAGAAAAATAAAACAGAATCAATGGAACGGTAAAGAATGGTGGGTATCGATAAAACACAGTAACAAATACAACACAGTGATTTAATGTGGTTTCCGGCGTTGTTTCGACTACTCCACGGACAGAAAAGGAGATATTTTTTTTTTTTTTTTGAAATTTAAAGGAGATATTTTATTATGCACAAAGTTACAAGGATTTTTACACACTTGGGAAAACACACTCTTGAAAGACACACTCTTACTTTCACAAAAAAGAAAAGAAAAAGAAAGACACACTCTTGCATTGATTACAACATTGGTATTTATAGGCACAAATCTCAAACCCTAACCGCCAAAGATCTTTGTCGGAACTGCCATAAATGCCCCAAGTATGGACCCCAGCTCCAATTCTTATCCACCAGATGAAACTTAGCTCAAAACTGACTTTCCAGACTTGTTATCAACTTCCCAGATGTAGAACTCAGCTATACTCAGCAAAACTCAGAACGCCAAAAACTTACTGCTGACTTCAGAACAAACTCGGTTGCACTTCATCAAACTGACTTTCACAAAATTGTATATACTTAACTTAACTGACCATTAGAGAACCAATCATATTGATGTGAGATATCATTTTCTAAGAAATATCTCCATAAATGGGACCAACATATTTATGGAGAGAACCAAGTATCACCTCCATAAATGAGACCAACATCTGCGTACCCCTAAGGTACCTGAACATTCTTTTCACAGCTTTCCAGTGTTCCTTTCCAAGTTGAGCAATAAACCTGCTGACAACACTGACTGCCTGAGCCAGATCAGGCATAGTGCACACCATGGCATACATCAGATTGCCAACTGCACTAGCATAGTGAACTCTTGACTTGTATTCCTTCTCTTCAGCTGATTGTGAAGAAAAAAATGACAAATGAACATTTGATGCCATAAGAGTATGTATTTTGCTAGCAACTGACATGCCAAACTTTGACAAAATCCTCTGTATATAGCCCTGCTAAGATAAAAAAATAATTTTTTCTGACTTCTATCTCTCCAGATCACCATCCCTAAAATTTTTTGGCTGCACCCAAATCTTTTATTTCAATCTCAGCACTGAGAAGGTCTTTCAGATACTGAACATCGGACTTCTTTCTTGCAGCTATCAGCATGTCATCCATATATAACACAAGATAGATGTATGATCCATCTTCCAACTGACTGTTGTAAACACAGCAATCATAAGGACTTCTGTTGTAACCCAACTGGATCATGCAACTGTCAAACCTTTTATACCACTGTCTAGGAGCTTGCTTCAGTCCACACAAGGTCTTCGTAAACTTACACACAAAATATTCCTTACCAGGAACTTGGAAACCCTCTGGCTAAGTCATGTATATCTCTTTGTCTACCTCACCATATAGAAAAGCTGTCTTCATATCTATCTGCTCAAGTTCTAAGTGTCTGACTACTGGTGAAAATATCTCATCAAAGTCTAACCTTTCTTTCTGACTGAACCCTCTTGCAACCAAACATGCCATATAATTAACTCATTCTGCCTCAGTTAACCCTTCCTTCTTCTTGAAGATCCATTTGCAAGTAACAACTCTTCTATCAGCTGTATGTTTAACTAGATCCCAAGTCTGATTCTTCAGTAATGGCTCCATTTCATCTCCCTTGGCAGCAAGCCATTGAGATGCTTCAGAACATGTCATTGCTTCCTTGTAAGTAGAAGGTTCAAAACCATCCACTTCTTCTACAACTTGAAGTGCATATCCAACCATATCATCAAACCCATACCTCTTGCGAGGTACCCCAACATTGGATCTTCTAGCTATGCTGACAACTATACTCTACTGACCCACATTCTCAGTTTGACGCTCAACTGACATTTGCTCAGCTGATTGCCTTGGATTCAGTTATGGTTCAGTAACCAGATCAAATGAAAATTGACTAGGATCAGTTGATTGTTGCATTTCAACTAACTCCACCAGAAGCCCCACCTTACTATCAGTTTTCTCAGTTTCAGCATTGGTTTAATTTTCAATTATCCTTCCCACTGATGAACTAAGCTAGAATTTTCATCAAAAGCTATATCTCTGCTGAGAATAACTCTATTTTCTGCTAATGACCAAATTCTGTAACCATTTACTCCATCATCATACCCCACAAACACTCCTTTCTTCACCCTTGGTTCCAGTTTCCCTTCATTGACATGATAGTAAATTGCGCATCCAAGTACCCTTAGAACTAAATAATCTGCAGGTTTGCCTGACCACATCTCAATTGGTGTTTTAAGATTGATCCCTGTGTGAGGTCTCTTGTTGTTTAAGTAGCAAGCTGTGCTTACAGCCTCTGTGCAAAATCTCCTTGACAAACCAGAATGAGAGAGCATGCATCTTTCTCTCTCCAGAAGAGTTTGATTTAGCCTCTCAGTTACCCCGTTCTTATGAGGAGTATTCTTGATTGTATGATGCCTGTTAGCCTCTCAGTTACCCCATATAATTATCTATACGAAGCCTTTTGTTCTTCTTCCCCAACTGATTTTCAACTAGGGCATTCCATTGCATGAAACTCTTGAATGCCTCACTTTTGTGTTTCATCATCACCACCCAAGTCAGATTTGAATAGTCATATGTGAATGACACAAAATATCTGTGACCACCCAATGACTCCACATTTGATGGCCCCCCAACAATTAGAATGAATGAACTCAAGTGATGGCCTTGTGTTGCGTACCCCTTTTGAGAACTTGCCCCTATGAAGCTTCCAAAACACACAATGCTCACAAAAATCCAGATGCATGACCTTACACTCCCCAAGAAGATCTTTTTGAGAAAGAATCTGTATCCCTTTTTCACCCATGTGATCAAGTCTTATGTGCCACAGTTTTGTAAGCTGTGGCTGATGAATCTCAACTGATGCAATAGCAACAGAACCAGCAACAACTGATCCTTGTAATATATATAGAGTCCCTTTCTTGACTACCCTGAGAACCTCAACGGATTTTTTATAGACACTCAGTTTTCCACTTTCCCCCTTAAAACTGAATCCCCTGCTGTCCAAAGAACTGAGAGATACCAAGTTATTGGTCATCTGTGGAACATGTCTAACTTCACTCAGTTTACAGAATCTTATATCCAATGTCATCAACTGAACTGAGCAAATCCCAACTACCTTGCAGACCATGTTGTTTGTCTTAGATATATGACCACCATTTATCTACTGATAACAGCGTGTATAGGTGTCAATTTAACAAACAAAGTTTGATCACCCATAACGTGATGTGTCCTCCCGATATCAAAGATCTACGAAAACTTACCAGTCAACCGATCACGAGGCTTTGAAATTTTTAAAAGATCAAATACTGCTTGCCATTGAGCCAGGGTAATGTTTGCAACCCCAGCTTGCTCGACTGAAGAGGAAAAAATCGAGCTGGTTTAGGGATGAGCTGAAGGAGTCGGCCCATTCTTAACCTATTGGAGCTGAGCCGAATTAGCTTGTCCTCCACGGCCCCATCCAGCTACTGCAGTTTGGACATCTCCACGGGAACATATCCCCCCACCCTATACTCCTCTCGGCCGATCACCCACTGATGACGGTCAAATTATACCCGTAAAAGTCATCAACGTAGACCTTAAATCGAGATTAATAATATGTATTTTATATTAAATCACATGTTTATATGGATTATTTAATGTTTTGTGATTTATAAAATATAATTTGGTATTTATCCATTATTAAGATATAATTTGGTGTTTATCCATTTTTATTATATAAATCGGTAATTATCCGATTTTATTATATTTATCCGTTTTTATTTAAATATGATTTATTTTGGGATAAATATCTATTTTGCAGATTGAGATAATTATGGAGGATAAATACAAATGGAAGGATTAAATCTCAAGATAAATCCAAGATGCATTGAATATAAATATCGGATAAGCACGAAAAGATCGGATAAGCATGACAAAAGCCGGCAAACCAATCAGAGAGTGGCGCCAACTTCCACAAGCATTTAGGGGGGGCGCACCTTATTTTTACAAGATCGGCCGGGAGTTATCTCTTATTTATTTTGATATTTTGAAGTATATCTCTTAGTTAGCTTGAACCCCTATAAATAAAGGCATGTATTACACGCCATTTAGACACCATATACACTCTAGAAACACAATATTACAATACTTTTAGTTTCTCAATATAGTTCTTTTTATTTTATATTATGTTTCTTCATCACGGAGGCGATGGATTCATCGATTAGAGATTGCATTGAAGGATTGGAGGACCCTCCGTCTACGAGGGTAATGTCTATCCAAATATGTCGTTTTTATTCGTAGATCTATTTTATTTCGTTATGGAGTAGTCGTTTGTGTATTGATTTCGTGATGTAGTTAATTAACAAACCCATATTCATGTAGATCTAAGCCGTACGAAGGCGTTTTACGAGCAAATTCTAGAGTCACCGGTCTAGATCGACCACGGTCTATATGGTTAGATCTAGCCATCAAGATTCTAGTAATTTTCTGTGAACGACTTCGGCTACGTCGTGCTTTCTGTTTTTCATATAAACATGTAATAGATCTGGCCAATTTGTTACATCGTTCTCGTAAATTAATATGATATATTGTGAAAATTGCCATGTTAAATAGGACATTAGTTAGCCGATCGTTTAGGAGGTGTGCCAACCCGTCCACGGTGGTTGCCTAGACGAGGTGACGATTTTAGATCGGCATCCCTAGTTTGGTATAGCATGCTTGTTATATGATGTTCTATCCTGTCCAAGGAAGGATTCATAATTAAGCATAGGGATCTTTTATCCGTTCACGAATTAGATCCAGTTTAGGGGATGGCTCCCGTAGCCAAAATATAATCAACCTTAATGTCTTTTCTGTCTCGGTTTAGATATACATATATGGGGGAGTAATTACTACTAGCGTAATCAATACCGTTTGTTAGAGTCTTATAAAACCATAAAAATAAGTGTTTTAGTGTCTACTGTCGTATTGTTAGTCTTTGTGTTTTCTATCGTGTCAACCTTTATTTTTACGTTATTGTTGGTCGGAGACCGCCTTTAATCTATTTTTAGTTTAATAACGTTGTACTTGTTTAAGCCGAGTCTCTGTGGGATCGACCTCGACTCTATCTAGCTATACTACGATTGAACCTAGTTCTCTTGCTAGTAGGTTATTTAGGTATCGAGTTATTTTTATAACTTGACCGTCATCAAGTTTTTGGCGCCGTTGCCGGGGACTCGTGTCATTAAATTGAGTATAGCTTATTTTATTAAAAGTAGATTCGTAAATAGTGTCTATTTAATTAGTTTTTATGACATAGAATTAACTTGTAAGAGTCGTAAAACAAATCTGGGCAGTTTCTGTTCTTTTTGTTTTACATAGTTTATACTTTGTGTTTTTGTATTTTTAGTATTTTTAGAGTCTGTTTTAGCTTAGTTTTTATTTATTAAGTCTAGTTAAAGGATTAGCCATTAAAGTTTCTAATTGTTTATTGTTTTTGTTTATTTTAGAGTCTCGCCAAAGGCAGTAGCCTTGGCATATTTTAATTGTTTATTGTTGTTTTTGTCTTGCAAAAAAAATAAAAAAATAAAAAATAAAAATAAAAAACAACAAACAAGCTACCCGGATTTCTAAGGATCCAAACGAAGGGCAAGGCGAGGAAAAATCTGAAGGAGCACATCAATCTGACTCAGACATGGAAGCATTCTTGAATAACGCCAGCCAGGTAAATGGAAATAATTTTAATAATGCAAATTTTGTTAACCAAGCTGTGGCTGCATGGGAAAGGCGTACTTTGCAAAGCTATGCAACGCCTACCATTGAACAATTCATTCCTGCTATCGTAGTGCCTAAAAATGCTGCTGAAGTTTATCACCCAAAACCTAATGTCATTCAAATGGTAGCAAACTATTCCACTTTTCATGGTAACCTGAATGAAGATCCTGGCATTCACGTGATGAATTTCTTAGAGATCGTTAGTACCGTGAAGCCTGAACTGGTTCCCGAGGATAACATTAAGCTGAAACTTTTTCCTTTCACTTTGAAAGATAAAGCTAAGCAATGGCTTTTCTCTTTAGAGGCTAGATCAATCACGACCTGGGAGGAACTGCTACAAAAGTTCATGAATAAGTACTTCCCTATAGGAAAGACCTTCAAGTTACGCCAAGATATCTTGGGGTTTAAGCAGGAACCTGGGGAGAGTTTTGATCAAGCTTGGGAACGCTTTAAGGAGTCCATGAGGAAGTGCCCTCATCATGATATCCCTCTATGGATTTTAATGCAAACCTTTTACCATGGATTGAGAGATACGGAGAAGATAAGAGTAGATGCCTCCAAAGAATGGAGCGTTTGTTCTTTTATCTCCTGAGGAGGCACGAGGAAAGATGGAGCAAATAGCAATGAATAGCCAATGGGGAGGTGGTGAAATAGCAACTGTGAAGATGGCCGATAATCTATTTGAGGAGGATGTATCGCATAAGATCCTAAATACTCTATTGCTCATAAATGATAAGGTGGATGGTATGCATGAGAGGATTGTACGAGTTGAGACTGGAAAAGGGACAGAAACGACTAAGCCATTAGAGAATGCGGGTACTAAAGAAGCCAATTACATTGGGAGACAGGGTAATCACTATGACGGTTGCAAACCAAATCATGACCAACCTGAATTCCGATGGAGTGATCCAAACGAAGGGGTAAAACCACACAACACTTATGTACCTCAGCAAGCTCACGGTTGGGAAGTTGCGCTTGAAAAGATGAGTAACACAATGTCTGACACTGTGAATCAATTAGCAGAATCCATTACTGACTTGGCTACAAACTTTCGCCAATACTGTCAAGAGAATGATGCCAAAGTCACCAACCAAGAAGCCTTAGTCCAGAATCTCTCTCATCAAATAGGACAATTAGCTGAACAACTGTCAACTAGGCCTCCTGGGGGATTTCCGAGCAACACAGATAGGAACCCTAGGGATGTGAATGCGATAATGATTAGAAGTGAAAAGGAGCATACTCCAACAATCCCAAAGAATGAGGAAAATATAGAAAATGTTAGGGATGATGAGAAAGAGCCTGAGGGGGCATTCACACCATGCTTAGAAAAGCCCCCCGACGAGCAATTATCCTCCATCTCTACCATTTTAGGGAATAGTGATTGCACCGAAATATCTTCGCAAGGTGAGGTTGTTAAGGCTGAGAAGCAACAACCATGGTTTAAAGATTATGTGAATTATTTATCCGGGAGATATTTACCACCAGACTTGAACCAGCAGCAAAAGAAGAAGTTATTTTCGGACCTTAAACACTATTATTGGGATGAACCCTATCTTTTCAAGCGATGCTCAGACAACATCTTTAGAAGATGTGTTCCTGAGAGTGAATTCCCCGATATACTTAAACATTGCCATACGTATGAAGCAGGAGGACACTATGGAGGGGACAAGACCGCTGCTAAAGTTCTCCAATGTGGTTTTTACTGGCCCAATCTTTACAAAACTGCGCACGAATATGCTAGATCATGTCATTCATGCCAAATGACGGGCAATATCTCGAAGAGAAATGAAATGCCACCGAGGAGTATCCTAGAACCGGAAATCTTTGATGTATGGGGAATTGATTTTGTGGGACCTTTCACTTCGTCTGTTTCAAACCGCTATATTTTGGTGGCAATCGACTATGTGTCCAAATGGGTTGAGGCAATTGCTTCACCTAGTAATGATGCAAAGGTTGTACTGCGGTTTTTAAAGAAAAATATCTTCACGCGGTTTGGAATCCCTCGTGCCATCATTAGTGATAATGGGAGCCATTTCTGTAATAAGCCTTTTGAGAAGTTAATGGCCAAGTACGGGGTGAGACATAAGTTAGCTACCGCTTATCATCCTCAAACAAGTGGTCAAGTTGAGGTCACAAACCGAGAGATTAAGCGTATCCTGGAAAAAACTGTGAACCCAACAAGGAAAGATTGGTCGTTGAAGTTAGATGACGCTTTATGGGCTTATCGGACTGCGTATAAGACTTCCATAGGTATGTCCCCATACCAGATTGTTTTTGGGAAAGCGTGTCATCTACCGGTTGAACTTGAGCACCGTGCCTTATGGGCTACTCGTATGTTGAATTTAGATGAAAGTTTAGCCGGAGAAAAGAGATTGTTGGAATTAACTCGCCTAGAAGAGTTTCGCATTGAAGCTTACGAGAATGCTCGGATCTATAAAGAGCGCACTAAGAGATTTCATGATAAAAAGATCCTTGACCGCACCTTTAAGGTGGGTGATATGGTTCTTATCTACAATTCGCGCTTGAAACTCTTCCCGGGCAAGTTAAAATCAAGATGGTTTGGTCCTTATAAAGTGAGTAAAGTATTTCCTTCCGGAGCTGCAGAGGTAAGTCACCTAGATGATCGAAAAACTTTTATGGTCAATGGTCACCGATTAAAGCATTACCTCGGGAATCATTTTGATAGAGAGGAAGAAGTATTTACTCTCGGCAATCCTAGTTACAACTAGACCATCATGTGAGTACAGTCGAGCTAACGACTATAACCATAGAACTATTTCTTAAAACCATATTTTTGATTTGTTTTTGTTTTTGCTTTGAATAAAGTAGCATGAGGCTGTTAAGGTTTTTTTCATCTCGCCATGTTCCGATTCTAAGTTCGGAATAAACGAGGTTTTTTCCTTGATAGCCGCCATGTGAGTTTTGTAGTTTTAACTCTTTGGTTTTCCGTGTCGTTGGTTGTATGAAATAAAGTGGCTTAAATTGTTTTTGGATATTCTATATCTAATTACTGCCACATTATTTTATAACTTCCATTGACATGTTATTAACGGTTTCGTGGAGTTTCTGTTTGGTTTGCTTAAACAGGTTTTCGTTTGCTTCTCCACGACGTGCTTGGTCTACAACTACATTCTGCATCTACTTGAGAGCCGTTTCTAGAGCTAAGTCTTTTTCTTAAATTCTCCTTTTTCTTTGTCATTGAGGACAATGCCGAGTTTAAGTGGGGGGTAGGAGACTTAGCCATAATGCTAGCCATAATGCTATAATTAAACAATTGAATGAAACGGTAAAATGAAAAATTTTGAACAAATGCCAAATTAATTATCTCGTACCCTTAGAATTGTGAGTTCTTATACATAGAATTGATAGGGAATGAACCAGGTTGCATGATTACATGATCATTTTATACTTATGTGAATGTAAATTTAAGGATATTCATGCCAACTATTGCAAGTAGTTATTTATTATTCGATTACTCAGTGTGTGAATCGAGTTATACCGCGCAAATTATAATACCTAAGAAGAATTATGTGTACATTACGTAGATGATTGGTTATGCAGACTTAGTGTCGATATTTATCTGCTGATGTATTCCTATCTTCTGGCCATCAAAGCGGAGTAATAAGCTTGAGAATTATCTGTGTTTTGACAAAATGTTAAACACTGGCTTGTAGTAACATTACCAAAGTAGCCCCGCGCTTGTGGTAATATTCAATGCTTCCACTAATCCGTGAGAGGAGGATTCTTGCAATGCATACTTTACTTTTAAAGCAAGTTTCTTTCTTGAGAAGTGGTAAAGTTTGAAATGATGAAAATGAAAAAAAAAAATTCAATTTTTAAGAGGCTTGAGTATCTTTCTCGGTCTCCAAGTCCAAAAACTGTATGGATGACGCTCTTGCTTATTGCACCATGTCTTTACCCATTGTGAGGCTTAAGAAGTGGGAATACTGATGTTGGTAGGTTGAGATTGCAAAGTTAGCATAAACTTTAATCTTGCCACGAATAGATAAAACCAAATGCACATGCACACATCACTTGATTCATAGCGAGTAGTGAATAATGGGTACCTTATGAGCATAGTTGGTATGAGTTGACGCGAGTTTCTTGTGTAAGTATGATTTGACCACGGAAATGTTATCTTGGGGAATGACTTATTGATGCTTTGTTCGGGACGATCAAAGTCTAAGTGGAGGGTAGTTGATGACGGTCAAATTATACCCGTAAAAGTCATCAACGTAGACCTTAAATCGAGATTAATAATATGTATTTTATATTAAATCACATGTTTATATGGATTATTTAATGTTTTGTGATTTATAAAATATAATTTGGTATTTATCCATTATTAAGATATAATTTGGTGTTTATCCATTTTTATTATATAAATCGGTAATTATCCGTTTTTATTATATTTATCCGTTTTTATTTAAATATGATTTATTTTGGGATAAATATCTATTTTGCAGATTGAGATAATTATGGAGGATAAATACAAATGGAAGGATTAAATCTCAAGATAAATCCAAGATGCATTGAAGATAAATATCGGATAAGCACGAAAAGATCGGATAAGCATGACAAAAGCCGGCAAACCAATCAGAGAGTGGCGCCAACTTCCACACGCATTTAGGGGGGGCGCACCTTATTTTTACAAGATCGGCCGGGAGTTATCTCTTATTTATTTTGATATTTTGAAGTATATCTCTTAGTTAGCTTGAACCCCTATAAATAAAGGCATGTATTACACGCCATTTAGACACCATATACACTCTAGAAACACAATATTACAATACTTTTAGTTTATCAATATAGTTCTTTTTATTTTATATTATGTTTCTTCATCACGGAGGCGATGGATTCATCGATTAGAGATTGCATTGAAGGATTGGAGGACCCTCCGTCTACGAGGGTAATGTCTATCCAAATATGTCGTTTTTATTCGTAGATCTATTTTATTTCGTTATGGAGTAGTCGTTTGTGTATTGATTTCGTGATGTAGTTAATTAACAAACCCATATTCATGTAGATCTAAGCCGTACGAAGGCGTTTTACGAGCAAATTCTAGAGTCACCGGTCTAGATCTACCACGGTCTATATGGTTAGATCTAGCCATCAAGATTCTAGTAATTTTTTGTGAACGACTTCGGCTACGTCGTGATTTCTGTTTTTCATATATAATATGTAATAGATCTGGCCAATTTGTTACATCGTTCTCGTAAATTAATATGATATATTGTGAAAATTGCCATGTTAAATAGGACATAAGTTAGCCGATCGTTTAGGAGGTGTGCCAACCTGTCCACGGTGGTTGCCTAGACGAGGTGACGATTTTAGATCGGCATCCCTAGTTTGGTATAGCATGCTTGTTATATGATGTTCTATCCTGTCCAAGGAAGGATTCGTAATTAAGCATAGGGATCTTTTATCCGTTCACGAATTAGATCCAGTTTAGGGGATGGCTCCCGTAGCCAAAATATAATCAACCTTAATGTCTTTTCTGTCTCGGTTTAGATATACATATATGGGGGAGTAATTACTACTAGCGTAATCAATACCGTTTGTTAGAGTCTTATAAAACCATAAAAATAAGTGTTTTAGTGTCTACTGTCGTATTGTTAGTCTTTGTGTTTTCTATCGTGTCAACCTTTATTTTTACGTTATTGTTGGTCGGAGACCGCCTTTAATCTATTTTTAGTTTAATAACGTTGTACTTGTTTAAGCCGAGTCTCTGTGGGATCGACCTCGACTCTATCTAGCTATACTACGATTGAACCTAGTTCTCTTGCTAGTAGGTTATTTAGGTATCGAGTTATTTTTATAACTTGACCGTCATCACCCACCACTCGGGGTAACCATGAAGCTGAAAGCATGAATCTAGGGAATGACCTTTGCGGTGGCAATAGGTACAAATATGCTCAGCATCTTCCATTGTTTTCTCATGAGATTTCACATCGGACTGGAGACGGAACACCATCTTCACGCCGGCGTCCATGGTCGGAGTTGGTCCAGCCCCTACCGCAAGCTCTCTTCCGGAGTCAAAATTTGATAAGCTCGATCCAAATCTGGAAGGGGATCCCGTCCAAGAAACTGAGACAGCATCGAAGCGTAAGTTGAGTCTAGCCCAATTAAAAACCAATGTAGGCGAACATCAAGAAGGACATGTTGAAATTTAGAAGCAAGGTCACACTTGCAGCCATTGCAAGAACACGCAGGAGTTGTCACCAATTCGCCCAACTCATCCCAGATACGGCTCATCCTCCCAAAATAGGAGGCCATCGTTTCACCTATAGCTTGCTTACACTCGGCCAAAGTAGCTTTCATTTGAGAAATTTTTGTTTCGCTAACCATAGAAAATCTCCCTTTCAAGGACTTCCATAGTGATTCGGCATCATCAAAATACGACATGGTCGCTCGAATTGATGGTTCAATCGTGTTCATGATCCATGAAAGCAACATGGAATGAATAGTATACCAATATTCCAATTTGTCATCATCGGTATGGCTTCTTGATCTTTTCTTCAAGAAAAACCTGAATTTTCGTTTTGCACGTAAAACTGTGCAATAGCTCGTGCCCATTCGTCGTAATTCGGACCCTTGAGTTGAACATTGGTGATCAACTGTCCGGGATTGTCGTTCGTGCTAAGAAAAAAGCATCCAGCTTTTTCTCACCAGAGGTCTCTCCGGTGGCTGCCAAGTTCGAAGGAAGAAGACGCTGCTTGCTTCCTGAATTTGTCGTTTTTCCCTTCTTTTTTTTTTTTTTGGTGATTAGGGTTTGACTGGCTCCGATACCATGTCAAATGTCGGTCAATCTATTTCGTATATCTCAATCAATCCAAGAGTACAATATTTATAAGCCCTAGTAGGGCTTCTACAATATACAAAATACAAAACCTATCCTTACTAAATAATACACAAATTAATATTTTCCATATCCGTAGTATATTGTAATATCTTTAGCATTAGAGTAGTAAAGATTTTCCAATCTATGCCATACTCTTTGCATATCGTATTCATTTGCACTATGGTCAAAATGGAGCGGATGGCCTTGAACTGAGATGACCCCTATCCTGCATTAATTGACATATATATCTACGGCCGGATATCCTTGAGAATACCCTAAAAATTGTGACATGGACATGGAAGGTGTAATTGAACGTTCATAAGCAACGTACCACGCAGCTTCCGAGATTTCTGTAATAAGGGCTTCATTGGATGAGTCACTTGGAACATTACGTCTACTCGAAGACATGACTCAAAAGGTAATTATGCAAAGATGAAAGAAGAGATTTAATGTTGTCTTGGTGGCTAAGTTAGATGATTCCTATATAAGAACAATCACTGCACCAAAAAAAGGACTTTAAGGGCGTTTCAAAACGCCCTATATATTAGTCTCTCCGGGCGTTTTGATCTAGGGGCGTTTTCATAGAACGCCCTTTCTGTTGACTTTGTAATAGGCAAAAACGTCCTAACACGACCCTGATGATTTGTTTGAAACGCCCTAACACAACCCTGATGGGGCGTTTGAAACACCCTAACTAAACGGACGAGGCGTTTGAAAACGCGCTTAATATGTTGTATTGATGCAAGTTCAAGCGCCCTTATTGAGTCCGAATGAGGCGGTTTAAAATGTCATAACATGTGCAAAATGTAACGGTCAACAGAACTCTATTAGGGCGTTCCAAAACGCCTCAACATGAATTTTTAATTGAAAAAAAAAATTAATACCTTCATATATATATATATATATATATATATATATATATATATATATGTGTGTGTGTGTGTGTGTGTGTGTGTGTGTGTGTGTATTAAGATACAACTAAATAAAAATTTCCAATACAATTGTACTCAAGTGAAGAAAGTTGGAATTACACGTTAAGTCAATTAAAACATGCATATACAATACAAAGAACTTTGTGTTCAAATCTTCCAATCCTACAGCAATACAGAAAAAGATTACAGTTCTGCCCATAAAACAAGTTCACAAAAGTAAGGGAGAGATATGGAAATTTTATGCTAAATACCTATTAGAAGCAACTTGAACATCTATCTCATTTTCCATGTTGCTTAGAGACGCAAAAGACCTGCCATTATCACCAGATAAAAAAGAACATTGGCCAATTTAGTTGGAGCCTGTTCAACATGATCCTATTGGTGATATGCAGTATATGTCCTATTACAAATTCAATTTTGGCAACTACAAAAAAAAAAAAAAACCACCTCCTTCGCAACTAAGATATTCCGAGGCATTTCATGTATACATCTCTCTAAAATAAAGACGGTACATTTGGGCATTAGTAACAAACATATAGCTGCTTCCAACTAAGAAGCAAGACAGCAGATAAGGTCTTGTCTAGAAACAAACAAGTGAAGGCTCGTACTAGTGAAAATATCAAGGCCAGATGATGAAACGATGTAAGCCCGGTTTCAGCCTCTAACTCCAAGGGATTTTTATCAGCCAGAATGAGAATCAGACCATACCGAAGGTTCAGCTCTTTGACAATGAAGTTCCCCTCAACCAACACAAATTTCACCCATTTAAGATAATAACTACTTCACCATAGCAGCAATACCTACTATATCCATGCCTCCATCCTTTTTCACAAATGGAGGAACATATTTGTGTTTTGCACACATTGACATCTAAATACTGAATTATTCACGTTCAAACCAAAATCCGTTCAATGAAATCTGAAATACACACGTAGATTAACCATAGAGTAATAATATGTTTACAAAACGACTATTATTTAGAGACGAATTGTACTCTAAATATTATTCAATAAAATACGATTATTCTAATTAAGATATGGTAGCAGAGCAAGTCAATTTTCTCTCTTTCATTGTGTCAATTCTTCTCTAAACCCTAACCACTTTCTTCAAAAGAAAAAAGAAAAAAAAAAAAAAAAGAGAGAGAAAAGGCCGCAGCTTCCTCTTTCTCCGGTGGCCATATCCGACTACTTGCCGTCCTGTTTTTCTATCCGGAGCTATTCTATTTTCTGATTCTTGCCGCCATAATCTTCTTCTCAAGCTTTCTGCTTCCCTTCACGCAAGCTTAAACTACCACCGCAAATTCCGAATTACATCGGCCATCAACAATAAAACCAAGCCATATACCACGCAGCTTCTTTCTCTCTTTCTCGATTTCGATATTTCCTCAAGAAACAACCCACAAATCAGCCTTGCGTTTTTCCTATTCTGATTGCACTTAAAGCCATCGTCTTTAACTTTGGATTGGAGCTAATATAAATCCTCCGTCCTCTTTGTGAAATAGGCATTCAGCAATTTATCTCAAAAAAAGAAAAAGAAAAAAAGAAAGGAAAAAAAAAAAAAGGAAAAAGAAAAAGCAAACCTCTAATGGCAGCCGACTCTCATTAGAATAAGAGGAAAAAAAAACCTCTTCTAGTTTATCCAATCACATGTATATGTGACCTGAGCCGACTTCGATCCCCACTTTTGACTTTGACCCCTTTGCCTTACTTTTCCTTTTCATTTGTTCAAAAAAAAAAAAAAAAAAAAAAAAAGAAACAACAACAACTCTATCTATTCATGCACATTGCTTCTCTGGCATGGAGCGCGGCTTACCTTCTTTCCAAGAACGGGGCGCAGTAAAGGATTCGATCCTCTCCACCCTTTTTACTCCGGACAAAATTATGGTGCTATGAACTTCTCTCGCCAAATTTGCTCTCAAGTCGGCCATGTTGCCCCGTCCTGTCCCTACCGCTATGATCATTCTCAGTCACCGCCCCATCGGACACCGCCACAGGCATACGTCGCTTCTCGCTCCCCTCATCCCGGATCTAATTGGATTGCGGATACTAGTGCTACTCATCATTTTACTCATGACCGTTGCAGTCTCACCCTCTCATCAGCACCTTATGCCGGGCCCGACAAAGTGCACGTAGGCGACGGTACAGGTTTACCAATTACTCATTACGGCTCATCTTCTGTAAATTCCCCTTACTAGTCATTTTATTTATCTAATATTCTTGTTACGCCTTCATCACTAGAAACCTTTTGTCAGTACATAAATTTGCTTCGGATAATTTCGTGCACTTTGAATTTCATGGGTCTTACTTCCTTGTAAAAGATTACTCCGGTCACACCCACCTTAGGGGTTTTGTAAAAGATGGCCTGTATCACTTCTCCACTCCACTTCACCCTCCCCCTGCTCCTGCTCAAGATCTGGCCTCTTCCCTCACCTCTTCTATCACGTGGCATCCGCGTCTCGGTCACTGTTCTTATTTTGTACTCCGTCAATCCTTAAAAAGCCTTCCCACCTTTACTCCTACCTTCCACCTTCTGTTTGTGTCCCATGTTAGTTAGCAAAAGTCACCGCTTCCCGGTATACACCTCTGATTTTACTTCTACTTCTCCTTTGGACATGATATACTCTGATGTTTGGGGCCCTTGTATCAAGCCCTCAATTTATGGTTCCCGTTATTATGTCAGTTTTCTGGATGACTTTACCAAATTGGCTCTACCCACTAAAACATAAATATGATGTTGAAACGATCTTTCTTGGCTTTCTTGCTATGATTGAACGCCAGTTTAACACCAAACTCAAATCTATACAAACTGATTGGGGTGGTGAGTATCGTCGTGTCTCCACTCTTCTTTCCTCTCTTGGCATCCGTCATCGTCTTTCATGTCCCCACACCCACGAACAAGTTGGTGCCATTGAGCGTCGCCACCGTCAAATTGTCGAGGACGGCTTATCCCTTCTTGCCCAATCCAACCTTCCGCTTCCCTATTGGGAAGATGCATTTATCACCGCCACTTATATCATCAATCTTCTTCCCATCAAAGTTCTTCATGATAAGTCTCCCTACGAAATGGTCCACCATCGGCCTCCTGACTATGCTTTCCTTCGAGTCTTTGGGTGTGTATGCTGGACCTATCTCTGCCCCTACAACCATCATAAGACTGATTTTCGATCCAAAACTTGCATTTTCCTTGGATATAGTCCTTCTCACGATGGTTACAAGTGTCTCGACCTTGCCTTTGGTCGTATCCTTATTGCTCGCCACATTGGTTTCGATGAATCCGTCTTCCTTTATACGCTTTCTCCCTCCAAACCCACAGTTGATACTCTCACGGTACCGCTGACTGTCTTCCTACCAGCACCTCTGCAAAATCCATTAATTCACTCAAAGACATGGGCTGGATCCCATGATTGATATTCATTCAAAGACATGATCCCGTGATTGATTTTGTTCAATTATTTTCATCTAATTGAGCCATTAACTGCTCCACGATAGCATCGTAATATAATAACCCCTCATTCACAGGCCACACAATCACCTTTGACACAACCATGAAATATCATAAACACCATCCCATTCATAGTTGGATTACTCTTCAATGGTCCAATTACCCGATACATATAATACCCGGACGATTTCTAAGCATTGTTAGTGACAAAATATTAGTTGTCACAAAGGATTTTGTGAAAAAAGATGTTGTCCCTAAGGACTAATGCCAAAACTTTGTCATATATTTTACGCCTTTGGTAATATACAACCTACCAATACTTTTTTTTTTTTTTGTCGATCACTATTAGTACAATTTTTTTTCACTCTTAGTACAACTTTTAATAACAAACAAAGCGATTGTCACCAGAAGCTACCTTTTTATGACGTTTGTCACTAAAAGTTTGTCATAAAAATGTCTCCTTTTTTTTAGTGGTTGAACATTTCATTAGGCTTACAAATTGGAAAAACCAAACAAGCAAATCACTTCATGCAAAGTACGTATATGAATGATATGATTAACAATTGGTTTTGACAATCCATTTGATAGAACACTTCATACATAGGTCAACCGTCTTGTTGCCTAAGGAGTAAGGACATACAACAGTAATCAAATTTCATTGGAATAAATAGGTTTTTTTAATGTTCAAGCGCAGTACGTACGTAAGGTGTATATGCATAGTCATAATACAGTCCAAATAATTTTTTGGATTTATTGTTCATTTCATAACTACATGATCGATAGTTTTAAAGTTATAGAAAGTCAACAGATATCGGACACAAAGAATTCTTCATATTAATAATAAATTATGAAGAAATTCTCGTTTACAATTACTATTTTCTTCACCAGCTTTGAAGATTTCTTTTTTTTGAACAACCAAGAATTTTCCATTAATCAGCAAGATGCTAAAAGATTACAGACAGTTTCAAAGTTCTAAATAAATCAACATAAGGTATCAAATCTACCTCTATAAAAAAGATACTTCACCACAACCAAAACATGCCACATCAAATAGTATTCAATTCCATAGTCTTTCATTCTTATTCTTACAAGTAATCGAAACCTATTTGCCAAGAATTCATGATGCCGCAATCATCGGATTTGCCTTCCAATCTTCCCAGGCTAACTTTTTTAGGAAATTAGCATTTGATAGCCAAGAAAAGGACAACCTCTGAATCTCTCTGAAAATCAATTATGGATTAATGACGATGGAATTAAAAATAACTTTGTTTCTCTGGTTCCAAATAACCCAGGCAGTGATTCCAACTAAAGCTGACCACAAACGGGAGAACAGAGAAGATGCCGAGGTTCCGGCAATTAGGAGACATAACTCACGGAAGGAGTATGCATTTAGCCCAACGATCTTACACCAACTTAAAACATGTGTCCAAATCAAATAAGATACATCGCAAGCAAATAATAGATGATTAACTGTTTCTTCAAACTTGTAACACAACGGGCAAAGAGAATCAAGGATAGAGATACCGCGACATATAAGATTCGGCTTTGTTGGTATTCTTTTGAGACTTGCCTTCCACAAGAACAAATTCACCTTCGAAGGTAAAAGTTTGCTCCACTTTGCAACCTGCTCCCTATCCGAAAAGGCATTTAAAAAAAAATCCAACTCAAGCTTTTTCCTCAAACTGGCCACCGAGAATATGCCATTTGAACTTAGGCTCCATCTTAACTTATCATTTACACCTGCATGGCCACAAATAGAGTTAATTAAATTCTCCAAACCCCCTACCTCCTCCTCTTCAAAGCCCCTCAATCTTCTACTCCATGACCAACTAAGAGAGTGCTTATTTTCTATCCAGCTCACCACCCTTGATACAGTCTCACATTTGCTAAAAGAAAGTCTAAACAATCTAGGAAAAGAAAGCATCAAAGGATCATCTCCAACCCATTTATCCTCCCAAAATCTTACTCTATTCCCATCCACCACCACCCAACATTCCAACCCCAACAAATCCACACCAATCCTCTTAATGTTTAAAATAATATTTACAATACCTTTCCAAATCCCCCCCTCTGTTAGGTGTAGTGCCTGAAGGACAATTTGTGTAATTGTTTTTAATGGATGACAGAATTTATCTCACCTTATTACTTGCTTTGTGCTTGGAAGTAATACACTGCTGCAAACCCTAAGTATATCTGTATGTAACCACTTAAATCAGTGTATGGATTACACGTGAGGATTGAGTTAGTGGAGATATGCTTAAACTGTTAGTCCGTGGTGAACTTAATCAAAGTTTAGGGTCTTTTGATTAAAACACCAATAATGCGCCCAGAACACCTTAGGGTGTGGTAGTCTTATCCGGACTGTCGGTAGAGGGTACCTACGTGGGGCATTTATATATGATGGCATTCATATAGGACTAGACCGATTTAATCTGTATTTCTCGGTATAATTCCGTAATCGATGAATCTTATTAAATCATTAGACGATCATCTATAGATCAACCTTAATCCTGAGGTGATCACAGGGTGCTGATTGTCTCGGGGTAGTGTTTGATGTGTTAGTTACGGTTCACTTAAATATGTGTTCCAAGCCACTTCTCATTGGCACTATCTCCTGATGAGTGAGTAGTTCTGATTTTCACAGACATGGAATCCATTCCTTCCTGCGGGAAGTAGAGAGACAGTCCCCTTATTTGTTAGCCCTAAGAAAGTGATCGATCCCGGGAGTTCACATTTGACTAATTAGCTACTAGTCGGATATGTGTACTAATTGATCATCAGGGGGTTAATGGTAAATAAGGATAAGATATTCTGAGTCGGGTTCACGGAGACTTCCCACTCAGAATGGACAGTCTATGGAGGGTTAATCCGTATGTAGTGATTATATCAATGGACGCTTATTCACTCTATGGGTTGAGTATAAGTATACATCTATAATCGGTAGAGTTCAGTTTTGGGTTTATGGTGGCGTAATCCCGAATTAATAATTAATGTACTTATTCGGTTCGATGAATAATTAATTATTGGAGCTACTGGTTATAGGTCCATGGTCCCGATGTGGCTTCTGTAATTCGGACTAATAATCTTGTTATTTGGGCCTCAGTGATAATTAATTGGCTGGGCTAATTAATTGATATGCATGGATATTATTTAGTTGGGCTAAATAATATAATACACAGAAAAGACATTTTCTGTGGGCCTGGTGGGCTTAGTGTGGCGCCAATATGTCTTGGATTTTCCAAGAAATTAGTTTTCTTGGATAATGACATATTGTGTAATTAGTTATTTATTTGTTAAATAATTAATTGGATAAATAAAAGAAAATAATTTATTTATTATTTTTCTCTTAACTATAATGATAATTATATTTTCTTATTATAAGATTATAATTATCTCTTATTTTTATTGGATAATAATAATTAGAATTATCTATTTTATTTTGTTAAACCGATTGGGTATAGGTTTTCTCTCTTGGATTTTGCCTATAAAAAAAGAGTTCTCCCCGAGCCCTAGGTGAAGAGAAGGCCATGAAATTCATAGAGAAAAAAGGCTAAGGAGTTCGATCCTTAGCTCCACCCGGTTGGAGAAAAACTTGGAGTTTTTCTTGGAAGCATATCAAGGAGGTTCTCGTATCAAGAAGGGTGTCCACCAACCACCGTTTGGAGAACACATTGGAAGATCAAGGCTTCTCATCCTAAGATCAAAGCTTCTCTTCCTACTATTGGTAAGATAAACTTAACCCCATTGTAGTAGTTTAAGTCCTTTAATTATGTATTGTGATGTATAAGTCGTGATCCATCCGTTGCGCGTAGATCTAACTCGTTTAGATCTAAGAACCTGCATCCTTCATGTTGTATCAGAGCCAGGTTCCATGGTTTATATAGTCATAATCATAATTAAACGATTTAAAGGAGTGAAATTGCATGTAGGTAAATTTTATTTATTGTTTTATGCTTTGATAATGATTAATTACTATGGTTGAAGAGATGGATTGGGGGTTGGCACTGTTTACCCGTTACATCTATTGTAAACTCATATAAACGATGAAAATTCGTTCATATGAGTATAGGAAATTATGTAATTTATTTTTATTGCAATTTTAATTTCCAGAAAATAGATCTGTTTAGTAGTTGTTTAGTTATTTCATTTTTCCCGTTAATCGATCCGTTGAAACGACGATCCCTCCGGTCAGAATCAAGATTGGAAGATGATGAACAATTCCACAAAATTTGGCGTTGATCGGAGTCCGTTATGATATCTGTTCGTTGCTGGAAGGAAGCTGCTGTAACAGAAAAACGCAGGATTCACAGAAACCCTACCTGTGACTTCCTCGAATTTCTGGGAGAGTTTGGACCGTTGAAATGCAAATCCAACAGGTCAGATCGATGAATATGGAGTCTTTTGACGTAGCATAAAAATTTCAGGTCGATCGGGATTCATCTCGATCCCCGATCCAACCGTCTATATTGAAGAAAATTGGGATTCATCTCGATTGGCCTCGGGAAGTTGGGCGGCTCACTGGAGAAAATTGACAAGTCAAAGCTCCGATCCAACCGTCCATATTGAAGCCCGAGGAATGAAGAACAGATATGGAAAGTTTCGTCGCTATCCGAGTTCGTTTGGTTTGCCGATCGTCGAAGTTTTTGAACAGCTACAGATTAGGGTTTTATTTTATTTTCTAAATAGATTAGCTACAGGGGTGCCAACGGTCCATCTCGGTGTTTATTTTCCGCACTAGTATACATGTTTAGATTGTATCTGTAGAACCAGAAAATTGCCATGACATGCATCATATCATGAATTCCACTCCATATGCATACATGTAGAAATTAATTCGAGGAATTAGTTAGGCATGTATAAAACACGCAATTAGTTTTAATTAATTGTTTGATATTAATTAGAAACTAATTAGGGTAAAACCGAGGAACACGGGTTTTTTCAATCGTCGAGGTTGGGTGATGGATTCTCGGTGAATTCCACTCTGCGAAAGCATAAGGAGTAAAATCCCGAAACCTCCTGGTTAAGGTGTTGGATTCTCGGTGAAATTCCACCTTACCTAGACGAGATTACGTTTTTGTTCCGTAGTGTCTATGTGAAAGTTTGATGTTTAAGGATTGGATAATCACAGGCAAACAAGGTTCAAAAGTGGTTTAACCACGGTTGGGTGGTCAACAGTAGCTACGGCTCGATCGACTTCACCCTCCACGTGTGGCGTTTGCACGGGGGTCTGGCAAGGCTGAGCCATCCGAAGTGCCACTACGGCTCAACGGAGCTCCCCTAGTCTTGACCCGTCCGACAGCCAAATATGTTCCAACGAATAGGTCGGGTGGGCTAGCCCACATAACCGACAACATTCGGGCCTATGATTTATTGCTCCTTAATGTAACATCAAGTCCAAAAACGTGATCAGTAAACCCACCACTTTTTTCAAAATATTGAGTGGGAGCGGGAGAGGCGACAGCCGACCCCACGGCCTCTACTGTTGACACAAGCAACGTGAGAGAATGGTGACGCCTCGTGCTGGCTTTGATTTCGGCCACCTGAGGAAGGCCTTTACCGCTATCAAAATTCAAGGCTTGGTCTCCGAAAGGATAGGATTTTGGGTACTCGCTCGGTCACTGACCGACCCTAAGGCGGCACACTCGGGGTCTACCTAAAAATCTGAGACAGTAGGTCACACTCATAAAGGTTATTTTTGGTAGTACCTTGGCTGAACAAGAAAATTAAAGGTGATTGACGATCACAAATGAGATGTTCGATTCTTAATCTGATCTTCAATATTAATCGAAACCTCTTTGACCTACCCTAAGGCGGCACTGAGGCATTAGATTAAATCCTTGGAACGGTAGGATAGACTATAAGTACTTAGTTTATGTTCCTAAAATTTATTAGTAGTGTATGATTTGGATTTATTTTCTGTCAATTTTATTTACAACTATTTATATATCTCTCTAGGGTACTAGACTGCTAATGTATGTATTAAATTGACTAGTAACGACTTCGTTAAAAAGTGTAAGTAACTAGAACGTTGTACTTATTGATCTTACATGCGATTAATTTTTCGGAAGAGATATTTCTCTTGAGCCTTCAAGACTTAAGTGGCGTAAATAAGTATGTCACTGCTGTCACTCGTGTTGAACGAGAGACAACCATGGTTAGTTTGAAAGATGATTGGGACAATAAAATTCTTCTAGTGAATTTTAATTGTATAGTGTCTACACGAGAAATTTTCTAATAGACAAATTGGAGAATCATCAATTAAAGTGTCGCAAGTTAGACGGTACTTGGAACCGATAAACTAGTGGGAGCTTTTATCTTATGTTTTTCTAATTTATTAGAAAATTAGTCCCACTGGGTAACGCTTTCATTAGACATCCCACAGTTCACGAGTAGTGTCTACTCAAACGAACTGCTAGTTCAAGACTATTTCCTTTTAAGGAAAGTTAAGAATGGGAAAGAATGTCTATAAGTGTTAATCATCTTAACTAAAGTTTTGAGGCTAAACCGAAACATTAAGTAAAGAAAGTATAGGATAAGGAAAGTGATTTTGGATCACTAACCAATGAATCCTTAGCAACTTTCTTAACCGAGTAACTTGACTCGGTAGCTTAGTTCTTTGGAAGAACAAGGAAGCTGTGCATTAACAATTAATAAAGTAGACAACGGACAGTTATTTCAGCTATAATAGTGGGAGTGATATAAGGAAATGAATTTCGGATTCTATCCTTGAATATCACAGAAAAATTTATTTATTTTTCTATTTACAGATTCGTTGAAACAAATGGATTCACTTTCATCTCGATACTACAGTTGCCTTAAACAAAGTGAAGATGACATTTGTAGTACGAATCTGTGACTCAGACTTTTGTTTGATAAAGACAGAACCACTAAGAAAAGCTGAATAGGTATGTGTAACACATCTAAAACTATTAAAGGTAAGATGTTTCCGTATTTAGATAAACGACCTTTCAATATCTATTAATTAGTGCATATATCCTAGAGATAAGACCTGACGACTGGCTAAGGGTGATTCATATCTCCCAGTCTACGAACACTATCTCAAAGGAATAATGACTAAGTTTCCTTTCAATCAGGAGAGGGTAATAGATTTGAAGGGGTAACATAGCTTGTTCACCATGACCTTCGGGGTCTAAATAGAGGCACAAGTTAGTGGGAGTTTTTGAGTGGTGACATTTTGTCTGATAACTACTCGAAACGCGATTTAGTTTATCAAAAGAATACAAGGAGGAGTCTCTGATTTTAGCAGAGAATAGAGTATTCAATGCTCATAAATAGGCTATAGCATAGTCTTGGGACTGATGCTCAGCCTGCCTCCTAGTTGAATGTTTCTCACTGAGAAAGAAACCATAGACTTGCCCTATATAGTTATTGATGTACTACAATACACTGCTAAACTCGATTAAGATAATTGGTTGCAAAATAACGGTTAACATTATTATGTAAACCGAGAAGTCTGCCTAGAAGATGCTAGTGAATTTATGGATAAGGAGTGAATTCGGTTCACACCACTTTCGTAAATGTAGGCATTTAGCATTTAATGCTTGAAGGTAGGACTGGAGATTTTGCGCATACGTTCAGATTTTGACTGTTCGTGAAATGCCTTAATGAGACGAGTGAAGGTTGGTTGTAAGATTCTTGAGATGAGAATGTGACAGTTGGACTGTCACAAGCCTTCTGATAGAATCTATAAGTAACAGCCTTAGACCTTGGAGTACGGTTACTCTAGGAAGTTACAATCTGATTTAGTCAGGCCACATCGGATGTTGGTGAATACACTGATAAATACTACTAGATCAGAATGTCAATCCACCCAGAACGTAGTGGGAGTATGGTTTAACCATTGACCCATTATGGTTGTGTGGACTTTATACTCTGCTGGGGTGATTGATAACCTGTGGCTCTTTGTGGGCTGTATAGGATTCTGATCGAGAGGTTGGTTCGAAAACCTTATCGCTGTGAATGGAGTAGTCAGGACACATCGGATGTTGGTGAATACACTGATAAATACTACTAGATCAGAATGTCAATCCACCCAGAACGCAGTGGGAGTATGGTTTAACCATTGACCCATTACGGTTGTGTGGACTTTATAGTCTGCTGGGGTGATTGATAACCTGTGGCTCTTTGTGGGCTGTATAGGATTCTGATCAGAGAGGTTGGTTCGAAAACCTTATCGCTGTGAATGGAGTTTTAGGTACTCCAATTCTGTTCAGCCTCTTGTAGAACCACCTGACTGTCTCAGGCCCAGTGGGAGTAATTTGTTCTACGCCGAAAAGAATCGAATGAATAGGAAAGTTTAACTTTCAGCACAAAGCTGAGTGGTCTAGGGGTGATTCCCTAAAAAGTAGAGAGTTAACCAGACCTTGAACTCTCTCACCACTCAGTCTTGCTAGATTTCGTTAGAAAGCAGAAAATAGGGGTGATTCCCTGAGACTTTCTTGCCGTAAAATGGAGTATGGATTCATTCGGAACAGAAGGGTCTTGGTTAGAACAAATGGCATGTTGACTGCCGGGACTTATGTCCTTTGTGGATGTAAGAGAACCTCTCGGTCATTAAAATTCGCATGTTATAAGATATGTGGACTTGACCAGAATATTGATAAGTCTTTTGTAGACTGGGTATCAATATTGGTAAAATAGTAGTATTAGTGTTCAAGAAAGGTAACACTGAAACAGTTGGAAACAACATGTGTGTGCTATCTGAAGTCGGAAACTGACAGGCCAAGATTCTCTGGATGAGAGAATTGGACTATATTCTAAGAATCTGATTCGGTCAAATTCACGAGAATGGGTCATTGGCTATCCCACCGATCTTATTGAATAAGATGATTATGCATATATGGTTGCAGCATTCATCGAGAGTTGTCCTACCCTACCTCTCAGGAATGATTCTCCAAATCTTCGGATAAAGAGAAAATGGGATAGAGTCTCTCTGGGATAAGGGCAAGTCAGCTTTACACGAGTCAATTACAATCGAATCTTGGATTCGATCAATAAGTAGCGGTTTAGTACGTCCTCAAGTATCTTTAGAAAACGAGGAATCATATGCTCGAATATTCAAGTGCAAACTTGAATATGGTTGACTACACTGGTTCTGACTTGTAGTCAGATTAAGGATGATCGTTAAGTTGATCTCGGGCTCAGTGTTTACTCATAGTGCTTAGAATTTCCTTTATGGTCTGGGAGTAATTCCAGGTCTGATAAATCGATATCACTTCATTGTGAAAACAATGAAGAGATAGCTTAGAAGGATCTTCTCAGTCACAAGAAGTCAAAAGCATATTGAGAGAGAGTACCACCTGATTGGAAGGACCGACAACGTTTCATTCCTAAAGATCGTCTCGAGTCGACAACCTAACTAATCAGTGTACCAAGTCGAGTGCTTGGAGGGTACGGCATTGATGGATATGTCTCATCTGCTTTAAGAGCAAGCGGGAGAGTGTTGTGAATAAGACGAGAAAGGGTGTGCTCTAAAAACAATCGTTGCTTGTCATTTCGTGCAAGTGGGAGATTGTTAGGTGTAGTGCCCGAAAGACAATTTGTGTAATTGTTTTTAATGGATGACAGAATTTATCTCACCTTATTACTTGCTTTGTGCTTGGAAGTAATACACTGCTGCAAACCCTAAGTATATCTGTATGTAACCACTTAACTCAGTGTATGGATTACATGTGAGGATTGAGTTAGTAGAGATATGCTTAAACTGTTAGTCCGTGGTGAACTTAATCAGAGTTTAGGGTCTCTTGATTAAAACACCAATAATGCGCCCAGAACACCTTAGGGTGTGGTAGTCTTATCCGGACTGTCGGTAGAGGGTACCTACGTGGGGCATTTATATATGATGGCATTCATATAGGACTGGACCGATTTAATCTGTATTTCTCGGTATAATTCCGTAATCGAGGAATCTTATTAAATCATTAGATGATCATATATGGATCAACTTTAATCCTGAGGTGATCACAGGGTGCTGCTTGTCTCGGGGTAGTGTTTGATGTGTTAGTTACGGTTCACTTAAATATGTGTTCCAAGCCACTTCTCATTGGAACTATCTCCTGATGAGTGAGTAGTTCTGATTTTCACAGACATGGAATCCATTCCTTCCTGCGGGAAGTAGAGAGACAGTCCCCTTATTTGTTAGCCCTAAGAAAGTGATCGATCCCGGGAGTTCGCATTTGACCAATTAGCTACTAGTCAGATATGTGTACTAATTGATCATCAGGGGGTTAATGGTAGATAAGGATAAGATATTCTGAGTCGGGTTCACGGAGACTTCCCACTCAGAATGGACAATCTATGGAGGGTTAATCCGTATGTATTGATTATATCAATGGACGCTTATTCACTCTATGGGTTGAGTATAAGTATACATCTACAATCGGTAGAGTTCAGTTTCGGGTTTATGGTGGCGTAATCCTGGAATTAATAATTAATTTACTTATTCTGTTCGATGAATAATTAATTATTGGAGCTACTGGTTATTGGTCCATGGTCTCCGATGTGGCTTCTGTAATTCGGACTAATAATCTTGTTATTTGGGCCTCAGTGATAATTAATTGGCTGGGCTAATTAATTGATATGCATGGATATTATTTAGTTGGGCTAAATAATATAATACACAGAAGAGACATTTTCTGTGGGTCTGGTGAGCTTAGTGTGGCGCCAATATGTCTTGGATTTTCCAAGAAATTAGTTTTCTTGGATAATGACATATTGTGTAATTAGTTATTTATTTGTTAGATAATTAATTGGATAAATAAAAGAAATTAATTTATTTATTATTTGTCTCTTAACTATAAGGATAATTATATTTTCTTATTATAAGATTATAATTATCTCTTATTTTTATTGGATAATAATAATTAGAATTATCTATTTTATTTTGTTAAACCGATTGGGTATAGGTTTTCTCTCTTGGATTTTGCCTATAAAAAGAGAGTTCTCCCCGAGCCCTAGGTGAAGAGAAGGCCACGAAATTCATAGAGAAAAAAGGCTAAGGAGTTCGATCCTTAGCTCCACCCGGTTGGAGAACAACTTGGAGTTTTTCTTGGAAGCATATCAAGGAGGTTCTCGTATCAAGAAGGGTGTCCACCAACCACGTTTGGAGAACACATTGGAAGATCAAGGCTTCTCATCCTAAGATCAATGCTTCTCTTCCTACTATTGGTAAGATAAACTTAACCCCCTTGTAGTAGTTTAAGTCCTTTAATTATGTATTGTGATGTATAAGTCGTGATCCATCCGCTGCGCGTAGATCTAACTCGTTTAGATCTAAGAACCTGCATCCTTCACCCTCCCCCCAAGCGAATCCTATCAACATCCCATACACCATCAAAACCATAAATCGACACTATCACTTTTCTCCATAATGCATTAGGTTCTGCATGAAACCTCCACCACCATTTTCCTAACAGGGCCAAATTTTGTAACCTAAGACTACTCACCCCGATTCCTCCCAAAATTTTTGGAGCTTGCAACTTTTCCAATCGACCCAAGAAATTTTATTTAGTGCCCCACCCCCACCCCAGAAAAAAGAATACCTCACACTTTCCAGTAGTTTTAACACACATTCAGGAGGCTTATAGACAGAGAAAAAGAATAATGGAAGAGCACTTATAACAGCTTTTATGAGAACCAATCTACCACCCTCCGATAGAGAGGACCATTTCCATGAACATAGTTTTATCTTGCACTTCTGAATTATATCTTCCCACGGTTTTAACCTCTTCATATTTTTCCCCACCCACAACCCCAAATATTTGAAAGGCAAAGCACATTTCCTACATCTGAAAATCTCAGCTGCCTCTTCAATGGCCACATCCGACACCTTTATTCCTGCTAATGCACTGTTAGGAAATGTGACTTGACCTCTTATTTAGAGCTGAGTACTAAACTGAGTTTATTACTAATCTGAGAAAAGTCAGCTGAGTAATGTCAGCTGAGCAAAAGTGAGCTTTGAGCAGAAGTGAGCTTTGGGCAGAAGTCAGTTTTGTCAGAAGATCAGCTTTACCAGAAGTCAGCTTTGGAAAGTCAGCTTTAGCAGAAGTCAGCATTGGGAAAGTCAGTTTTGGGCAAATCTCAGTTTGGACAAATGTCAGCATGGTTACATTCTGGTGGATAACAGCTGGAGTTGGGGTCTATATCTGGGGTATTTTAGTCATTCTGCTAGTATGTCTTTATGGCAGCTAGGTCTAGTTTTTGTGGCTATAAATACACGTCTGTATTAACCTAGAACATTTGTAGCAGTTGTAAAAATAGCAGTAGAAGCAGAGCAATTGCCTTAGGCAATTGCAGAGTCTGTAAAATCTCCAGTGATAATATATTCTCCTCTTTCTGCCCGTGGAGTAGTCGGCATTTGCCGGAAACCACGTTAAATCCTGTGTTATTGTTCTTGTGTGATTTATGCTTTATTGCTTGCATCTTTATTATTGCAACCCGTTTTGATCCCTGAGGGTCCTAAATTCTAACAAATTGGTATCAGAGCGTTCAGGTTATCATCAGGGAGTCTGAGATTCTGTTTTGGAATCATCTGTTTGAACAAAATTTTATCTTCACCAAGACCTTCACCGGTGCTCGGATTTTGTGATAAAAGTTCTGTTCTTTGGCAAAGATCAAGATGTCTGGGTTAAATGTAGAGATTGATAAATTCACAGGAAGGAACAATTTCAATCTGTGGCAAATCAAGATGCGTGCTCTGTTGAAGAAACTGGGGCTCTGGGCTCTGTTGTCAAAGACGGTGGTAGCCGGAAACGCTGAGATGGCCGATCTGGAGGAGAAAGCACATTCAATGATCTTGTTGTGCTTGTCTGATGATGTTATCACTGAAGTTGCTGAAGAGGATTCAGCAGCAGGGCTGTGGCTGAAGCTTGAGAGTATGTATATGACAAAGTTGTTGACCAATAAGTTGCTTATGAAGCAACGTCTGTTCAGCTTAAAGATGCATGAAGGAATGCCTCTCAGAGATCACCTTGAAAATCTGAACACAATATTGCTTGATTTAAAGAGTATTGGTGTTAAGATCGAAGATGAGGATGCAGCTCTAATTTTGTTGGTATCACTGCCATCATCATATGAGAATTTTGTGCAGTCTTTTGTTGTTGGGAGAGACACAGTGTCATTGGAGGATGTTAGAGCATCTCTCCATAATCGAGAGCTGAGGCGTAATTCAACTTGCACAGGGATAAACAATCGGGCTATTGGTTTAATTGCTAGCAGCAGTTGCAAAGGGAACGGAAGTCCTGGAAAGAAGACATTCAAGAAGGGTGATTCCAAAGACCCTAATGCAAATTTGGTCTGAATCTGAATCTGGAGTGTTGACAAGCAGGTGGAGCTTCAGGTCCACACTCAGCTGAGAACAGTCGACACTAATCTGGCACATAGTTGTGCATCTGAACCTGAAGAATCAAGAGCTGAATCTGAGTGGAACCAAAATCTGGGATTGGCTGAGTAAGGCTCAGCTGATCTAGTACAAGCTGAGTAAAAGTCATTTTTGTCGAGTGGAGTGTTCAAGTCTGGGAAGTAAGCTGAATAAAGAGTCAGCTGAGTCCATCTGTCAATGGACTGGCATCTGCTGAGTCTGTTGAACATGTCTGCGCTGGTTCTGCATCTGTGTCAAGAAGCCTCAACTGAGTGAAGTCAGTTGAGTAAGACAAATCTGATATGTTTGGCTGAGTAAAGTCAGCTGAGCATTTGGTGAACATGTCTGAGCTGAGTTCTCATCTGGAGTTAAGTCTCATTTAGAGAAGTCTAACTTGGAGTCAGTTGTGTTCACATCTGGTCAGATCAGAATCTGAAACTGAATATGCAATCTGTTTGGTTGAAGTTGAATCTGAAGAACTCAGCTGAGTGTGCTCAACTGAGGTGATTACATCTGAATATGGCAGTCACATCTTGTATGGTGATCAAGTTGATCACATCTGTTCTCAACTCAATCAAGTATGAAGAAGAGGAGGAATCTGGTACAGTACATCTGGCATTGAAGAATGCATCTGGTACAGTACACCTGGTTATACATTTGTTTGAACAAGAGTTCAAGTCAAGGTGGAGATTTGTTAGGAAATGTGACTTGACCTCTTATTTAGAGCTGAGTACTAAACTGAGTTTATTACTAAGCTGAGAAAAGTCAGCTGGGTAAAGTCAGCTGAGTAATGTCAGCTGAGCAAAAGTGAGCTTTGAGCTTCTAGAAGTAAGCTTTGGGCAGAAGTCAGTTTTGCCAGAAGATCAACTTTACTAGAAGTCATCTTTGGAAAGTCAGCTTTAGCAGAAGTCAGCATTGGGAAAGTCAGTTTTGGGCAAATCTCAGTTTGGACAAATGTCAGCATGGTTACATTCTGGTGGATAACAGCTGGAGCTAGGGTCTACATCTGGGTATTTTAGTCATTCTGCTAGTATGTCTTTATGGCGGCTAGCTCTAGTTTTTGTGGCTATAAATACACGTCTATTGTAACCTAGAACATTTGCAGCAACTGTAGAAACAGAAGTAGAAGCAGAGCAATTGCCTTAGGCAATTGCAGAGTCTGTAAAATCTCCAGTGATAATATATTCTCCTCTTTCTGCCCGTGGAGTAGTCGGCATTTGCCGGAAACCACGTTAAATCCTGTGTTATTGTTCTTGTGTGATTTATGCTTTCTTGCTTGCATCTTGATTATTGCAACCCGTTTTGATCCCTGAGGGTCCTAAATTCTAACATGCACTTTTTCCTATATTAATCTTCAAGCCCGAGACTCGCTCATAACAAGAAAGGATCCTTTTGAGATTTTTCAAATTTTCTATGCTCCATTTACCCAAAAAGACCGTATCATCTGCATATTGAAGATGTGATAACAATATTGATCCTCTCTAATATTAACCAATACAAATTTATTTTTTAAATTGCTTCCTTCATTATAATATTCAATCCTTCAGCTGCAATAAGAAAGAGGAAAGGCGACAATGGATCTCCCTGCCTAATACCTCGTTCCAAGTTAAATTCCTTGGATGGACTACCCCCTACCAGAACCGATGCTTTTGCCGACGATATGCATCCTTGTATCCACCTTCTCCATTTTAAACCAAAACCCATGCTCAACATAACTTTGTCCAGATAGGTGCAAATAACACAGTCAAAGGCTCTTTCAAAATCAATTTTAAAGATAAAACTAGTCATACCTTTTTTTTTTAAAATAATCTACCACTTCATTTAAGATAAGAACACCATCTAAAATTTTCCGGCCTTTGACAAAACCAGATTGACACTCACCAACCACCGAAGAAATTACTACTTTCATCCTTTCAGCTAAGATTTTTGCCACAATCTTATAGAAACATCCAAGCAAACTAATAGGTCTGTAATCCTTGATCACTACAGGATTTGCTGATTTAGGTGTTAGAGCAATAAAAGAGGAGGTGCACCCATTTTGAAACTTAGCGGACTCCTCAAGCTCCATTATGGCTTCACAAAAGTCTGACTTCAAAATTTCCCAAAACCTTTTAATCAAATTAAAATTGAAACCATCAGGACCAGGGGCCTTCGATCCCTCGCATAACCTGACCGCCGCTTTAATCTCCTCCTGAGAAATTTTTCTTTCAAGCCATTCACATTGATCTTGATCTAATTTTGCAAATAAGTTACTGTTAAAAGTAGGCCTAGAGCGTACCTTTTCTTTATACAGATCTTCAAATGAATTTTTCACAGCACTTTTGACAAGAGCAGGGTCCTCCAACCAATTCCCATTAACCATTAAACCTGGCATAGCACTTTTCCTTTACTTCCTTTTAACACATCTATGGAAGAATTTCGAGTTTGTGTCCCCTTCCTTTAGCCAATTTATCCTTGATTTTTGTCTCAAATTATTTTCCAACAAAGAACCAAGATGAAACAATTTTTCTGATGCTTCAGCTCTGCAATTTTCCTCTTCCTCATTAAGAATGTTTGACTCCGCTTTCAAATCCATCTCTCCTAAAAACTTCTCTTCTTGTTTTAGTTGGAATGATATATTCCCAAAGACTTCTTTACCCCAAATTTTCAATTCTTCTTTTAGTTTCTTAAGCTTCATTTTTAATCTAATTCCTGGAACAGAGGAACTTACATCTTGCTGCCAACAAATCCTCACCACCTATTCTAAACCCGCATTTTCCAACCAATGATCAAACACCCTAAACGGATAGGGGCCATAATCCACTTTTTTAATGTAAAGAAGCAGAGGGCAATGGTCAGAAAGTCTCCTGTCAAGTGCTTCTAAGGACACGTCTTCCCAATTAGCTAAAAAACCTTCAGACACAAGAATTCTATCTAGCCTACTCATCTTGGAACCGGATTTGTTATACCATGTATATTTCCTTATTCCAATTTACAAATCTACAAGTTTCGAATTTTCTATGAAGTTATTAAAAGATGCCGCGTCTCTATGATTGAAAGATGAACCTTTTCTTTCAAAAGATGAACGAACCGAATTAAAATCACCATGAAGGCAAAATCAATCCATTTTGATTCCGTAAGAAGTAGAGAAATTCTTTCCATAACAGATCTTTTGCAGCCAAACATTGAGGAGCACACACATTAATAAATGTGCATTGTTTATCTGAACCCTTCCACAATCCTTTGACACTAATAAAACTTGTACCTTCAAATTTTTCAACAACAGTAAAAAGATCCTTATCCCAAACACATAATAAACCTACCGAAAGACCAACAGCTCCTTTGAAATGAAAGTCGAAATGATTATCTTTCCAAAAGGAATGTACCAAAATGTAGTTTATATGGAGAAGTTTGGTCTCCTGAACAGATAAGAAAGGCAATTGTTGGGAAGTAGACAAATCTTTTAACCACCTCCTTTTACAGCTCGAACCCAATCCTCTAATATTCGTGGAAATCATCTTCATAATTTAACCATTTAATCGCAAACAAAACAGAACATACCAGAGCAAACAGGTCATTTCGACCCTGCCTCTAAATTTTCAGTCCAATCAATTCCCAGAATTTTCCCCGGCTCGATGGTTTTTTCTGACTCACTTTTGCCATCATCATTTTCTATCAGCCATCTTCTAACCAAATTTGGAAGATTGGAATCTGCTAGAGAAACATCCATAATCCTACCGTCTAAACTCGGATGAATTGGGAAAATCCCCACATCTTTGATCTTCTTCTTGCCGCTTTTCTTCAATTTATCCACATCTTTTTTATTCAGTCTTTTGGTGCAATCGTATCCGAGTAGTTCAGATAAAGCTTTATCCTTTTTGATAGGATATGCTTTTGATTCTGCCATAGAACCAAGAGATTCATTTGGAGAGGAAAGATTATCAGATACGCCATTAACAATTTTATCAGCAATGATGTTCTGTTTTATAACACAGGCTTCTACATGGGTTGTCGTTGCTGGACCCACGCCGAAATTACTGTCACCTTCAGCCAGTAACTCAGCTTCCGAAGAGACACCATCAATTTTCTTGGACAAATCAAACAAAGACCTTCTCTTATCACCAGAAGCCGTGGATGAGTTTTCTGATGTGATTTCAAAATCTTCATCGTCGGAGCTGGGCAATTCCGACGTAGAACAGAACGAAAGAGATGCTGAATGATGAGTCTCTTGACATTCTTCTTCCACATGTATCCATACTTTGTCGCCATTAACAGTGATCGGAAGTTTCCTGGAAATGTGGTCATTGTGATCCATCCACACTCTAATTCTTCCTAAATCCAAAGATGATCTTGCTTTTGTATTTTGATCCACCTGCAGAACTTCACCAAATTGGCTACCAATAGAGTGGAAAGTTTCTAGTTCCAAATGTTCAATGGGACACCTATGCATTTTAACCAAATAATCCTATCAACCAGATGCGTCTCTGTAGACCAAGGACCTACCCAATCAAACCATTCCCCAAAACACGAATCACCGTTGAGAAGAAGTTTACTACGTTGACAAAAACTTCCACATTCTATAAGAATCTGCAAACCCCCAAGAGGTTTTATCATGCAATTTTCAAACCCTTCGTCTGTCCTGTTGAGACTAAAATAGCAAGTTGATGAGTTCTTGGCTTCTAGAAGCATTTCAACAAACACCTAACTAGGTGGTTAGTTAGTTAGAGTTAGTTACAAACCAATTGAGCTTGTGATTCCTATATAAGTGTAAAGTAGGATCATGGAAACTCGATTAGCAAGTTTAATTCCATCCTGATGTAAACAATTTCTGGAAATCATTTCTATTCTGTTTTCCCGCCTTTTTCATATTCAAAATTGGGGAAGAACACTTTGAGTGTTCTTGATCGATTCTTCATCAGTTTTCTGTTTCTGGTTTTAATTCTTTGATCAATTCAATGTTGATCTTGTCTTTCATCATGGTATCAGAGCACAATTAATATCCGCTGTCAATCTCGATTCATCAATTTCAATTCATAATCATTTCTGGAAATTTTCTTCAGAAATTCTGCAATGTCAAATTCTGGCAATTCGCTTGATAATCCAAGTTTGGTTCTGGTTCAACCGCTTCTCAAAGGAGTGGATAACTATAATCACTGGAAAAGATCTATGACAAAGATGTTATCATCAAGAGGAAAACTCGGTTTTGTGGATGGTTCTTCAACCATGCCAGAAGTTACAGATGCTGGTTATGCAGCTTGGATGCAGTTGAATGATTTGGTACATTCTTGGTTAGTGAATTCTATGATTCCTACTGTTGCAGAAAGCGTGATGTATTTTGATACTGCTAGAGAGATATGGTTAGACTTGCAAGATTGTTTTGGAAGAGGAAACGCTTATAGACTTTCTAATCTTGAAGAGGAAATCGAGAAAACTAAGCAAGGTAATCTTACAGTGACTGATTACTATACAAAGTTGAAATCCCTATGGGATCAGTATCTGATTCTGAAGCCTATTCCTCCCTGCATTTGTCCTGCATTACAAACCATAAGAGAGCAATATGATAATGCATATACTACAAGGTTCTTGAAGGGTTTGAATGGAAATTTTAGCACAGTCAAATCCCAAGTGTTGATGACTTTGCCTCTCCCTGATATTAAAACTGCTTTCGTTATGGCCTTGAATCATGAGCAGCAGCTCAGTTATGCAACTAGTACAGATTCTGTGGTTCTTGCTTCTAAATTTGAACAGGCAGATTGTAATCAAGCCATGGGAAATTATAGACCTCCAATTCCAGGAAGAGGACAAGGAAGAGGTTCAAATAGTGCAGGAAGAGGTTTTCAAGGTGCTGGAAGAGGTTTCCAAGGAAATTCCAAAAGGCCTTATTGCACATACTGTGGCAAGGAAGGGCATACCATTGATAAATGCTACAAGAAATATGGTTTTCCACCAAATTTTAAGGGATATGGCAGAGGCAATATAGCAGCTAATCATGTAGCTTGTGATCAAGATCATGAAGAAATGGAGTCAATTGAGAATTGTCAACAAGATCAGAATTCTGGTGACACTGCAATCACCAAAAGTCAGTATGATCATCTACTTGCACTGATTCAAAATCTGCAACCTGCTAGCAGTCAATGCAATTCAGTGGTTATGGCTGCAGGCTGTGATTCACAAGGGCAAGGTATCAAGGGCAGTATGGTTCATTGGATCATAGATTCAGGGGCCACTGACCATATAACTTTTACCCTTAATAATATGGTTAATGTCAAAAGAATTAACAATCTGAATGTTAATTTGCCAAATGGTGTTTCTATTCCAGTAACACATGTAGGAACTGTGCATATAAATGCAGACATCACCTTATATAATGTTTTTTGCATTCCTACATTCACATATAACTTGATATCAGTGAGAAAATTAACAGTTGATAGTGGTCTGTCTGTTGTTTTTTAAACTAACAGCTGTTATGTGCAGGCACAACAAAATATGAGGAAGATTGGTACAACTAAGCTTGAATGGATTGTATATTCTTGGATCACAAAGCTTAGATAAAAGCATTACTCATATTCAGAAATTTCTTGTTGCTTGTAATTCTGTAACAGACAATAGTTTGTGGCACTATAGACTAGGCCATCCTTCTATAGATAGATTGAAGGCTTTGAAAGTTTTTGATTCCAGAATAAAGATGCCTGATTGTAAATGTACTATTTGTCCTTTGGCTAAGCAAAGAAAATTGAAATTTCCTGTCAGTCAATCTTACACTATGAATTGTTTTGATATTATACATGTGGATATTTGGGGGCCAAATAGGATACCCTCTGTTGATGGTGATAGTTATTTTCTTTCTGTGGTAGATGATCACAGCAGATACACTTGGATTTTCTTAATGAAAACCAAGGATCTGGCTGCTGGTCTTCTAAGAGACTTCTGTGTTTTTGTACAAACACAGTTTGACAGATGTGTTAAAACAATTAGGTCAGATCAAGGTGCAGAGTTTGGCATGATAAACTTTTATAAACAGAAGGGTATAGTGCATCAAATGGCCTGTGTTAGGACACCACAACAAAATGGATTGATTGAAAGAAAACATCAACACATTTTGAATGTGGCTAGGGCACTCAGAATTCAGTCTAATATTCCCATTGAGTATTGGCATTATTGTGTCTTGCATGCTGTATACTTGATCAATTTATTGCCTACACCATTGCTAAATAACAAAACACCTCATTTTGTTTTGCATAATAAGGAACCTAGCTATGATATGCTCAAGGTGTTTGGTTGTTTATGTTTTACATCTACCACTTCTCAGGGTAGAGGAAAGTTTGAAGACAGAAGCACTAAATCGGTGTTTTTAGGGTTTGAAAACAACATCAAAGGATATAGAGTAATGAATATTCATACTAGAAATGTATCAATATCCAGAGATGTAGTGTTTCATGAGCACTCATTCCCTTTTTCTGATATTCTTTCATCTGATATTTCACATGATCTATGTCTCCCATTACCCTTACATGATTCTGTTGGAATGACTGATCAAAACATCAACACAGATGATCATTCCAATAATGATTCATCACTTCATTCTTTTGATAATCCTGTAATACCACCACAAAGAAGATCAGGCAGACAAAGATCTGTCCCCTCTTACTTAACAGATTATATATGTACAAATCAAGTGAAGAGAACTTCACCTCACACTTTAGATCATGTTGTTTCCTACACTAATTTGTCTTCCAATTATCAGGGGTTTATTGGTCAGATTTCTGAGGATAGGGAGCCTACATCCTACAATGAAGCAGCTAAAGATCCTAGATGGCAAGAAGCTATGAACCTGGAATTAGCAGCTCTAGACAAAACACATACATGGTCACTTGTTCCATTACCACCAGGAACAAAGCCAATAGGATGCAAGTGGGTTTTCAGAATCAAAAGAAAAGCAGATGGTTCACTAGAAAGATTCAAAGCAAGATTAGTTGCAAAAGGATTCACACAGACAGAAGGAATTGATTTTTTGGAGACATTTTCACCTGTGGCTAAACAGACAACAATCAGACTTTTTATGGCTTTAGCAGCACAGAAGGACTGGCATTTACATCAATTAGATGTCAATAATGCCTTTTTGCATGGAGATTTAGAGGAAGATGTTTATATGAGACCACCACCTGGTTTAACAGCAAATGGATTAGTGTGCAAACTTAACAGGTCTTTATATGGATTGAGACAAGCAAGCAGACAATGGAATGCAAAGTTAACCAAGAAATTATTGGATGATGGTTATAAACAGTCTCAAAATGATCACAGCTTATTTACCAAAGGCCAAGGACACAAATTTGTGGCTTTATTAGTTTATGTAGATGATATTGTTGTTGGAAGTTCAGATTTGACAGAAATTCAACACCTAAAAGATCTCCTGCATTCTGCATTCACTATAAAAGATCTTGGAGCACTGAAGTATTTCTTAGGCTTTGAAGTAGCAAGAACAAAAGATGGCATAGTGATGAACCAAAGAAAGTCCTGTCTGGATCTCTTGATGAATTTGGTTTCCTAGGCGTAAACCAGGAGCAACACCAATGGATACCTCACAGAACTTGAGAAGTTGAAGCTCCACTCCTAGAATCCAACACTATTTACAGAAGCTTAGTTGGAAAGTTACTATATTTAGGGAACACCGGACCTGATATAGCCTTCCCAGTTCAACAATTGAGTCAGTTCTTGGCAAAACCAAATGAAGCTCATTTAAAAGCTGCTCACAGACTTTTAAGATTCCTCAAATCATCACCAGGAAGAGAATTATTCTTTCCTAAACAAGGCTCAGTCACATTAAAAGCTTTTAGTGACTCAGATTGGGCAGGATGCACAAAAACCAGAAGATCTACCACTGGTTACTTGGTTTATCTTGGGGATGCTCTTGTTTCATGGAAATCAAAGAAACAGCCAACTGTTTCTAGGAGCTCAAGTGAGGCTGAATACAGAGCCATGGCCATTACAGCATGTGAGATCCAATGGTTGATTTATTTACTTAAAGATTTTCAGATCACATATTCTCAGACAGTTCCTCTTTATTGTGACAGTCAAAGTGCTTTGGATATTGTAGAAAATCCTGTGTTCCATGAGAGAACAAAGCACATAGAAATAGACTGCCACTTTGTAAGGGAGAAATACACAGAAAATTCCTTGTTCCACTGCCTATTAACACAAAGGACCAGCCTGTAGATATTCTAACAAAACCAGTGGACAACAAGACTTTGGACAGACTGCTATAGGCCTTCCCATTCAAGGACATCTACAAGCCTGTTGAGACTAAAATAGCAAGTTGATGAGTTCTTGGTCAAGCTTCACCTGGATGCAATCCATGTTCAGCTTGAGGGGGGGTGTTGAGACTAAAATAGCAAGTTGATGAGTTCTTGGCTTCTAGAAGCATTTCAACAAACACCTAACTAGGTGGTTAGTTAGTTAGAGTTAGTTACAAACCAATTGAGCTTGTGATTCCTATATAAGTGTAAAGTAGGATCATGGAAACTCGATTAGCAAGTTTAATTCCATCCTGATGTAAACAATTTCTGGAAATCATTTCTATTCTGTTTTCCCGCCTTTTTCATATTCAAAATTGGGGAAGAACACTTTGAGTGTTCTTGATCGATTCTTCATCAGTTTTCTGTTTCTGGTTTTAATTCTTTGATCAATTCAATGTTGATCTTGTCTTTCATCACTGTCAAAACCTGTTCAATGGATTCAAGGGAATCCAGTGACTTAACATTGCCAAGAATACATTTGTCCAACCATTGGATTTCAAGATCGCTAGTGAAGAAATCCATAGAACATTTTTTACCATTCTGCTGATTTGATTTCTTAGAGCATTCGTTCAAAGATGTCGTATTTTTTTCTCTGTTCGAGGTAATACCTGTAGAATTTTACGGCTGATACACCTTCTCCATTTTTTTGACAACATCCACATAGCTTTTACCTGGAGTTCGATCCACTCCGAGCTTTCCATCACCTCCATTTACGTTCATAGTTGTTTTAGGGACCATATGCGACTTCTTGATCGGGTATTCGCTTTGATATCTTAGAAAAAATTTATATGATTCGATCTAGACATTTTCAAGCTTATTGTGAAGAACTGATAAGAGTCCGTCGTTCTTGAATCTGACAAAGCCGAATTTTTTCCCCTTTCCGTTCTTGCGTTTACAGACAAAAACATCAATGACTTTGCCAAATTGGTCGAAAAAAATGCCTTAGGTCTTTCTCCCCAAGTTCTTCAGGAAAATTAGTGAAATAATAGGAGTGCGCCACCTTCTTCAAATCCTCATGCCAGCTAATCTTCATACCCATTCCGCTGTTCTTGACCTCCCTTGCTTGCCTCCTGAAAGCATAACCAATCCCCCTCTCACACATTCTCCCTCCACTCACCCTCTCACTCTCCCTCTCTCTCATCCCCAAAGCTTTTTTAATAAAATTGTTTCTTATTAAAAAAAGAATGATCAATTAATCAGTTGTCCTCAGCTTTGAAGATTTCTAATTATACTATCTGCAAGACTAAGAATTCATGGCTATGTCTGCCAGTTTTTTGGTATTTTTGCTGATAGTTAATGTACGTCGTCTTACGCTGCTTTCGCTATATATATATATTTTATATATATATATATATATATAAAATTTATTCAGCTGAAAATAACAAACAATGTATATTTTACTGCAGCTATTGAGGAAGTCAGCGCAGTGCCTGGAGAGAAAGAGTAGCGAATCAATGGTCTAACTTTCATCAGGTTTCAGGTTGTTGAACAATGAGTGTGACCTCTATGAATGTGAGGGTGGTTTATTTTGCATAGGTCCTTGCATATGTGCTTTCTGGAGTCCGGTTCCTTGTATTCATGTTAGTGCCCTGAATATGATGACTCGCGTTAATTGCTTGCCATGTTCGATCTGTGATGTCCCACGATGTTTTACGGTACCTGATCATGCTACGTACCCTTAACATTTTACGAGCTTGTTTTGATATTTGTTATATGTGACAATATTGGCAAGGTTGAAGGATTCCAGGATTTTAATTGTGCTGTGTTGCTTTTTTTCTATGAAATAAAACCAATTTTCTTTTCCTTGTCTGATGATTGAGGTCACTGTACTTCGTGAGTCGTCTCAACAAATCGACAAGCTATCGTAGAACATCTCAAAACATCGTGAGAGTATCGTGACGTATAGGGTGTTGCAATGTTTTGCGATACATCCATGATGTTTTGCGATGTCCAAATGTTCCTTTCCAAGTTGAACAATAAACGCTCACAACAACGATGGTGCGAGCGGATCGGGCATAGTGCACACCTTGGCATACATCGACCAATGCACTAGCATAGTGAACTCTTGACATGTATGTTAGTAATACCATCCGCATAGCAGGCGATTTTATGGATCTAGATCTATATAATACACGTAATAAAACAACTAGATTTATTCTACAAGGGAATGTAGTGCATACCTCTTGGATCTCAAAATCCAAGTTGAAGAACCGCAATTAGGAAGAACTCGTGAAGGTGTGAAGAGCACCACAGTCTTCGAGCGTGTGATCAAGCAACTCCGGTGGAAGGAATTCTCGACTCGAACCTTTCCGATATGCTACCCGAATAAATCTCCAAGATTTCTCCCACTCTCTCCTTGGCGAAATATTTCCTTCTCTCTCCTATAGGGAGAAGTCAAAAATATATGTTATATATTGTGTTGGGAAAAGCCTCTTTTTATAGAAGAGCTAATCTTGTCCTCCAAGGATTTTATTTATCAAACAAAATAAATCCTTTTAATAAAAGATAATCCTAGAATATTCTAGAATAAACTTTATCTTTTATTATATGCTTTCAAAATATTTATCCAATAAATATTTAAGCACATGTCTTAATTAATCACAAGAAAACAATTTCTTAGTCAATAATTAAATAGGAGGCGCCACTTTTAATTTATTATGACCTAGTCATAATTAATTTTCGCTATAACACATTTGGGCCAAGTTTATGAAAAATGTCTTTTCACATATTTAATTATTTAGCCCAACTAATTTAATAGTCCACTAAACAATTAATTCACATATCGTTTTAATAAAGCTCAACAAGGACTTAATTAATATTATTAGGATTCGACGTCCGAGAATAGCTATGCTATATTAGGAGGCACGTCGAGGACCATGGACTAATAATCGCTCCGATAAATCAAATAAATAATTATAGAATAATTACATTCGATAAATCAATCACGAGGAATATGCCACCATAATCCCGGATCGCACTCCTCGATTATAAGATTATATTTATCTCCTCACGAGAATAATAATAAGCGTCCATTGATATAATCATTACATATGGATTAATCCTCCATAGACTTCATTCTAAATCGGGAAGTTACCGTTAACCCTTTTAGAACCTCTTATCCTTATTTACCATTAACCCCTAGTGATCAATTAATTCATACAACTCACTTTGGTAGCTAATCGATTGTAATATGAACTCGCATTTATCGATCGCTTCTAGGATTAACAAATAGGGGGCTCATCTACTTCCATAAATGGAAGGAATGGATTCCGTATCCGTGATAACACGACTACTCACTCAATCCGATTACAATGCCAAGATGGGGTAATTCGGACCACAGACTCCGTGTAATCCTTAACCGTCAAGTCAAACTTCATCGATTCAAGCGGTTGGTGTGATCACCTCGGGATTAAGATATATCCATAAATATGATCATCCATTGATTCGATAAGACTTCTCGATTACGGAATTATATCGTGAACTCTAATCAAATCGGTCCAAATATATGATATATCTATCATATATAAATGCCCCATTAAGTTCTCTTAATCGAAAGTCCGGATAAGACAATCACACCTATTGTGTTGCATTAACGACGTTAAAGGAGAGACCCGATACTCTCGATTAACTTCACTACGGGCTAATTGTATTTTAAGTACATCTTCACTAACTCAATCCTCCCGTGGTATAATACCATATCGAGTTAAGTGATTACATAAACGATATACTTTAGGGTTTTCGTAGTGTAAATACTATTGTCACATCGGTGAATATGAGAATAATAAATATGAATAATAACATCATTTCATTTATTAAATAAAACAATTACAAAATTGTCTTTCGGCATCACACCTAACAATGTATTCCTTCTCCTCTGCGATTGTGAAGCAAAACCCGACAAATGTACATTTGATGCCATAGGAGTATCTATTGGGTTAGTCACGACATTGAAACTTTGACAAAATACTGCTTATAGCCCCGCTAAGATAAAAATAGATTCTTTTGACTTCTATCTCTAGATCTCCATCCCTAAAATTTTTTGGTGCATAAATCTTTTATTTCAATCTCAAAGATCGAGAAGGTCTTTCGAGATCTTGAACATCGACTTCTTTCTTGTAGCTATCGGCATGTCATCCACATATAACACAAGATAGATGTATCATCCATCTTCCAACCGAATGTTGTAAACACAGAATCATAAGGACTACTATTGTAATCCAACCTGGATTATGTAATCATCAAACCTTTTATACCATTGTCTAGGAGCTTGCTTGACCTACATATAAAATATTCCTTACCAGGAACTTGGAAACCCTCCGCTAAGTCATGTATATCTCTTTGTCTACCTCACCATATAGAAAAAGTCTTCACATCTATCTTCTCAAGTTATAAGTGTCGACTACAGTTAAAATTTCTCATCAAAGACTACCCTTCTTTCCGAATGAACCATCTTGCAACCAAACATTCTATATACTTAACTCCTTCGCCTCAGTTTCCCTTCCTTCTTCTTGAAGATCAATTTGCAAGTAACAACTCTTCTATCAGTATGTCTAACTAGATCCCAAGTCGATTCTTCAAGAATGGCTCCATTTTGTCTTCCCTGAAGCAAGCCATTGAGATGCTTGAGAACATGTCATCGCTTCCTGTAAGTAGAAGGTTCAAAACCATCCACTTCTCTACAACTTGAAGTGCATATCCAACCATATCATCAAACCCATACCTCTTGCGAGGTACCCCAACATTGGATCTTCTAGCTATCTTTGACTATACTCTCTTGACACACATTCTCGGTTTGACGCTCAACTAACATTTGCTCGGTGATTGCCTTGGATTCGATTACGGTTCAATAACCGAGATCAAATGAAAATGACTTGGATCGATTGATTGTTGCATTTCAATGACTCCACCGAGCTCCACCTCATTATCGGTTTCTCGGTTTGACCTTTGGTTTAATTTTAAGTTATCCTCCCATCGATGAACTAAGCATAGAATTTTCATCGAAAACTATATCTCTGAGAATAACTCTGTTTCTGATGACCAAATTCGTACCCATTTACTCCATCACCATACCTCACAAACACTCCTTTCTTCACCATTAGTTCCAGTTTCCTTCAACGACTTGATAGTAAATTGTGCTTCCAAATACCCTTATAACTAAATAATCTGCGAGGCTTGCTGACCACATCTCAATTGGTGTTTTAAGATTTATCCTGTAAGGACTCCTATTGATTAAGAAGCAAGGCTTACTGCCAAAAATCTCCTTGACAAACCAGTTGAGAGAGAATGCATCTTGCTCTCTCGGAAGAGTTTGATTTAGCCTCTCGATTACCCCGTTCTTCTAAGGAGTATTCTTGATCAGTATGATGTCCGGAAATACACACATTTCTACACAACTCATCAAACTCACCCAAGCAATTCCATACCATTATCTATCTGAAGCCTTTTGATCTTCTTCCCAACCGATTTTCAACTAGAGCATTCCATTGCATGAAACTCTTGAATGCCTCACTTTTTGTTTCATCATCACCACCCAAGTCGATTTGAATAGTCATATGTGAATGACACAAAAATCTGCGACCACCCAATGACTCCACCTTTGATGGCCCCAACAATTAGAATGAATGTACTCAAGTGATGACCTTGTGTTGTGTACCCTTTTGAGAAGACATGACTCAAAAGGTAATTACGCAAAGATGAAAGAAGAGATTTACTTGTTTTGTAGTGTTGAGGATATTATAAATAAGGAATAAATAATAATATTTAGTTGTATTTTATTATTATTATTAATGTTGTCTTGGTGGCAAAGTTAGATGATTCCTATATAAGAACAATTGTACTCTGAATATTATTCAATAAAATACGATTATTCTAATTATGATATGGTAGCGAGCAAGTCAATTTTCTCTTTTCATTGTGCCAAATCTTCGTAAACCCTAACCACTTTCTTCAAAGAAAAAAAGAAAAAGAAAAAGGTGACTTCCTCTTTCTCCGGTGGCCATATCCGACTACTTGCCGTCTGTTTTTCTTTCCGAGCTATTCTATTTCACGATTCTTGCCGCCATAATCTTCTTCTCAAGCTTTCTTCCCTTCACGCATAGCTTAAACTACCACGCGAATTCGAATTACATCGCCATCGCAATAAAACCAAGCCATATAGCACGCTTCTTTCTCTCTTTCTCGATTTCGATATTTCCTCAAGAAACAACCCACAAATCAGCCGTGGGTTTTTCCTATTCGATTGCACTTAATGCCATCGTCTTTAACTTTGGATTAATATAAATCCTCCGTCCTCTTTGTGAAATAGGGATTCGGCAATTTATCTCCAAAAAACCTCTAATGGCAGCCGACCCTCATTAGAATAAGGGGAAAAAAACCTCTTCTAGTTTATCCAATCACATGTATATGTGACCTGAGCCGACTTCGATCCCAACTTTTGACTTTGACCCCTTTGTCTTACTTTTTCTTTTCATTTGTTCAAAAAAAAAAAAATTAAACAACAACAACAACAACACTATCTATTCACGTACATTGCTTCTCTGGCATGGGGCGCGGCTTACCTTCTTTTCGAGAACGGGGCGCAGTAAAGGATTCGGTCCTCCCCACCCTTTTTACTTTGGACAAAATTATGGTGCTATGAACTTCTCTTGCCAAATTTGCTCTCAAGTTGGCCATGTTGCCCCATCCCGCCCCTACCACTATGATCATTCTCAGTCACCGCCCCTCGGACACCGCCACAGGCATACGTCGCTTCTCGCTCCCGGCCTCATCCCGGGTCTAATTGGATTGTGGATACTTGTGCTACTCATCATCTTACTCATGACCGTCGCAATCTCACCTCTCATCAGCACCTTATGCCGGGCCCGACAATGTGCACGTAGGCGACGGTACATGTTTACCTATTACTCATTAAGGCTCATCTTCTATAAATTCAATTCCCTTCCCAGTAATTTTTTTAATCTAATATTCTTGTTACGCCTTCCATCACTAGAAACCTTTTGTCAGTACATAAATTTGCTACGGATAATTTCGTGTACTTTGAATTTCATGGGTCTTACTTTCTTGTAAAAGATTACTCCGGTCACATCCACCTTAGGGGTTTTGTAAAAGATGGCCTATATCACTTCTCCACTCCACTTCACCCTCCCCTGCTCCTACTCAGGCTCGCCTCTTCCCTCACCTCCTCTATCACGTGGCATCGGCGTCTCGGTCACTGTTCTTATTCTGTATTCCGTCAAGCCTTAAAAAGCCTTCCCACCTATACTCCTACTAAGTCAACGCTTCCGTTATACACCTCTGATTTTACTTTTACTTCTCCTTTAGACCTGATATACTCGATGTTTGGGGGCCCTATATCGAGCCCTCAATTTATGGTTCCCGTTATTATGTCAGTTTTCTGGATGACTTTACCAAATATTTATGGCTCTACCCACTAAAACATAAATCTAATGTTGAAACGAACTTTCCTGGCTTTCTTTCTATGATTGAACGCCAGTTTAACACCAAACTAAAATCTATACAAACCGATTGGGGTGGTGAGTATTGTCGTGTCTCCACTCCTCTTTCCTCTCTTGGCATCTGTCATTGTCTTTCATGTCTCCATACCCACGAACAAGTTGGTGCCATTGAGCGTCGCCACCGTCAAATTGTCGAGGTCGGCTTATCCCTTCTTGCCTAATCCAACCTTCCGCTTCCATATTGGGAAGATTCATTTATCACCGCCACTTATATCATCAATCGTCTTCCCACCAAAGTTCTTCATGATAAGTCTCCCTACGAAATGGTCCACCATCGGCCTCCTGACTATGCTTTCCTTTGAGTCTTTGGGTGTGTGTGCTTTGGACCTATCTCCGTCCTACAACCATCATAAGACTGATTTTCGATCCAAAACTTGCATCTTCCTTGGATATAGTCCTTCCCACGATGGTTACAAGTGTCTCGACCTTGCCTCCGGTCGTATCCTTATTGCTCGCCACGTTGTTTTCGATGAATCCGTCTTCCCTTATCGTCTTCTCCTCCAAACCCACACTTGATACTCTCACTGTACCGCTACCTGTCTTCCTACCAGCACCTATGCAAAATCCATTATTTCACTCAAAGACGTGGTGGATCCCATGATTGATATTCATTCAAAGACATGATCCCGCGATTGATTTTGTTCCATGATTTTCATCTAATTGAGCCATTTACTATTCCACGATAGCATTGTAATATAATAGCCCCTCATTCACAGGCCACACAATCACCATTGACACAACCATGAAATATCAACAACACCATCCCATTCATAGTTGGATTACTCTTCAATGGTCCAATTACCCGATACATATAATACCTGGACGATTTCTTAGCATCGTCGGTGACAAAATATTAGTTGTCACAAAGGATTTTGTGAAAAAAGATGTTGTCCTTAAGGACTAATGCCAAAACTTTGTCATATATTTTACAAGTAGAGTTATGCCTTTGGTAATATACAACCTACCAATACTTTTTTTTTGTCGATCACTATTAGTACATTTTTTTTCACGACTAGTACAACTTTACATAACAAACAAAGCGATTGTCACGGAAGCTACCTTTTTATGACGTTTGTCACTAAAAGTTTGTCATAAAAATGTCTCCTTTTTTTTTGTGATTGAACAATTCATTAGGCTTACAAATTGGAAAAACCAAACAAGCAAATCACTTCATGCAAAGTACGTATATGAATGATATGATTAACACTTGATATATAGGTCAACCGTCTTGTTGCCTAAGGAGTAAGGACATACACAGTAATCAAATTTCATGGGAATAAATCTGTTTTTTTTTTAATGTTCAAGCGCAGTACGTACGTAAGGTGTATATGCATAGTCATAATACAGTCCAAATAAGTTTTTGGATTTATTGTTCATTTCATAACTACGTGATCGATAGTTTTAAAGTTATAGAAAGTCAACAGATATCGGACACAAAGAAATCTTCATATTAATGTATAAATTATGAAGAAATTCTCCTTTACAATTACTATTTTCTTCACCAGCTTTGAAGATTTCTAATTATACTATCTGCAAGACTAAGAATTCATGGCTATGTCTGCCAGTTTTTTGGTATTTTTGCTGATAGTTAATGTACGTCGTCTTATGCTGCTTTCGCTATATATATATAATTTTTTATTCTGCTGAAAATAACAAACAATGTATATTTTACTGCAGCTGTTTGGGAAGCCAGCGCAGTGCCTGGAGAGAAAGAGTAGCGAATCAATGGTCCAACTTTCATCAGGTTTCAGGTTGTTGAACAATGAGTGTGACCTCTATGAATGCGAGGGTGGTTTATTTTGCATAGGTCCTTGCATATGTGCTTTCGAGTCCGGTTCCTTGTATTCATGTTAGTGCCCCTGAATATGATGACTCGCGTTAATTGCTTGCCATGTTCGATCTGTGATGTCCCACGATGTTTTACGGTACCTGATCATGCTACGTACCCTTAACATTTTACGAGCTTGTTTTGATATTTGTTATATATGACAATATTGGCAAGGTTGAAGGATTCCAGGATTTTAATTGTGCTGTGTTGCTTTTTTTTTTTTCTTTGAAATAAAACCAATTTTCATTTCCTTGTCTGATGATTGAGGTCACTGTATTTCGTGAGTCGTCTCAACAAACTGACAAGCTATCGTAAAACATCTCAAAACATCGTGAGAGTATCGTACGTATAGGGTGTTGCAATGTTTTGCGATACATCCACGATGTTTTGCGATGTCCCGTGATGCTTTAAGGTACCTCCCGATACCCCCAACATTAGTTGGGAAAATCCAATTAATACACTTTTGTGTAAAAATATTTTTTTTTTTTCAATACGACCCCCTGTTTTTTTTCATAATTTTTACTGTTGAAGCACGGATGAGAAACTTGCGGTTTAAGAAAAATAAAACAGAATCTATGGAAACGTAAAGAATGGCGGATATTGATAAAATATAGAAACAAAAAGAATACATTGATTTAACGTGGTTTCCGGCGTTGTGCCGACTACTCCACGGACGGAAAATGAGATATTTTATTATGCACAAAGTTACAAGGATTTTCACACACTTGGAAAAACACACTCTTGAAAGACACACTCTTGCTTTCAAAAAAAAACAAAGAAAAAGAAAGATACACTCTTGCATTGATTACAACATTGGTATTTATACGCATAAATCTCAAACTCTAACCGCCAAAGATCTTTGTCGAAATTGCCATAAATGCCCCATGTATGGACCCGGCTCCAGTTGTTATCCACCAGATGAAACTTAGCTCAAAACTGACTTTCCGGACTTGTAATCAACTGCCCGGATGTAGAACTCAGCTATACTCGGCACAACTCAGCGGACCAAAAACTTACTGCTGACTTTAGAAGAAACTCAATTTCACTTCATCAAACTGACTTTCACAAAACAGAATATTCTTAACCGAACTAACCATGAGAAAACCAAGCATATTAATGTGAGATATCATTTTCTGAGAAATATCTCCATAAATAGGACCAACATATTTATGGAGAGAACCAAATATCACCTCTATAAATGAGACCAACATCGGTTGTACCCCTAAGGTACCTAACCATTCTTTTCGTAGCTTTTCAGTGTTCCTTTCCAAGTTGATCAATAAACCTGCTGACAACACTGACTGCCTAAGCTAGATCGGGCATAGTGCACACCATGGCATACATCAGACTTCCAACTGCACTAGCATAGTGAACTCTTGACATGTATTCATTCTCCTCTGCTGATTGTGAAGCAAAAGCCGACAAATGAACATTTGATTCCACAGAGTATCTATTGGGTTAGCGGTGACATGCCAAACTTTGACAAAATCCTCTGTATATAGCCCTACTGAGACAAAAATAGTTTCTTCCGACTTCTATCTCTCCAGATCTCCATCCTCTTGGCTGCACCCAAATCTTTTATTTCAATCTCAGCATTGAGAAGGTCTTTCAGATATTGAACATCGGACTTCTTTCTTGCGACTTTCATCATGTCATCCACATATAACACAAGATAGATGTATGATCCATCTTCCAACTGACTGTTGTAAACACATCAACTATAAGGACTTCTGTTGTAACCCAACTGGATCATGTAACTATCAAACCTTTTATACCACTGTCGAGGAGCTTGCTTCAGTCCACACAACGTCTTCTTAAACTTACACACAATATCTTTCTTACCAGGAACTTGGAAACCCTCTGGCTGAGTCATGTATATCTCTTTGTCTACCTCACCATATAGAAAAGCTATCTTCACATCTATCTCCTCAAGTTCTAAGTGTCTGACTACTAGTGAGAATATCTCATCAAAGTCTACCCCTTATTTCTGGCTGAACCCTCTAGCAACCAAACATGCCATATACTTAACTCCTTCTACTTGAGTTATCCCTTCCTTCTTCTTGAAGATCCATTTGCAAGTAACAACTCTTCTATCAGCTGGATGTCTAACTAGATCCCAAGTCCGATTCTTTAGTAATGGCTCCATTTCATCTCCCCTGGAAGCAAGCCATTGAGATGCTTCAGAACATGTCACTGCTTCCCTGTAAGTAGAAAAACCATCCACTTTTTATACAACTTGAAGTGTATATCCAACCATATCATCAAACCCATACCTCTTGGGAGGTACCCCAACATTGGATCTTCTAGCTATGCTGACAGCTATACTCTGCTGACCCACATTCTTAGTTTGATGCTCAACTGACATTTACTCATCCGATTGGCTTGGATTTAGTTCTGGTTCAGTGACCAGATCAAATGAAAACTGACTTGGATCAGTTGATTGTTGCATTTCAACTGACTCCACCAGAAGCTCCACCTTACTATCAGTTTTCTCAGTTTCAGCACTGGTTTAAGTTTTAGTTATCCTCCCCATTGATGAACTAAGCATAGAATTTTCATCGAAAACTATATCTCTATTGAGAATAACTCTGTTTTCTGCTGATGACCAAATTTTGTACCCATTTACTCCATCACCATACCCTACAAACACTCCTTTCTTCACCCTTGGTTCCAGTTTCCCTTCACTGACATGATAGTAAACTGTGCTTCCAAATACCCTTAGAACTGAATAATCTGCAGGCTTGCCTGACCACATCTCAACTGGTGTTTTAAGATTGATCCCTGTGTGAGGACTCATGTTGATTAAGTAGCAAGCTGTGTTTACAGCCTCTGCCCAAAATCTCCTTGACAAACTAGAATGAGAGAGCATGCATCTTGCTCTCTCTAGAAGAGTTTGATTTAGCCTCTCAGTTACCCTGTTCCGCTGAGGAGTATTCCTGACTGTATGATGTCTGGCAATACCCTCATTTCTACACAACTCATCAAACACAGTCCAACAGAATTCCATAACATTATCTATACGAAGCCTCTTGATCTTCTTCCCCAACTGATTTTCAACTAGAGTCTTCCATTGCATAAAGCTCTGAATGCCTCACTTTTGTGTTTCATCATCACCACCCAAGTCGGATTTGAATATTCATATGTGAATGACACAAAATATCTGTGACCACCCAATGACTCCACCTTTGATGGCCCCCAACAATTAGAATGAATGTAATCAAGTGAAGACCTTGTGTTGTGTACCCTTTTTGAGAACTTGCCCCTATGAAGCTTCCTAAACACACAATGCTCACAAAAGTCCAGATGCTTGACCTTACACTCCCCAAGAAGATCTTTCTGAGAAAGAACATGTATCCTCTTTTCACCCATGTGATCAAGTCTCAGGTGCCATAGTTTTGTAAGCTGTGACTGATGAATCTCAACTGATGCCACAGAAATAGAACCAGCAAAAACCGAGTCTTGTAATATATACAGAGTCCCTTTCTTGACTCCCCTGAGAACCTCAACTAAGTTTTTATAGACACTCAGTTTTCCACTTTCCCTTTTAAAACTGAATCCCCTACTTTCCAAAGAACTGAGAGATACCAAGTTTTTGGTCATCTGTGGAATATGTCTAACTTCACTCAGTTTACAGAATCTTCCATCCCATGTCATTAACTGAACTGAGCCAATCCCAACTACCTTGAGGACCTTGTTGTTTGTCTTAGATATATGACCACCATTTATCTACTGATAACTTGAGAACCACTCACTGTGAAGGAAAATATGAAAGGATGCCCCAGAGTTCAGAATCCACACATCAGTTTGATGTGCTGACTCTCCTGCCATTAGGACCATATCCTCATCTGAGTCATGCTCAGCTGCCACAACAGTTGTGCCAGAACTATTTTCCTGTTGTTTCTTCCTCTTTGGACAGTTGGATTTCCAATGTCCCTGCTCCTTAAATTGCAAACATCTGTAGATTTAGGGCCTTTGTACCTTGTCTTCTTTGAATTTTTCTTCCTAGACTAACCATGCTATTTTTCACCGCTGCAACTGACTATCAGTCCAACAGCCTGATTGTCTGCCCCAGCTACTTTATGTCTCAGCTCCCTGGCATGTAAAGTTGATCTTACATCCTCTAAAGCAACTGCATCATTCCTAACTATGAAGGACTGCACAAAGTTCTCATATGAAGCTGGTAATGAAACCAGCAAAATCAAAGCAGCATCTTCATCCTCAATCTTAACATCAATATTTTTTAGATCAAGTAATATTGTGTTCAACTGATCAAGACGATCTTTCAACTGAGCCCCCTCATACATCCTTAGGCTGAATAGCCTCTGCTTCAGCAGCAACTTGTTGGTCAATAACTTAGTCATCTATAGGCTTTCAAGCTTTAACCATAACTTGGCAGCGGTGTCTTCGTCAGCAACTTCTATGATAACATCATCAGACAAGCACAACATGATTGTGGAATGTGCTTTCTCCTTCAGACTGGCATAATCTGCTGAACTGGCATCCCTTTTATCATATAAAGGAGTCCACAATCCTTGTTGCTTTAACAAGGCCCGCATCTTGATTTGCCACAAACGGAAACTGTTCCTCCCTGTAAATTTATCAATCTTTACGTTCATTGCTGACATCCTTCTAATTAAAAAACAAACCTTTGATGACAAAATCCTAACACCGGACACCGGACTTGGTGAAGATCAACTCTTTTCAACCTACAACTTTCTAAATATTGAACCTGACGCTCTGATACCAGTTTGTTGAAACACAGATGAGAAACTTGCAGTTTAAGAAAGAAAAAATAGAAGCAATGCAAACGTAAAGAATGACGGAAATTGATAAAACACAGAAACAAAGAGAACACAATGATTTAATGTGGTTTCCGGCATTGTGCCGACTATTCCACGGACTGAAAAGGATATATTTTATTATGCATAAAGTTACAAGGATTTTCACACACTTGTGAAAACACACTCTTGAAAGACACACTCTTGCATTGAGGCACTAATCCCGAACCCTAACCGCCATAGATCTTTGTCGGAACTACCATAAATGGCCCAGGTGTGGACCCCAGCTGCAGCTGTTATCCACCAGATGAAACTCAGCTCAAAACTGACTTTCCAGACTTGTAATCAACTGCCCACATGTAGAACTCAGCTATATTCAGCAAAACTCAGTAGACCAAAAACTGACTGCTGACTTGATTAAACTCAGTTGCACTTCATCAAACTGACTTTCACATAACTGAATATACTTAACTGAACTGACCATCATTCTCAATCTCAGTTTATCATATTACTTCCACCAATTTATTCATCAGTTTAGAGATCAAGTCACCAATACTGACATTTACAGTGTCTCCAGTTCAACTGGTGGACGGTACTGCCGGACAACCCATCTTATGAGAGGTACCGCCCACAAAATTCAGTCCGGTACAGGATCTTTTTACGAACTAATTTTTTGTGTGCAAAGTTAACTATGACCGCATCGTATGTATGTATGTTATGTGTTATTGTTTTCCATGGTAAAATGATGTATATTGTGAGAATAAAAAGAGGTGAAGAAAAATACAAACAACTAAAATACTCCCTCCTCCGTACCAAAATATAAGTCAGTTTGTTTGTTTTCACATCGATTAAGAAAGTGATTGAATATCATAAATTTGAAGGTTAAATGTCTAAAATGCCCATTGACTATCATTAATGCAGTGGTTGTGAAGTAGTGAAAAATGGTATATTGACAATAAATTAGAGGGAAGATGGGAGAAAAGACTAATAAATGTTGTATTGGTAATGTAGAATGAAAATTTTAGAGAGTTTGAATGACTTATATTTTGGGACAGAAGGAGTATATTGTATGACAAATTTTACAGTACAACCATTGTATAAAGGTTGTACCAAGTGGAATACTGAAAGAGAGTAAAAATGAATGGCTCTCACATTACAACCATTCATTGCTAACTTCTCACTCACGATAAAAATGTACTATGTGAAAGAGAGTAAAAATAAATAGCTTGAATATATGTCACTTGCTACAACCTTACTACAACCGTTGCACCATAAAATCTCTTGTAATGTATACATCGAAATACATCTAGAAAATTAAGATCAAATAAAAAAGAAGCATGTGTTAATCTTTTATAAAAAAAAAATAATATATAAAACATTTTTAGTGGGTATCGAAAACTTCGTCGTCAACAACTCCGTAAAAAGATCCTGATCCGCTATGACATCGCCTACCGGGGATGTAGCTGCTCATTTTGCTCGTATTTTTTCATTTGATGCACTCTACTAGCCTGACCAGATGATAGTGATGGTCGAGGCGGATTCGTGTTTACTCATACAGTCATACCGTCCCATAACGTGTTAATTTGTAGGTTAACACCGTCTCTCAACCCACGAATCTCACTACGATCGCATTTTTTTAGCTCTGTCATCTCATCCCATAGAGCAACTACCGGCCGATCCACATGCTCTCAAGTGTCACAAACAATCTCTATGACATCACTGATAAGCTGCCTCATCTACCTCTACCCTCATTTACGCTCTAAGATACGCTGTCAAGGGCTTGAGAAGATGTAGCAGCGTGTGTGGTGATGTCATCATTAGCATAGGCAGGCTTGAGAAGATCGATTACATAGAAGGCTAGGTGAAGGTGGATGTAGAGGCATGCAAGGTCGGTGCATCAGCCGGTACAGGAAATGTAACACCTCAAATTATCGGGTTATTAGCGGGACATACATGATACTACTATTGGTTATACTATTACAAGAATTAGCGGTGAAAATTATAAAATAAATAGATGGGAACATATTACAATCTTACTTACTTTATTATTATTATTGTATTTTCAAATGGCCGAACAACTAATGCTAATATAACTCTATGAATATAATATATACATTTTTTTGAAACAATAGCAATAGTGATAATGTTGAAAGCACATGGTTGAGAAAGGGATAATGCTTGGAAACTGCCGTATGTTGGTAGCTGGGATTTTAGGAGACAATTTGTAACAAATTATGTTTTTAATTTAGGGATAAAGTGTAGGTTGTTACAACAAAATGAAAGAAAAAAACTGATATCTTAAGAGCTAATATCAAAATTAGGAGATAAGAGATAAGTTGTTAAAATTGAAAATTTTAAATTAGGACTTATCTTGCAGAGGATTAGTAGTATAAATAGACATAGGACCTGACTTCACAGAACACAAATCAAAACAAAAGAAAAGCTTCTCGGTAGCGGATAACAAGGGAGATTAGCTAGCAGTAGCAGAGTAAACCTTGACTGTAAGTTTCATTCATATTATTTTGGGAAAATGATATGTGCACTACACTTGTTTGTAGTGCACAAACTACTACATGTGTTAATGCCCTTAATTAAAGTGATCAATTATTTTTTGTGATGGGTTCCAACAGAATATGTGGTATTGATTGTGTTGTGTAAGATGTTGTGGTTGAAGGAGTAGTGAATGTATCACTACTCTTTTTTTTTTTTTATGCACCAAACATCAACACTAAATATTGTCGTTTTCATCGTCATATCTGTATATATATATTTTTTGGTCAATTGTCCTAATTAGATGCAAACCAATATCAATATTGCTAATTTCTGCCGAACCCCGTTTGCGACTTGACCCATGCTACGAAAGCAATCTTTATAAATGTATATATTATATTTCTCCAAGAAATATAGTAGATGGTAAAGCGTCTACTGAACTATTTGATATCATAATTTCCAAAGTAAAGGAAAATACACATGCCTCTTACCCCTTGTCTTATATTGCCATTGGCCTATTTTATTTTGTTGTCCTATCCGGGAAAATGCATGGCTTGTCGCATCACTCTACCGGAGTTTACTTTATTTTATTTTAGCCTCAGCATGCATGGCTCTGTCTAGCGGATAAAATAGTCTAGCCTAATATATGCATACGTACTAGGAGGTAAACACTTAAAAGATAATGTTCCCATGCATAGTTATCAGACCCGGTCCGGTCATCGACCCGGAAAACTTACTGGGTCACCGGGTCACCGGTTCAACCGGTGGGTCACAACATAAGGTTAAAAATAATATTTTCATACAATAAAAAAATAAAAAAAAAAATTGATAATAATAATCAATTCCAAAATATTCCAAGTTTTCAACATCCAAATCATAATAAATACAAATGAAAAGCGTTTTTGATATCAAAACACATGACGATACAAGTGAAAAACCATCAAAATTTCTTACAAAAGAGCTGGTCCATTTATTGTAACATTATTAATTCAAATAAAAACTAGTCCTCGTTCCCAACAAGTTTGTTTATAAACAATGTTAATTTATTACTTGCCAATTTTGGAAGTTGTATTGAATTTCGACTTTAGTTTGTGGTGTTTAATTTGACGAATATAGAAATGTAATAACTCATTTCTGCCAAAAGATAGAGTACGAAATAAGAAATGATGGTTAGGATATTCGACTCCTACCTGAGGGACCTGGGTTCAAGTCACAGCAATGATGTTTTTTTATAATAAAAAATCCTGTGGCAATTTAAAAATAAAAAAAAAAAACAGACCGGGCCGGGTCGCGGTTCACCGGTCCAACCACCGGGTTTTCCGGGTCTGGGCGGGTCAACTCCTTGAACGGTCAGACTCTTGAATCGGCCCGGTTTTGGTCCCGGGCCGGGCCAACCACCGGTTCGACCGCCGGGCCGGGCCGGGTCTGATAACTATGTTCCCATGATATATCCGTTACCTTAAGAATATATCTTATTTATTTACACCATAATAATTTTAGCCACTTTTAAACCGTGTAAACAACATGAATTGATAACATAGGTCTGTGACACCAATTTCGTCGATATTATTCTATAACATATTTCGGTAAGCCAATCGTCTTAAGCATGGGTAATAAAAGAAAAAAAAATTGTTGATGATCGAGTATTGTATTCTTCTTTCGCGTGCGTGAGAAATGAGAACTCTAAGTGACTAGTTGGGCCCGGGATTACTGCACCGCAGAACGGCTAGTTACCGGTCTCGAGGCCTCTTAATCTTGGCCCATCGACATTCCTAGAGTGTTGGTGCCAAAAAAATTTGCTCCCCAATGTTCTATGTCAATGGTCGGGAAAGCAAGGGCCGACGGCTATGTCATGGTTCGGAGGGTAGTGGTGTTGGCTGAGCCTTTTGGGAGGTTCACTGGGCGAAGGTCTGAACCCTTTTCCCTGACAATCGGCCGGAGTTGTCAGGTAACAGCTTGCTTGCTTGTGGAGTGCGGTAGAGAAACATGCTGGAGTGGGTTGGTAATAACTCATCGACTAAAGCAAGTCGGTGTCATGCGAAATTATAGACTTAAACTCAATAAATTACTTGACATTTATATTCTTTGCAAATTATAATGTTTTGATGTGTCATTATTTACTACCATATGCACGGTAAGGAAAATGCCATCTATTATAACATTTTAAACGGTTTTGAGTAATTATTATTTTCGTACATATAAAGGTCACGGACACTCGCATCGGAACTCACTGGGCTAATTTTTTTAGCTCACACATTTGTGAAATGTTTTTTTAGGTTTGGAGGAAGGATACCCCAGGGCGGTGAGGTAAGCGGAGTAACCTTGGAGGTTGTTCTGGGAGAGGGAGTGGACGAGGAGTTCAAATAGACAATTGAGGTACGTGTCCAGAGGTCATCATCTCGAGATGTGAGGTATTTCATTGTTATCGCAGGCGGAAATCTTCTCTAGAACATCTGCCGGAAACGTCTCACACCGCATGCAACTCTAACAGGCACAAAACCATATATATCGCCCGTTGGCATTTTATCCTTCTCAATGTTATTCTTAGGGTTTTTCTTAGGGGTCTTATTCGGTTTGATTTTCTTCCTCGGGGTTTTCGTCAATAAATCTACTTGTTTCTTCAATTTGAAAAGTCTAGCATCCCAAAAATAAGTAACCCAGGGATTAGAGAGAAACCGGTTTGTATCATCTACCAATCTGAATACAAAACTCGTAGCCGAAAGTGTCACAAGTCTCCCATACATAACAGTATCGATCAACCAAACCAATCCTAACTTATACACATACTCCGTATTGTTTTCATTCACCAACTTCACCTCTGTGTGCATTATTTTGATATCGTCAAAATTAACATCAAATTGCCTTAACTTTCGGAAAAATTAACAACACCGGTTGAAGGATCACGCTGTGATATCAAACTAGCTAGACAGTCTTATCCCCTCAATGGACCGACGGTCCACCTCTGCTAGCACAAAATATATCCTGCTAATCATGGCTGTAACGCCCCGTTCCCGGACACCGAGTCCTTATCCGGAAATCGAAACGTTCGGCATGTATAAAATAAAAATGAATTCACTTTATACGTAAGCCTCTACTACGTCATATCAAAAATAAGCAAAATGGAAGCAAAAGACTCGGGTAATAAATTTCCAAACATCCAAGAATAGAAATGAAATCTAAAGATGGAAATGTAACTTATTACATTCAAGGAAAATACGAAATCCAAACGTAACGTACGATAATCTCAAAAGAAACGTAACGATACTACAAGTCTCAAAAGACCAAAAGTCTAAATAGTCTAATAAAGAATAAATGTAAATTCTTCAATGAGGCGTCTTCAAACGTCATCATCGAACTCCTCCTCGTAAACAATATCAACCTGTTCGTCTTCTCACCCCCAAACACATAGAAAACATGCATTTGAGGTAAGTACAACGTACTTAATAAGAAAGAGAAGCTATGACAACAATTATAATTTATAAAGTGAAGATAATTAAAAGTTTAATTGATTATGTGTGACCGACTCAATCTAGGGTTCACTCCATGTCCATCAACATGAACTGACTAAACGTCTCTACTTAACTTATCTATGTTACAACCGCACTCAAGGGCACTACGCGTATCCACTTTTGGGACACTCTTGGCAACATATTAGTGGATCACACCAATATCCACGAAGTCTAGAAAAGGTAGACTCCGATGGTACGCACATCACAGCGGAGTCCCTCCGTACTTAGGGTTTTTTTGACCTACGGAGTTCTTCCACCTTCAGAGGTAGGCATACATCGCGATATAGACTGGTTCCTATCCAAGAGAGACATGTTGTTTAATCTTTTACTAGTCAAGTACGTATTTTATTAGGGTGATTAACTAGCCACCTAAGTGTTTTCAATTAATCTCCCTCACATTAACTACTCTCATCCTAGAGCACTAGACATTAACAAGGCCTAGAAATTACACAGACAGTGATGAATGCTAATTCATCAAAGCACAAGCCTATCATGCCCTTCCGACGGATCCGAACTTCAACTCCCTTTAAGAGTACATTCGGTGTTTTAACTGAACGAATCAGAAGTTCAATTCAGGCTTGTTTAATTTATACCATGTTACCATATCATAAATAAGGGTTTAAAACGATTATAATATAATTATAAAACCCAAAACCAAACCAAAATGATAAAACCGTAAAAACAAGTAAAACAGGCCAGACGCCCGTTTGACCTCCTATGGACGCCCGTCCGAAACCAGACGCCCGTCCACTAAACCTCAGACGCCCGTCCGTCTAAAACAGCTACATCCTGAATAAAAAATATAACCTCAGATGCCCGTCTGCCTATTGCAAACGCCCGTCTGGGCTACTAAGGTCTCGGACGCCCGTCTGCCTAAGTCAGACGCCCGTCCGCCTGGGTTTTTCCCAAAACGCTAAGATCGACAAAACTCGATTTTTCTGCACCGTTTCTAACTTATTTAGCATCGAATTAATCCCAGAAAAACGTAGAAACCATATCTAATCAACCGTAGCATCTATGATCCTTTGACCAACATAAAACACATCCTTTACCAGCATCTACACGTCTCCAAATCACAATCTAAACTTTACGAATTATAGCCGAAATCATAGGAAGAGTTTCTTACCTAATTGCTGCTCCAAAACATATCCAAACAGCCTCAGAATCCTGCAGCCCTTCCAACAAACTGATATCCAAACGTTGCCCTTCTCACAACGATTCCAAATCTTCCGTCTGATCTGAAAACGGTTACGCTTGGCCTCAGAAATCGCGAAAACTATCCAAGCCCTATTTTCTCCTCACAGCCGCAGAGAGAGGGAGATATAAAAACTGAATTTCTGATTTTGATTAGGTTATGGGATTATTGTGTGTAAATCTCCCTTAAATACAATTCCCAAATAAATCCCTTTTTCCATAAACGCCCTTAATTACCAAAATTCAGAATAATCCTTTAATTATATATACATATACTCGAAAATTATGTATAAATAAATGATAAAACACTTGACTCCAATAAAAGAAAAGAAATAATAATATTTCGTTTCCGCAAAATGACACGTCTGTCCTTTCCCGAAAATCGAATATTACATTCCTCCCCCCTTAAAAGGAGTTTCGTCCTCGAAACTAGAACATACCTGGTAAATCCACATACTCTTGAAATTCACTGATCATATCATCTTCAACCTCCCAAGTTGCCTCCTCGGGTGAATATTACTCCACTGAACCAACACCAAAGTAATCATCCGTCTCTTTATCATCTTTTCTTTCCGGTCCAAAATCTTGATCGGTCTCTCATCATAAGCAAGATTGTCTTGTAAAATTTCCGGATCAATCGTAGTTTCAACATCATTCCTCGTCAGACACTTCTTCAACATCGAGACATGAAACACACTATGGACCCTTGACATCGATTCTGGTAACTTAAGCTTGTAAGCCAACGGTCCAATCCTTTCCAGAATTTCAAAAGGTCCAACATACCTTGGACTTAGCTTTTCCTTTTGTCCAAAGCGTTTCACTCCCTTCATCGGTGAAGCTCGTAGATACACTTTTTCACTGACTTCAAACTCCAGAGGTCTTCTTCTAACGTCTGCCCAGCTTTTCTGCCTGTCCTGTGCTGCCTTCAGATTCTTCTTAACCAACTGAACCCTCTCCTTAGCTTGTTCAACCATTTCCGGCCCTGTAATCTGTCTTTCCCCGACTTTATCCCAAAACAACGGCGTTCTACATCTTCTTCCATACAACGCTTCAAACGGCGGCATGCCTATACTTGCATGATAACTATTATTGTAGGCAAATTCTGCTACCGGTAGGTAGTCATCCCATGATCCACCTACTTCCAAAACACAAGCTCTTAGCATGTCCTCGAGTGTTTGGATGGTCCTCTCAGATTGTCCATCTATCTGAGGATGAAAGGCCGTACTTAAATCTAACTTGGTTCCAAAAGTTTCTTGTAAACTCTTCCAAAATCGACTGACGAATCGACTATCTCGATCCGAGACTATAGAGATAGGAACTCCGTGTAACTTCACTATATTGTCCAAGTATAGTGTCGTCATCCTCTTCAAAGGCTTATCAACCTTATACGGTAAGAAGTGGGCAGATTTGGTCAATCTATCCACAATTACCCAAATCGCATCATGTCCTCCTTTTGTCCTTGGTAGACCGGTGATGAAGTCCATCGTGATCTTATCCCACTTCCATTCAGGGATATCCAAGGGTTTAAGCATTCCTCCTGGTCTTCTATGCTCTGCCTTCACTTTCTGACAAATGTCACACTCTGCCACGAACTTGGCTATCTCTACCTTCATCGAAGGCCACCAAAGCTTTTCCTTCAAGTCTCGATACATCTTAGTAGCACCTGGATGAACTGCAAAAGCAATCCTATGTGCCTCTTCCATAACCCTCTGTCTTAAGTCGCCAACATTAGGCACACATAAACGATCCTGGTACCAAAGGTTGCCATTCTTATCCAAGATGTAACCCACTGTAGGATTTTCTCTAGCAACTCGCTTCAAATCAATCAAAGCCGGGTCGTCATCTTGCTTTTCCCGAATGTCATCCATCAACTCCGACCTTGCTAACAACGGCGCCACGAACTGTCGTTCCTCAATCTGATCAAACCTGCTGATTCCCAGTCCATCTAACTTTTCTGCCACATCTTCGACGCTTGAAACTGCAAACAAAGGTTTCCTGCTTAAAGCATCTGCCACTACATTGGCTTTGCCTGGATGGTACTGAATATCCAAATCATAGTCCTTCACAAACTCTAGCCATCTTCTCTGTCTCATGTTCAGATTCTCTTGTGTGAAGAAATACTTTAAACTCTTGTGGTCGGTGAAGATCCTTGCCTTAACTCCATACAAGTAGTGCCTCCAAGTCTTTAATGCAAACACTACTGCTGCCAATTCTAGATCATGGGTCGGGTAGTTCTTCTCATGCACCTTCAACTGCCTAGATGCATAAGCAATCACTTTTCCTCCTTGCATCAACACACAACCTAAAACCTGTCCTGAAGCATCTGTGTAGACATCGTAGTTATCAAAAATCTCCGGAACTGCCAACACTGGGGCTGTAGTCAACTTCTTTTTCAACGTCTGAAAAGCCATTTCACACTCTCTAGTCCATTCAAACTTCACATTCTTTTGTGTAAGCTTAGTGAGTGGAGTAGCTATCTTCGAAAAGTCATGTACGAACTTCCTATAGTAGCCAGCCAAACCAAGAAAGCTCCTTACTTCAGAAACTGTAGTAGGTTTGGGCCAATTCTCAACTGTCTCTATCTTCGCTGGATCAACTTGGATTCCATCTCCAGAAATGACATGTCCCAAGAAACTGACTTGATTCAACCAAAAGTCACACTTAAAGAACTTAGCAAACAACTGATTCTTCTTCAAAGTATCTAACACTATCCTTAAGTGTTCTTCATGTTCTTTCTCATCCTTAGAGTACACTAGGATGTCTTCTATGAACACTATCACAAACTTATCCAAGTATGGCATGAAGACTCGCTGCATCAAATCCATAAATGCAGATGGAGCATTAGTGAGTCCGAAAGGCATAACTAAGAACTTATAATGTCCATACCTCGTACTAAAAGCCGTCTTCGGTATATCTGCTACCTTGATCTTCAACTGATGATATCCGGACCTAAGATCAATCTTAAAGAACACTTTCTTGCCTTGCAACTGGTTAAACAGATCATCTATCCTCGGCAAAGGATACTTATTCTTGATGGTAAGGTTATTCAACGCTCTGTAGTCGATACACATCCTCATGCTACCATCTTTCTTCTTCACGAACAAAACAGGGGCTCCCCAAGGTGAAGTACTGGGCTGAATTATATTCCTCTCAAGCATATCCTTCAATTGAGCCTTCAACTCCTTTAATTCAGCCGGTGCCATCCAATAGGGTGCCTTAGCAACTGGTGCCGCTCCGGGTACCAACTTGATCTCGAACTCGATTTCCCTATCCGGCATGTTTCCCGGTAACTCTTCTGGAAACACTTCAGGGTACTCTCTCACTACCGGAGTTTCTTCTAGCTTAGGCTTCACTTGTTCCACATCCACTGCGTACAACAAGTAGCCTTCACAACCCTTCTAACAAGCTCTGATTGCCTTAATCGCTGAAATTATCGGATGTCGCTTCTTACTCGGCTTGTACACATTCCCTTGATAAGTCTTGTCTGATTTCCCGGGTATCTTAAAAGTCACTTTCTTCTCTCGGCAATCTAGGTGAACAAAATTCTTGGATAGCCAATCTATCCCAAGAATTACATCAAAGTCTGAAAAGTCTAAAACAGTGAAATCACTCTTGCAACGATAAGATCCAACTCGAACTTCCACTTGAGGTATCATCCTAGTTACCTTTGTTACCTTCCCTAACGGTGTTGTTATCTCCAAAGTGTTTCTCAAAGGTTACGAGTGTAAACTCAACTTCTTAGCTATCTTGGTTGACACAAAAGTGTTAGACGCTCCCATATCAAACAAGGCCCTGACCACTAGGTTATCTAACATTATCGTACCTAGGATGCATATTCATTCATTTAAATAAAATTACAGCATGAATAAACGTGCTATAAAAATATCTCAATAAAATAACAGCGAGGTACATGAGATAACATCGTCTTACGGTTCCGCATCTCTTGCATCAGCTGCAAAAACTCAAACCGGTCGGCTTGGGCCGCTTCTACCGTTTCCCTGGCCCGAATTGCCCTTGTTTCCTCTGTTTGGACACGCTCTAGAAAAGTGCCCTGGCTCTCCACAAACGTAGCAACTATTAGTATTTTGCTTGCACTCCCCTGAATGATTTCTGTTGCACTTAGGACAAAGGGGTGCACTGTTTGGGACCTTAGCTGCCGTGGGAGCTGTTGTCTTCTTGACGTTCTATTGCGGTGCTCCTCGGTAATTACCTTGACTCGTCCCAAAGTTCTGCTTGTTTCCAATCACAATAGTGGCCTTCTTCCCGAAGGTCTCAACCTCCAAGGCTTTATTCAGCAATTCCGCCATGTTCCTCACTGTAAACCCCAACATGCCAGACTGTATCTCATGTGCTAGTCCTTCCTTATACAGTGCCATCTTCCTTTCTTCCACTTTCATGAGCTCGGGATAGAACCTTCCTAACTCATTAAACTTATTGGTATCCTGAGATACCATCGGATGCATACCCCGCTTCAGTTTCAAAAACTGACTCGCCTTATCTGCCTGTCTTGTTGCCGGGAAGTACTCATTATAGAACATAACTTTGAAAGCTTCCCAGTCGGTTACCTTACCATTACTGCTCTGAATCGCATCTATCCAAGCTTCCGATGCGCCCAAAAGAAAACTAACCGCCAGCTGTTCCATCTCGGTCTCGGGCACATGAATGTTCCTGCATGCCTTCTCGAAGCTCCTTATCCATTCCTCGGCCTTTGAATGTTCAACGTTTCCATAGAAGTTCTCAACCCGGTTCCTTCGCAATCTTGTATACCAATCCACAACCGGTGCTTGCTCAAATGCCGGTCTAACCGGTGGATAAACCGGAGGATAGCCGAAAGGTACTTGCTACTGGTACTGCTGTTGCTGAGGGTAGGCTGGATGCGCTTGCGGTTCAGGTTGGAAAGGTTAGTATCCTTGATGATAATTCTGGTGGTGCTGCGGGGTTGGCTGAGCTTGATGTAGACCAAAAGGTGGATAACCCAAACCTTGCTGATGGTTGAACCGTGGTGAAAGTGGTACAGTAGGTCGAGGGGTATGACCTGCAGGAGGTGGGTAGAAGGTCTGCTGTTGTTGGTGGAACACCAATGGTGAGAGGTGGCTCATTGGTGGAGGGTAAACGCTAAGTGGTGGAGGATAAACACTGATTGGTGGAGGATAAAAGGATTGCTGATGTGGAGGGTAGCTTACCGGTGGCGGTACAAATCCTGTTGGAACATCACTCACCAAGGAAAACTGAACTCCCCACGTGCCATTGTGGAGGTTGCTCCTGATGTGGTCTCGGTGACAAACCCTGGTGAGACATGGGTGTGGGTGTCGCGGTACGAGGTGGTGGTGATAAGCTCCGCTGGGGTGGTAGAGTCTGCCTCACAACACCGCCTCCTACGACCGGTGTTGGACTTTCCCGTCGAAGCCTGGAAGTCTCTGCACCCGCTCCAGTTCTCGTGAACACCATCCTGATGATCAAGGAAAACCAGAACGTTACTAATAGGTCTAGAGAAAAATTATCTTATAAGAAAGGAAGCCTAAAAGACGCTTCTCTCGATACCAACTGTAACGCCCTGTTCCCGGACACCGAGTCCTTATCCGGAAATCGAAACGTTCGGCATGTATAAAATAAAAATGAATTCACTTTATACGTAAGCCTCTACTACGTCGTATCAAAAATAAGCAAAACGGAAGCAAAAGACTCGGGTAATAAATTTCCAAACATCCAAGAATAGAAATGAAATCTAAAGATGGAAATGTAACTTATTACATTCAAGGAAAATACGAAATCCAAACGTAACGTACGATAATCTCAAAAGAAACGTAACGATACTACAAGTCTCAAAAGACCAAAAGTCTAAACAGTCTAATAAAGAATAAATGTAAATTCTTCAATGAGGCGTCTTCAAACGTCATCATCGAACTCCTCCTCGTAAACAATATCAACCTGTTCGTCTTCTCACCCCCAAACACATAGAAAACATGCATTTGAGGTAAGTACAACGTACTTAATAAGAAAGAGAAGCTATGACAACAATTATAATTTATAAAGTGAAGATAATTAAAAGTTTAGTTGATTATATGTGACCGACTCAATCTAGGGTTCACTCCATGTCCATCAACATGAACTGACTAAACGTCTCTACTTAACTTATCTATGTTACAACCGCACTCAAGGGCACTACGCGTATCCACTTTTGGGACACTCTTGGCAACATATTAGTGGATCACACCAATATCCACGAAGTCTAGAAAAGGTAGACTCCGATGGTACGCACATCTCAGCGGAGTCCCTCCGTACTTAGGGTTTTTTTGATCTACGGAGTTCTTCCACCTTCAGAGGTAGGCATACATCGCGATATAGACTGGTTCCTATCCAAGAGAGACATGTTGTTTAATCTTTTACTAGTCAAGTACGTATTTTATTAGGGTGATTAACTAGCCACCTAAGTGTTTTCAATTAATCTCCCTCACATTAACTACTCTCTTCCTAGACCACTAGACATTAACAAGGCCTAGCAATTACACAGAAAGTGATGAATGCTAATTCATCAAAGCACAAGCTATCATGCCCTTCTGACGGATCCGAACTTCAACTCCCTTTAAGAGTACATTCGGTGTTTTAACTGAACGAATCAGAAGTTCAATTCAGGCTTGTTTAATTTATACCACGTTACCATATCATAAATAGGGGTTTAAAACGATTATAATATAATTATAAAACCCAAAACCAAACCAAAATGATAAAACCGTAAAAACAAGTAAAACAGGCCAGACGCCCGTTTGACCTCATATGGACGCCCGTCCAAAACCAGACGCCCGTCCACTAAACCCCAGACGCCCGTCCGTCTAAAACAGCTACATCCTGAATCAAAAATCTTACCTCATACGCCCGTCTGCCTATTGCAAACGCCCGTCTGGGATACTAAGGTCTCGGACGCCCGTCTGCCTAAGTCAGACGCCTGTCCGCCTGGGTTTTTCCCAAAACGCTAAGATCGACAAAACTTGATTTTTCTGCACCGTTTCTAACTTATTTAGCATCGAATTAATCCCAGAAAAACGTAGAAACTATATCTAATCAACCGTTGCATCTATGATCCTTTGACCAACATAAAACACATCCTTTACTAGCATCTACACGTCTCCAAATCACAATCTAAACTTTACGAATTATAGCCGAAATCATAGGAAGAATTTCTTACCTAATTGCTGCTCCAAAACATTTCCAAACAGCCTCGAATCCTGCAGCCCTTCCAACAAACTGATATCCAAACGTTGCCCTTCTCACAACGATTCCAAATCTTCCGTCTGATCTGAAAACGGTTACGCTTGGCCTCAGAAATCGCGAAAACTATCCAAGCCCTATTTTCTCCTCACAGCCGCAGAGAGAGGGAGATATAAAAACTGAATTTCTGATTTTGATTAGGTTATGGGATTATTGTGTGTAAATCTCCCTTAAATACAATTCCCAAATAAATCCATTTTTCCATAAACGCCCTTAATTACCAAAATTCAGAATAATCCTTTAATTATATATACATATACTCGAAAATTATGTATAAATAAATGATAAAACACTTGACTCAATAAAAGAAAAGAAATAATAATATTTCGTTTTTGCAAAATGACACGTCTGCCATTTTCCGAAAATCGGAATATTACAATGGCAAACTCAGTCCTCCTAAACCGGCATGTAGTATCTGCAAACCTAAACAATAACTGATCCTCTACGTCTGATGTAACCGATCGGACCAATATATTATAGACAACAAGAGACGAGTAGTAGAAGTATTGTATAGCTAGCGCTATAAATGGCTCTCAGATGAGATTCCAAAACACTGTCTTTCCAAATTCTCATCCGGAAACGTATCAAATTCTTGTTTTAGTTTCTGGAACTATAGGCTTTCCCAACGTTTCTCGCTATCTACAGTTGAAAACATAGACATTATCATTAAAACGAATGCTACCGACACAATGTGCTTATTTTTATGTCTTAATACACATTACCATCAATCAAATTTGCACTAATAATAATTTTTTAAATTTCAACAAAATAATTATTAAGTTCCACGCCATAAAAATTAGGGTTAATTCCTTAAAAGTATAGTTTTTTATACTTATTAGCCCCATAAGAACATAAAGGAATCTGTTGGACTTATAAGGACATAATATATCTACATGTACCAAAATACCCTAATCTAATAAAATGAGTTAAACACATGCAGTAAACGTTATCATCTGATTTGGTGTCCATTTGGTATTTATGTAGGTCCTTATGTTCTGCCATTCCTAGCTCCTTTTTTACTGTGTCACTTGCTCCCTTGAAAGCTTTTCACATCACCATTATCACTTGCTTACCTGTAAAATTTTCCCTACTTGTCTCCTTTTTTTTTCTCCTTCCCTTTTGACCTTCCTCTTTAAACTGAACTCTGTTTCATTTCCTTACCTTCACACTCATAAAGTGAATTTGCAATGGATTTAACTCCATCTGTGAAATTCTCAGAGCATGTTGTTACCACCAATATGTCTGTTCATGACCGGAGATCTCTTTTGGGGATTCGGAATAAAGTAATCAGAATCATACTTACAGATGCTGATGCAACCGATTCAGATGAGGAAGATGATGATGGTAGGATTGTCCGGAGAGTTAAGAGACATGTGGAGGAGATCAAATTAGGCGATTATTCAAGACAACAGATGCCAACATAGGTTATCAAATAATCGCCTAGGCCTCTGTCGCACGCCCAACAAAAGGCGACGTCCTCAGATGCCAACATAGGTTAGCAATGGCTTAATGGTGAATGGTATATGGAATTTTTGTCTTCATGTTTACCCTAGAATTTTGTGTAAATATTTGATGAAATTTCCATTGGATTTTCTTCATTGCATAAATCGATATAAAAAGACGTCACTGCATGATGTCACTGTATGATGTCACTGTATAACTCGATATAATACGACTTCACTGCATGATGCCACTGCATGATGTCACTGCATGACGTCACTGCATAAATCGATATAATAAGACGCCACTGCATAAATCGATAAAATAAGACGTCACTGCATAAATCGATACCATAAAACATCACCGCATAAATCGATATAATAAGACGTCATTGTAAGACGTCACTGCATAAATCGATACCATAAGACGTCACGGCATAAATTGATACATTATATATGATGTCACCGCATAGATCGATACAATATGACGTCACTTCATCGAGGTGTCTCTGTAATGCGGCGTCTCTGCATCGCCGTGTCTCTGCATCGGGGGTGGTCACTACATCGCAGTGTCTTTGCATCGCGATGTCTCTGCATCACGGTGTCACTTCATTGTGGTGTCTCTGCATCGTGATGGTCATCGCATCGGGCGTCGCGGTGCATCGGGATGGTCATTGCATCGCGGTGGTCAATGCATCGGGGTGGTCAATGCGTCGCGGTGGTCATTGAATCACGGTGGTCAATGTATCGGGGGTGGTCATTGTATCGCGATGGTCAATACATCGGTTTTTTTATAATTTAAAAAAAATATATAAAAAAAAAACTTGTACAGTGCCATAATTAAAAATAATTATAAAAAAACAAAACAAAACTGAACAGTGCCTTTTTTTATAAAAAATAATAATAAAAAAAACATTACCAATGCGCCAGTTTTTTTATTTCCTTTTTATTTTGTTCTTTTTCTTCATTAAGGGTATTTGGGTCTATCTATCTAATTTGTGTCCTTATAAGTCCAACAGATTTCTTTTTGTCCTTATAAGTCCAATAAGTCCGTTTTGTGTACTTTTGAGTCTTTGTCCCTAAAAATTTTACGACATGTTTGCAGTGTAATTCAACACACAATAGATTTTGACATTTATATTACTTTGACAATTTTGTCGTTTTCGCCTTGATATATGAGTGGAAGAGACCTTAAAGAATCTTTTGTTTATGCCAATCCTGATCTAAATCTACCGATCACGGGTTGCAAGGAACTAATGTGATTCATGTTTTTTCCGACAGGTAAACCAAGATAGTTAAAAGGAAGAGTATCTATACTACAACCCAATCGTCATTCGGTGAATTTGTAACGCCCCCAGACCTTGGGCCTGGCGGCGTTAAATGAGTCATAAATGGTCATGTCAACTGCTTAAACCGCCGTGCTCGCTTGATCTAAAAAGGCTAACCCGAGTTGACAGGATCTTTATATCGCACACTTATATGGGGTGAGCATTCATATACTTTATCGACGTGGGACTTTACATCTCCCCCTTATAAGGCACTGGCGTCCTCGCCAGGACGGCCAAGACTTGTCCCAGTTTCGTCCCTACCAGAGGTAACTAGAGGTCATCCTTGCACCGTATCTAACGGTGCAGCGCATAGTTCCGTCTGATAGTCGGCTCTGAATAGCATTATGTAATACCCCTAGACCCCGGGACTGGCGGCGCTAAATGAGTCATAAATGGTCATGTCAACTGCTTAGACCGCCGTCTTCGCTTGATCTAAAAGGGCTAAACCGAGTTGACAAGATATTTATGTCTCACACTTATATGGGGGTGAGCATTCACTTACTTTACCGATATGGGACTTTACATCCCCCCTTATAAGGGACTGACGTCCTCGCTAGGAAGGCCAAGACTTGTCCCAGTGGACTTGTCCAGTTACGTTCCTACCAGAGGTAACTAGAGGCCATCCTTAGACCATATCTAACGGTGCTGCGCATAGTTCCGTTTGATAGTTGGCTCTGAATACCATTCTGTAACGCACTTAGACCCCAGGCCTGGTAGCGCTAAATGAGTCATAAATGGTCCGGTCAACTGCTTAGACCATCGTCCTCACTTGGTCTAAAAGGCTAACCCGAGTTGACAAGACATTTATGTCTCATAGATATGAGAGTAAGCATTCACTATTTTACCGATGCGGGACTTTACATTCTCCCCCTCCCTTATAAGGGACTTGCGTCATCGCTAGGACAGCCAAGACTTGTCCTAGTTGACTTGTCCCAGTTTCGTCCCTACTAGAGATAACTATATATCATCCTTACACCGTATATAACGGTAGAGCACATAGTTCCATCTGATAGTCGGCTCTGAATATCATTCTGTAACGCCCCGGACCCCGGGCCTGGTAGCGCTAAATGAGTGAAAAATGGTCCGGTCAAATTCTTAGACCACCATCCTCGCTTGGTCTAAAAGTGCTACCCGAGTTGACAAGACCTTTATGTCTCACACTTATGTGGGAGTGAGAAGTCTCCTACTTTACCGATGTGGGACTTTACATTCTCCACCCTTATAAGGGATTGGCGTCCTCGCCAGGATGGTCAAGACTGTTCCCGGATCGTCCCAACCAAAGGTAACTAGAGGCACCCTTACACTTTTTTTACGGTGCCCTTACACCATCTTTTATGGTGCAGCACATAGTTCTGTCTGATAGTCGGCTCTGATACCATTTTGTAACGCCCCCAGACCCCGGGTATGGCGGCGGTTGATGGGAGTCAACTTTACGTGATTCCGGTGCATTTTTCACCCCCGTTTATCCCACTTTTAGCATATTCTCGGTGTTTTTAGACCGTTTTCGGGTAATATCGTGAGTTTATAGCACGGGGAGTAAATCCGTCGCTTTGATGGTTTACTACCTCTTTTTAGTGACATTAACCCATTCCCGAGCACTTTTACCCTCCGGAATCGTTTGTGTGTGTTGTTCGTTCATGAGATTGTAGGGTCTAGGTGTCATGAGAACCCGGAAGGTGAAGATTTATGATGAGAAGTATGATCAAGGTGCAAGAATGAGCCAAGGAAGAAGAAAAATGAAGAAAAGGAAGAAAAATAGTTGGTATCTTCACGCTATGTTCTGTTCAAAAGCAATTTGACCTATGATGGAGGCATTTTCTGGTCATGGTCTCTTCATGAAAGTTGTAGATAATTGAAAGAGATTTCCAATACATTTTGAATCACTCAAATCGGAGTTATACACGCAAAGATATCATGGATTTACTGCAGCCAGAAAACAGCAAAATCTCAAACGCGCGTTTGAACATTTCAAACGCGCGTTTGGAACTGTTTTTTTACGTACAGAGAGTTAGATGCTGAAACGCGCGTTTGGGGACCTCCAAACGCGCGTTTGGAGTCATTTTCTGCAGATTTTTCCCACCTATATATACATTTTTACACAGTTTTTGAAGGGGGGTCGCCTCTCTAAGAACCCTAACTCTTAGCTCGGCTCGAAATCTTCCCTTTTGGCTCTTTAGACTCATTTCTACTTCAAATTTACTTAGTTTAATGATAGTCTAGATTAGTTTTAGTTGAAGAATCTTGGATTTTGCATATCTTTTGGTTCATCTTCTTCTTTCCAAGTGACATGGGTGTGGAAGGAGCTTGATGTAAACTCCAATTTCTACATTTTTGGTAATCAATTTCACTTATTTTCTTGTTTTATGGCTTTAATCTCTTCCTTGATTGTTATTTCATGCTTTATAATGTGTAGCTAAACTTAACATAGTCGAATCATGTGAAATTTGGTGAAATCACCCTTTGGGTGATGAAATTGGGAGTGGGTAATGTTTTTTATTGTTGTATCTTGCATATTTCACGTCTTAGAACTTGTTATAACGGATTTGGGCTAAATTAGCTACCTAGGTCAAAGTCACACACATCAATCTAAAGAGTTGTTCAGATAGAGAGATGTGGGAAAAGGAGTTCTAGGATCGCGGCGTAGACCCGGCTTAGTTGTTAAGCCCGGGCCCAAAGTGAGGTTACTCGTTTTAACGTTTAAGCGGCTCTAGTGCGTATCATGTCTTGTTAGTGAATCTTCTAAAGGGAAGGGTAGTTAACATGGCATAGGGTGTTAAATGAGAGTTGTTCAGACCTTAACACCGGATTTAGGAGCACGCACCCGTGAAATTGAATGCAAGAGTTCTTTTGTCATATTGCACACTCCCGGTTTTGTCTATCCTTGGGGTTGAAATTAGCTATTTGGATCATGGTTCGGATATGTCCCTCTCCCTTAGTTAAACTTCGTTGCTAATCGCTTTAATGTCGTTGTAGTTGTATAAACCTTTTCAACCATCGATTTTCCTAGACTAAGTTTGAAGTTTGCTTTGGTACTCACAAACACTTTTCCCTTGGGTTCGAACTCGTACTCCAGTAGCTATGCTAGCAATCGACCCGGTACACTGCCGGTTAGAGAGTTAGTTTACCCACAGTTTCGAGTCATTATAAATTGTTTTTGTTGGGGTAAATTTTAGCTCAATCAAAAATGGCGCCGTTGCCGGGGAATTGTGTGCTATTTGTGATATCTTGCAAGTGAACCGAAGGTTTGGGCCTAGGTTTTATTTTATTGTTTTCTTGTTGTTTTCTGAGATCTTGCAGCTTGAGCTTAAATGGATGGATTTTTCAATCAATACTACTCACCTGGACAACAATACCCCTACCAACCTCAGACACCTGAACAATGTTATCAACAACAGTTCATGCCTCAGCCTCAGTATCAACAGCAGAGTAACCAAGGTTCATGGGCTTATCAGTGCCCTAGTGCATGCCAAAGTCAAAATTATGGTTATTCAAGTTATGAGCCACAACATTATGAGGGTTGTCCGAACCCTAGTGCTTATCAGGATTACGGTGTTCATACTCAACGTGTTGATAGCTTCACCCATATTCAGCCACTTGATCGAGTTTGGCATGGCAAGAGGCCTACTACTCACCTCCAATGAATCAAAGTCAGTATGATCAGTTTCCCCCCATTCCACAAGAAGACTTCACCGACATTCAAATAGAGCGGATTAATTTTTTATTGAATGAGAGTTTGATTCAAATGAAGAAGGATATGCAAGAGTTCGATAGAAGATTTGACTCCGACGTAAGAAATCTTGAAGACCGGATGGGGCAATTGATTGAAAAGAGGAGGCATGAGAAAGAGGAAGAGACATGTGCAATAGCGGTGGTCCGGGATGATGATGTTATCACTGAAAAAGTTTAGGTTGAGAGTGAGGTTGATGATTCAGTTTGCCATGATGAGATTTCTGAGCCAGATAGTGAGTTGGGATTGTTCATAGTGCCACCTCCTATTGCGATATTTGATTATGGCAAGTTTCACATTCTACCTATTGCACCTTCACCCCTTGAGATGAAAATTGATGATACCTTGGTGGAATGTTTGGTGGAACCGACCATTGTTATGACTGAGCAAGAATTTTTTGGTGATGAAGATAGCTCGTTTTGGGATGAAGAGAAGTTGCAAGACTTGGAAATGGAGGAGGTGCAACTTTTATCTATTACACTGTCTCCCGATGAAATACGAGATGATGACTTGGAGGGGTGTACGATAGATTTGAGCACACTGTTTGATGAGACACAATTAGAGTCGGAAGAGAAACTGGGATCGCCCATTTCACCCTCACTCCCAATTGAAGTAAATGAAGATGTCGTTATGAAGAGTGTGGTGAAATCGTATGAGACTGAAGAGCCATCTATGGTAGAGCTACCGGTAGAAGTGAAGATTATTAGCATGCCGGTCCCGGATTATTACACTCTTCCACCTTGTGTTGATGAGTATTATGCGATCGATTTTGTGTACTCACCGGTAGATGGAGCTCATAGAATTTGTAAAAGGGGACAACTACCATGGAATGGAAATTTCAAGAAGAAGATGATGAGAGATTTTGAGAAAAGAGGATTCTTGAGTTGGGAAAAACTAGCATCGTGGGCAATGAGAGGTAAGTTTCTAGCAAATTCGGTTTTCATGATGCTTGCTATTTTTAGTCTTATTGAGTTGTTGATCTTTTTGAGTTCGGATTTTGGTTGATGGTTTTGGTGATACTTGTTTGAAATAAAATATTTGAATTGTTGTTTTGAGTCTTTTGTGGTATGAGTCCGTTTAGTGCCACTACGTCGATGCTAACGACGTTAAACAAAGCACTTCTACCTTTTCTCGCCTGTGCCAATAGTATAACTTTGAAAAAATTGGCACTGTATAAGTCATCCCGTCGAGCCAACGACACAAAACAAAGGCGCTTGGGGGAGGCAACCCACCTTTTTGGTAGTAATAATGAGTTTGGAGTGGTCTTTGGGTGCAAGAGGGGAGAGTTTAGCTTAAAAGAGAGGTTGGGGTGAGAATTTCTTTTTGGTTCCGGCTATTGTACGTAGACGGGGATTTTTTTATGTGAGCCTCTGTGGCTTTATTTTATGCATGGATGCTCTGTGTTTCTTTTGATTATCTTTACATCCAGTGCGATTCCCGTATAGTATGCTTGATATGCTTCGAGTTGTTATTTGTGGCATGGCTTCTATTTTTTATATATCTCGTATCTATCACCATCTTTTGGCACGTGGACTTTTCCTGTGCATGTGTTTGCCTTGGTTTTTGTTTTTATGGTTTTAGATACTCGAGATGGAGCTTACTAGAAGATGTCACGTGGGCTACTAGTGCGCCTTTCTGCCGGGTTTTGGTCAAACAACTAAGTCTTTTACTCTTTTTATCTCTCACACACTAAGGACAGTGTTTCGTTTAAGTGTGGGGTGGGAGACATAGCCGTTCTCTTGTTTCTTATTGATAAATGTGCTTAATATGTGGCATGCTTAGCCTATGACCGGGCTCGAGTCGATTTTCGGGTAATTTTTAAAAAAAAATTCAAAGGTTTTCAACACCGTGTTGTTTGTGTTATTTTCACATTCGAGTGGTGATCACCTTAGTAAGACCCTGAACGTGTACACTGCGGTTTGATATTATCTTGAGAATGGAGATTATTAATTTCACGTAAGCTACACTTTGTGCACAATTTGATTGCTACCACCTCACATACCACTAGTCTCAAGGCAAAATAGAAAGGTTCACCTAAGTAGGATACGGGATGACGGTCATGGCGTCTCTTTGACCAACCATAGCTAAATAAGCCTTATCCCAACATTAAACCTTCGTAGCCCCTCTCAAACTTGATAGAATGGTCTGACCACCATTCGTTTTATATCCGTTTTGTTACTTAGTCAGAAACCTACCTTGAGCCGTAATTTTGGTCATATTTCCTTCATTTATACCCTACGAGTGGACTTAGTCTTTTGTTAGGACACACTTGCTAAGGCAAGTGTGGGGTGGGGGAAAGGATGTCTTGTGATGGGTTGGTGTTTTCTTGGTTTGGAGCTATAAGGAGAAGGGGAGCTCGTTGGGCCTAGTGTTTGGGTTTGGCCCAAAAAGAAAAGAAAAATCTGTGAAATTTCTTCCCTCTTTCAAAAAAAAAAAAAAATCATTCAAAGTTCAAAATAAATTAGAAAGTTCTCAATGAATAAGAGTTTGGAGTTTATAAAATAAAGGGTGGGAATCAAAGTGATGAGCTCAAAAGTTATATTTATGATGTTAAGGGTTGGGATAGTGAGATAGGTGCTAATGTATTCGATCTCGCCTCATGATACTTGAAACATAGTTGAATTAGGCAATGAGTTCGGGTATGTTAGTATCCTATGGTTCCCAAAGTGTTTAAATTAATCAAAGAGGAGTTTGGATGGTTTGTATGGTAGAGATGAAGTGGTACACTTGTTGATTAGGTTCACTCATACTTCTTTTTCTCCAGTTCCCAAAATATCCTTTTCGATTAACCGGAATTACCCTAGCCTAACGTTATAACCCTTCAAGTCCTACCCGATTGTGTCCAGACTTAATGACCTTGGTTAGTGGAGAGGGTGGTTGGTATGAGACGGTTGGTAGACTTTTGGTCGGGATTCAAGCCCCGACAATCATTTTGAGTACTTGGTTTTGGCTTGGCACGACACACACTCCATTTTCTTGATAATGTTATACCGGTGTGTATATGTTCGTGTGTCTTACTTTGTGGTTACCTCGAGAGTGTGAGTAGTAGCACCTACATCACAATGTTGAATCCCTTGTTTGGTTTTAAAACGCCTAATTTACTCGAGGGCGAGCAAAGGCTAAGTGTGGGGTGGTTGATGGGAGTCAACTTTACGTGATTCCGGTGCATTTTCCACCCCCGTTTATCCCACTTTTAGCAAATTCTCGGTGTTTTTAGACCATTTTCGGGTAATATCGTGAGTTTATAGCACGGGGAGTAAATCCGTCGCTTTGATGGTTTACTACCTCTTTTTAGTGACATTAACCCATTCCCGAGCACTTTTACCCTCCGGAATCGTTTGTGTGTGTTGTTCGTTCATGAGATTGTAGGGTCTAGGTGTCATGAGAACCCGGAAGGCGAAGATTTATGATGAGAAGTATGATCAAGGTGCAAGAATGAGCCAAGGAAGAAGAAAAATGAAGAAAAGGAAGAAAAATAGTTGGTATCTTCACGCTATGTTCTGTTCAGAAGCAATTTGACCTATGATGGAGGCATTTTCTGGTCATGGTCTCTTCATGAAAGTTGTAGATAATTGAAAGAGATTTCCAACGCATTTTGAATCACTCAAATCGGAGTTATACACGCGAAGATATCATGGTTTTACTGCAGCCAGAAAACAGCAAAATCTCAAACGCGCGTTTGGAACTGTTTTTTTACGTCAGAGAGTTAGATGCTGAAACGCGCGTTTGGGGACCTCCAAATGCGCGTTTGGAGTCGTTTTCTGCAGATTTTTCCCACCTATATATACATTTTTACACAGTTTTTGAAGTGGGGTCGCCTCTCTAAGAACCCTAACTCTTAGCTCGGCTCGAAATCTTCCCTTTTGGCTCTTTAGACTCATTTCTACTTCAAATTTACTTAGTTTAATGATAGTCTAGCTTAGTTTTAGTTGAAGAATCTTGGATTTTGCATAGCTTTTGGTTCATCTTCTTCTTCCCAAGTGACATGGGTGTGGAAGGAGCTTGATGTAAACTCGAATTTCTACATTTTCGGTAAGCAATTTCACTTGTTTTCTTGTTTTATGGCTTTAATCTCTTCCTTGATTGTTATTTCATGCTTTATAATGTGTAGCTAAACTTAACATAGTCGAATCATGTGAAATTTGGTGAAATCACCTTTTGGGTGATGAAATTGGGAGTGGGTAGTGTTTTTTATTGTTGTGTCTTGCATATTTCACGTCTTAGAACTTGTTATAACGGATTTGGGCTAGATTAGCTACCTAGGTCAAAGTCACACACATCAATCTAAAGAGTTGTTCAGATAGAGAGATGTGGGAAAAGGGGTCCAGGATCGCGGCGTAGACCCGGCTTAGTTGTTAAGCCCGGGCCCAAAGTGAGGTTACTCGTTTTAACGTTTAAGCGGCTCTAGTGCGTATCATGTCTTGTTAGTGAATCTTCTAAAGGGAAGGGTAGTTAACATGGCATAGGGTGTTAAATGAGAGTTGTTCAGACCTTAACACCGGATTTAGGAGCATGCACCCGTGAAATTGAATGCAAGAGTTCTTTTGTCATATTGCACACTCCCGGTTTTGTCTATCCTTGGGGTTGAAATTAGCTATTTGGATCATGGTTCGGCTATGTCCCTCTCCCTTAACTTCATTGCTAATCGCTTTAATGTCGTTGTAGTTGTATAAACCTTTTCAACCATCGATTTTCCTAAACTAAGTTTGAAGTTTGCTTTGGTACTCACAAACACTTTTCCCTTGGGTTCGACCTCGTACTCCTGTAGCTATACTAGCAATCGACCCGGTCTACTGCCGGTTAGAGAGTTAGTTTACCCACAGTTTCGAGTCCTTATAAATTGTTTTTGTTGGGGTAAATTTTAGCTCAATCAGCTAAATGAGTCATAAATGGTCCGGTCAACTACTTAGACCGTCGTCCTCGCTTGGTCTAAAAGGGCTAACCCGAGTTGACAAGACCTTTATGTCTCACTCTTATTTGAGGGTGAGCATTTACTTACTTTACTGATGTGGAAATTTACAGTATTCAAGCCATAAAACCTACTTTTGTTCATGTTTATCCTCAACCCAGAAATTAGAGCAAAAGCCTTAAGGATCCGGCCAAGGTTCTTAGAATTTTCAAAGTCCCAATACCGAAAGAAAATAGCATCATCAGCGAATTGTAAGTGTGTAAGGTTGACACGACCCCTCTGATTCACACTGTCAATGCCTTGAAATTTATTTACGGCCACGGCTCGCTTGAGAATCACATTGAGCACTTCAGCGAAGAGGAGAAATAGAAATGGGGAGAGAGGGACCTTGTCGTATTCCCCTTTCCATAGTAAATTCACTCGTAGGACTTCCATTGATTAGGACATAGATAGAAGCCAACGATAAGCAACCTTTTATCCACTTCTGCCAAGTAGTGCCAAAATTCATTTGGTGTAAGATATATATAATCCAAGAAGTCCCAATATCCACCTTGAAAATAAACACCTCATTATTAGATTTTTTCAGATAATCCACCACCTCATTCATGATCAGAACACCATCAAGAATTTATCTGTAAAGTCCCACATCGGTAAAATAAGAGAATGCTCACCCCCATATAAGTGTGAGACATAAAGGTCTTGTCAACTCGCGTTAGCCCTTTTAGACCAAGCGAGGACGGCGGTCTAAGCAGTTGACCGGACATTTATGACTCATTTAGCGCTACCAGGCCCGGGGTCTGGGGGCGTTACAGAATGGTATTCAGAGCCGACTATCGACGGAACTATGCGCTGCACCGTACAAGAAGACGGTGTAAGGATGGCATCTAGTTACCTATGATAGGGACGATCCGGGAATAGTCTCGGTCGTCCTTGCGAGGACGCCAATCCCTTATAAGGGGGGGGAGAATGTTATTAAAGTCCCACATCGGTAAAATAAGAGAATACTCACCCTCATATAAGTGTGAGACATAAAGGTCTTGTCAACTCGGGTTAGCCCTTTTAGACCAAGCGAGGACGGCGGTCTAAGCAGTTGACCGAATATTTATGACTCATTTAACGCTACCAGGTCGGGGATCCGGGGGCGTTACATTATCTTCCTTTAGATTCACACGTAGAACTGTACCGTTTACAAAATATTAGCTTAGATCCAAATTTGAATATACACCGAATAAACATGTGGTAATTAAATACGAGAGTTCGTACTTCAACCAATTTTAAAACTCTTAGCATTGTCTTTTTGCCTAGAGACATAAACCATAACAAAGTTTCATGTTAATAAATTGTGAAGAAATTCTCTTTACATTTAGTATTTTCATTACAATTGTAAGACTAAGAACATGGCTAAGTCTGCCAGTTTTGTGGTATTTCTGCTGATAGTTTCTGTAAGTGACCTTATGCTGCTTTCGCTATGTGGTCATTACTAGCTCGGGGAAATTCTATTCCGGAGAGTTTCTACTACGGATCGTCTTTTAAGTGTTAACTCATAAAAGCCCTAAGGCTAGGTGCATATAAGTCATTGGGATTATTTGTGTATTTCCAGAACTCCGTAGTAGAAACCATCTGCAGTATGTAGAATTTCCCCATTACGCGTGACTAACTATATATATAAATATTTTTTTTGTTGTTGAATAAAACAACATACTATTTATTATTTATTTCAGTTGTTGGGGAAGCGAGCGCAGTGTGTGGAAAGAAGGAACTTGAGTAGGGAATCGTCAGTCCAACTTAAAACTTTTTCATCACCTTCCAGGTTGTTGAACGATGAGTGCGACCTCTATGTTTGCGAGTCTGGTTTATTTTGCGCAGGTCCTTGCATATGTGCTTTTGGGAGTCCGGTTCCTTGTATTCATGTCTGACGACCAAGCTACTCGTGTATAGCCCTTTAAAATTGCTAACGCAATAATAAAAATACTCAATAAAGTATCGTAAAAACATCTCAAAACATCGTGAGAGCACCATATAGGTTGTTGTATTGTTTTGCAATACCTCCCTGATATTATACGATGACTCTCGTTATTAGCGATACTTTGTGATGTTGTGCGATGATTTACGGTACCTCACAATACTCCAAAATTTTACGAGGTTGTTTTGAAGAATCCCGACTTCGGATTTTTGTGTTGCTCTTTTTCTTTGAAATAATACCATTTTCTTTTCCTGTCTGCTGATTGAGGTCAAAATGCGCTGAATCAATATCACGTTGACATACAATTAAAGCACAAACGCAGTGGGATAGCGTTTTTTTTTTTTTTTTTTTTTCAATATCAAATTAAGGTTGAGCTTGGTGAGTTCCCTTCAAGTTAAAGAAATAAATAAATCACATTTATGGCTATAATCTTAGGAAACGAGAAATCAAAGTACATGATTATCGGAATAAACCACCAGGAACGTTCGTATATCCATAGTTATTCGGCTTCATCATCCTGTTTGCCATTACGATATGTCTAAATCCTGCAACAGAAAATTTTCAAATACACAATGGCATATGGTGTGGTCATTGAGTCTTCCAGTTTATGACTTTCAGAATGTCCTAGCTAGATTGATGGTATCACAACTTTTTATAAGCTAGAGCAGAGGCCCAAGTTAAATTTTTAGTTATAATGGCCAACAAATGATTTCCACCCATCAAGAAAATCGAATCACTATCTACCATAAATAAATCAATCAATCATTGTGCCAACTGCTAATTAGTAGGAGAAAAATAATAACAAAATAACATAATCTGAACCACTACGTGGTGTGGAGACACTACGTGGTTCAATCTGAACCACGCAGTTTCAATGTGGAATGAAATTGTGTGGTTCAGATTGAGCCATGTAGTGTCTCCACACCAATGGAGTCACTATGCAAAAATTTCCCACCCTCAAAGGTGACCTCAAAGATGCATGCACTTATTGTCAATTTAAATGGTCTATTCCCACAAGACCTCGATCAAAAAATGTAAAAACATGGATAATGGCGTTCCATCTCACAATTAAGCTTTCCTTTCATCATCACAATGTACAACACCCTTTAATCAAGTCAAACGTTATGAATGACCAATTGTCGGAAAACTTAATGTCATTTTTGGTCCAACAAATTGAATCCAAATGGATTCCTGATATGCATGATGCACGCACGTCCGGCCAAGAAAAATCATCATGATGTTCCAATGACAAAATTCAGAGAAAACAAGTGCCACAACTTTAATTTATGTGTGAGTAAGTTTTATATGAGTCTATATATACAGTATAACCTCGATAAATTAATATTCGATTAAGGAATAAGCTCGCCATATAAATAATTTTCTCTGGTCCCAACATGGGCAAAGGGGCTAAATGAATGTTGGATAAATGAATAACCTCGCCAAATGAATAATTTTCTCTGGTCCAGAGGGTATTCATTTATCGAGGTTATACTGTATGAAACACAATAAGCCGGCAAAATATTTCTCCATCCATAAGGATATACTTATTCGACACCGCTTCTTAGCTAGCATCATCTCTAACATAACGTCCTCAAATGTCGATATGCATATGTTGACTCCAAATTGCATTGTTCTCGAAAACGTACAATGCCGTCGAAATCATACTAAATTGGCCATCATGCAAAATCAACAACGGAAATTGGCCAAAGTCAAAGCTTGTGATTCAACTTCATAGCATCCTATATTAGATGGTCAATTCCGAATATTCATTCCTACCATTATGAAGCGTGAATCTCGGTTGATCGACATAAATCCTACGCATCCTAAGATGACGGATGATGTCAAACACTTAATTCAGAATTGCCTAATTTGTCAACAGGGTAAAGACCTTCATGAACACCCCCAGGGATTATTACAGCCTCTCCCCATTCCAGATCAAGCATGAACTCACATCACTATGGATTTTATTGAGGGTTTACCAAATTCTGAAGGTTTTGAGGTTATCATGGTTGTGGTTGACTGATGAATGACGCTTTATTGTATGTGTTCAATGCATAAGTGATGACTCTTTTCGGAATCGCCATTTTGCTCGAGGACGATCAAAAGCTAAGTGGGGGGTGGTTGATGATAGTCAACCCTCCTATGCATTTCACACCCTTTTCACATCATTTTATAGCATTCCGAGCTGCATTTCTATCATTTAGATGCTATTTCATGCTATTTTCATCACTCACGGTTCCACATCGCACATATTACAAAATCTCATTTTTATCGTAAAATGTGGACATTTTTATAGCACACACGGGGTATGCGGTACCCTATGGAAATTACGGTTGTATTTGGTGTTGAGCTTTTCCAGGTCTTAGATGATAAAGAAGATGTACACCGACTAAGCGTCTTGGTTTGGTGATGAATGGATTGAGAGAAATGGAGCTAGATGTGATTTTTGAAGAAAATCAGGACAAGAGCATGCTTGCCTCGACCAAGAGCACGCCTGAGTCATCATTTGGGAAGAAAAATGGAGCAGTCAGCACAAGCCCACGCTTGCCTCAGTCAAGCGCACGCTTGAGGCCCCAGTCAAATAATCCAACTCTCTGTTCTGGACAAGAGCATGCTTGCTCATGACAAGCGCACTCCTGAGGTGCATTTGAGATTTCCACTATTCCGACCAAGAGCATGCTTGCCTCAGTCAAGCGCACGCTTGAGCCCCCAGTAAATCCAATAGAATGTTACCTAATATGCAGGTGCACGCTAGCCTCAGAGAAGCGCACTCTTATGCACCCGAAATTCTACACTATAAAATCGAATTTTCAGCCAAGAGAGAGGGAGACACCATACTTTCTAGATTAGAATTTGATTAGAAAAAAACCCCAAAAAAACTCTTCTCTTCACTTTTCTTCATTCCTTAGCTTAAAAAGTAGAATTGTTTTTTTAAGCAACTTTATTTTATTTTATTAAAGGATGAAATAAAGAGCTACAAAGCATTCGCCATATCCCGGCCCGCCCCAAGTTTACGTGATAGAATGCACAGCATGGCCTCCTTAAACCCTATGTATGGCAAACCCGGTGTAGGAAAATCCACCACATAGGGAAGAGTACTCGCTCTATGCATTCCCGAAAAAACCCCTACTCCAAAAATAAATACATCAGTGGAAATCCGCATGAAATAAGTGGTGGTTCTCTGTCTTCTGTCTTTCAAAGTGGAAGTGAAAGAAGAATGTCGTTATCCCCGTCGTGTCCTCGTGTGAGCTTTCTTCGATCTTCGCATCCTCTTGAAAGTGAAATTCCGACATGACCGGTACGTAAAGTGGTCAGCAATAGCCGAGGTAGAAGTTGTACCAATCATATAAGGGAGTGTATCAAACAGCAGAAGTAACATGAGCACAAAGAGAGACCTTAAAAGCAACAAAAACACCTGGATTGCACCCCTAGCAAAACGGTAGGGGTGCGTCCAAAGGCTAACGTGGTCCTCAAAGACGAATCCAGAGATGAACCGCATGCACGCTACGCGTTGATAATCTATCTGCAAGAAAAACACAGGGGGAGTACAAAAACCAGCAAGCAACCTCCAGGCCACAATAGAGAAATGGAACAAAAACACCTGAATTGCACCCCAACCAAAGATGGAGGGGTGCGTCCGGCTGAGAAAACACTGTTTGAAGTTCCCGCTTGGAGCTCTAGGATTCCGGCCAGCCCCACCTTTGGTATACTCCATTGATCTGCACATCGTGTGATACACAGTATATATATAAAATCTAGGATTGATGACCAAGTGTAGGAGATGAACAACACGACCTGGTTTGCACCCTTCACAAGTGAAGAGTGCTTCCCGGGTTGTCAGCGGTGTAACGAAAATGAACTAGGCCATGTAAATCATCATGAAGTAGCTTCAGGATGTGCGGAGGGACCTCTCTGGTGCGCATAAATATGTGATCATCCCCCTCCAGTGCAACTAGGGCATCAGCGACCGCGTTGCACTCCCTATAGATATGAGAGACAAGATAGTGTAACGCTTGCAGAAGAGCACCAATCTGAGTAACGTAGATACACAGGGGCCATCCTCCATCCCTCTCTCCAGAAACCATGCGAAGCACATAAATGGAGTCGGATTCAATCTCCAAAGGTTGATCATAACTACGCATGCGAAGACCAAACAAAAGAGCTTTTATCTCCGCATCCAGCACCGTACCCTGACCAAAGCAAGAATGGAACGCCATGATAAACCTGCCCTCGGAATCCCTGAGAATACCCCCACCGTAAGCTATCCCATTCCTGACACTTCCATCCACATTCAACTTCAAGTTGCCAGAACGCGGCGGCACCCACCGCAGATAAGTTAACTTCCTCCTCGGTATAGATTTGATCTTGAAAGGTTGGAAGAAAGGGGTCCCTCTATCAGCTCCAAGAAATTTGGAAGCCAGATCCTTGTGGAAGGCAAGCTGACGAATATTCCGCTCAATAAGAATGATGGTGCGATGTATGGAGGGTTGGACCTCGTCATGTCTACACTTATTTCTCTCAGACCAAATGCCCCAACAAACAATAACCGGAACTATAAGCCGAAGGCTGAAGATGCTCGCCGCAGAATTCATCCAGAAATGAAGCATAGGAACAATCCCTAACGTAGGAGTAAACCGCAATCCAAAGTGATTCATGAAGAACGTCCATACAGAACGAGCAAACTGGCAGTCAATAAAAGTATGACGAAGGTCTTCCCCATTAGGACAAGCAAAGCATTTAGACACCAACGTTATATCCTGTCGCTGAATGTTCTGATCGGTGGGGAGAATGTTATGGAGCAGCCTCCAACAAAAGAAGGAAATCTTGAGCGGAAGTAAGCTGTTCCAGATAATCTTGAATATAACGTTGGAGGAATGAGAAGTACGAACCACGTTCCACGTAGAACGAGTAGTAAAACGACCGTTAGGGCTAAGGGTCCAAATAAGCTCATCAGCCTTCTCTCGTCTGAAAAAAAATATGAGTGATCTCCTCAACGATGTGACTGGGAAGATAAGAATGCAAGAGTTGGGTATCCCACTGGTCGCCTACCCAAAAATCGCTAACCCTCCGAACCAAGTCATCTGGGGGGTCCCCCAAATTCACTTCCGTCCACTTGTCTCTCCAGAAGTCTATTTTTCCTGCGTTAACATTCCAAGAGATGAATTGTTCGGCAGTATCTCTCATTTGCCACACTCTGCGCAACATAGGCGTAGAAGCCTTGGGTTCAGGCACATCCAGTGGAGACTTATCCATTATGTACGTGTTGGAGATGGCCTTGGCCCAAATTCCTTGTTTCTGCCGTAAGCGGACCCACAGCTTGATAGCAAAAGTGTCTGCCACATCAAAAAGATTACGAACACCCAACCCTCCTTCCTCAGTCGGAGCACACAATTTATCCCACGCTCGCCAATGAATGTGGTTACCTCCCGGTCCACTGTCCCACAAGAATTTATTAATAATGCGATGGATACGATTGAAAACATCTTTCGGGGGCACCAGCACTTGGAGAATATAAATCGGCATGCACGTTAAGACATGCCTGAGAAGGATAAGTTTCCCGCCAAAAGAGAGTAGCTTGTTCCCCCAATGATGAAGCTTCAGTTGCACCTTATCAATAATGTCCTGATAGTAACAAATGCGATTCCTCCCGCGAAAAAGAGGTGCTCCCAAGTAACGAAAAGGCATGTTCTCGGGCAGAAAACCCAATATGTTACGCAACCAGCCTATTTTGGTGGTAGTTAAATTTTGCCCAATGAACGTACTCTTAGTTGCATTAATACGCTGCCCTGAAACAAGCTCATAATGATGAAAAAGCTCTTTGAGTGACCTTAGCCCTTTCCTGTTACATTGAGTGAATATGATCGTGTCATCCGCAAAGGCAAGATAATGGATCCCCTTAACTTTCGATTGGAATTGCATGCCCGGGTTCTGAGACATATAATCATTTATCAGCCTCCCAAAATACTCGGCCGCTAAGACAAAAAGAGCCGGAGAAAGAGGATCCCCTTGTTTAACCCCACGGGTCGCGTGGAAACGGGTAGAAGGCACGCCATTCAGAAGCACATAAAACCAGTTATCCGCAAGAGTTCTGAAAATGAGGTCCACAAAATTTTCTTGAAAACCAAACATCCGTAGCACCTTCATAATGAAACCCCAGTTCATACGGTCATAGGCCTTTTCCATATCTAATTTAAGCATAATATTGGGGTTTCGAAGTTTTTTGTTCACATTTTTGCATAGCTCCTGGGCAAGAAGGATATTATCGGTGATGCATCTGCCAGGGACGAAACCAGTCTGCTGATCGGCTATGAGCATGGGAAGAAAAGAATTCAAACGCTGCGTGATTATCTTGGTAATAATTTTGGAGAAGACCGTGCATAAGCTAATGGGCCGAAAGTCTTTCCATTTATCCGCCCCTTTCTTCTTGGCAAGCAAAATAATCGTGGACGTAGAAAAATAACGGGGGAGATGACCACCAGAGAATAAATCCACAACCGCATTACCCAAATCATGCTTAATAATCGGCCAACACAATTTAAAGAAGTGAGACGTGTAACCATCAGGACCGGCTGCACTATCAGAGCTCATAGACAACACCGTATTATGAATTTCTTCCAAATTAGGGGCAGCCATAAGAACCTCATTCTGCTCAAGAGATATTTGTGGGAGGGAGAAATCGACCAGAGGAGTGCCCAGCCCTTCCCTATCGTCGGAGAAAAGATTCTCATAAAAGAGAGCAGAGGAATCGCGGATGTCTTCCTGGTTGTCGATCAAGCTGCCGTCTTCCGCCCTAATCCGATGAATAAAGTTTTGGTTCCTTCTCTGTTTACAAATAGCGTGAAAGTACTTGCTGTTAGCGTCACCAGCCTCAATCCACTTCACCGACGCTTTCTGCTTGAGGAACCTAGTCTCAATAGCAATACATCTCTCGTACTCAAGGATAGCTTTATCAAGATCTTCTTTAGCCGTGTTCGTCCCCTCCTGCTCATAACGAATGGTCAGCTCATTGACCACCATCAGCGCCTTCTTAGTGTTATCAAAAATATTCCCAAAGACCCCACGATTCCACTCAGTTAATTTAAAAGCCAGCTTCTTGAGCTTCCCAACCAGAAGACGTAAGCCTTGGCCCTCCTCAGGCTCTTCCCAGATAGACTTCACAAGGGGAAGGAAAGTCTCAGCTTCCGTCCAAACATTGACAAAGCGAAAGGAAGACTTACCCAGAGTCGTCGAACCACACGTAGTTAAGAGAGGGCAGTGATCAGAATGAACCCTCGGCAGGTGAGAGACTATCGTAGCATCAAACTGATCCATCCACTTATCATTGAAGAAAACCCTATCCAATCTTTGCCAAATCTTACGATTATACCATGTAAATTGAGATCCCTCAAAGGGAGCTTCAGTGAGATTAGCACTTTGAATACAGTCGTTAAAGTCTTGCATGTCATTTCTTTTAGGAGGGCCGCCCCCTTTCCTTTCCTCGGCCTGATGAATAATGTTGAAGTCACCACCCAACAACCAAGGCCTGCAGTTATTCTGAGCTCGAACCTGTATCGCATGCCATAGGGACTCTCTAGCAAGCCTATTATGCTTGGCGTAGATCCCTGACACAGTAAACTTATCCCCATTCTGATCCGTAACCGCAGCCGTGCACATTTGATCACAATCCATAGATAGAGAACAATCGACTCCCGACCAAAAGAACCAAATTTTCCCTCACAAAACAGAATGAGAGAAATCATACCCCAGCTTAAGACGAACACTAGTAATGAACTTCGCAGAGCAAAGAGGCTCAATAATAACAAGAACTTTAATATTATTCTGTCTACAAATGTTCTTAATACAAGTTTGAGTGCTATCATTGCCTACACCACGCACATTCCAGAATAAAATATTGATCAGACTAAACATCGGAAGAACGTAAATGATAAGTTTGAGAGGTTACCGTATCCTGTGTTACTTGAGTGAGCTTCCCTTTTTTCTTCCCTTTTTTGTGTGTCGCAGTATTGGAAGTGACCAGTACAGTGGAGCCGGCGTTGACCTTGCCACTGCTCACAGGCTGAGCCGCTGGTGTAACGTGAGAATCAGTCCCATCTGCCATGGCTTCCTTAGTGCTAATAACAGCCGTATCAACACCAAAATCTTGCTGCGAAGCGACAAGATTTCCATCCTGCTTAGCCTGATTAGATTGTAGCAGCTCCGTGTTGATAGTAGAATATTCTGTTCTGCTAGACTCGACAGGTATAGCGGGGTTGAGTTGCTGAGTACCGAGCCTGTGTGTGTTGCCAGTGTCCGCATGGAGTTCATCCATTTTCTCCAACTCAATCACAACACCAGAATTTATCAATCTTAGATCTAAAGTGGTATGGAAGTCCATCAAATCTGGCAAAGCAATAGGACGTCCAGAATCAAAACCGGCCGACCTCGGCCTATTATCCACATGTCTGACTTTGTCTTCTTTCACAAGTGATTGATGGGCAGTTTCCAATATATCATCATCGTTAAGCGACTGCAGAACATTGAAAGAGTTGTGGTTATCGTTGTTGGGTGTGGTTCTAGGGCTCAAAGCCGGAGTTGGAGTAGTGACATCTGTAGTGAGGACGGGGGGAGTATTCGTATCATTACCATTAATCAAAGGAGTTTTAGTTTAAAAAGTAGAATCTTAGGTCTTTAAACTCCAAATTAGTGTGTAATTAAGTTTGGGCTTTCTCCTAAAATGGTGAATTCATCATTCCCTTGGTGAATCTCCATGGGATTTGAGCTAAGTTCGTAGTTCTTACTTGATTGAGGTACAATTTCGAATTTACTTTTAATTTTCTATTTCATGGCTTGCTTTAGTTTAATCTCATCTTTTCTTTGTGTTTTTGTTGAAATCATGAGTAGCTAAGTTCCTTGTGGCTTGGTGATGAGAAAATGAGCTAGAAATCTTGTAATTGCTTGGATTCAAGTTGGGTTGTCTTGTATGTTCTTAATTGGTTCAAGTTATGGTGATTGATCTTTATGGGTGTGATTAATTTATCACTAATTGCATAATCTAAGTGTAAATTCGAGGCCTAATCGTAAGAATTGACATGGAACTAGTCACCATGAACACATAGTAAAATCATCTAGAGATATAATTGATTTCTAGTGTGTGTGTTGCCTAATCTTGAATTGGGAAATTCATAGTCCTTTAATGCATAACTATTCATCCTAATCTAGTCCTAGCCGATAGGTTTGGTGTTTGGTTATAGTTCGTTGATGCGAGAGATCGATTGACGTTAATATAGTGAATTACACCTTGAATGTGTTGAGAATTCGTTAGTGAAGCTTGATTCCGAGTAGTTACGAGAGTTTATATCTGGTTCTTTGGAACATCACCGAGCCACCTCATTTCATATCATTTACCCTTCGTTCGAGTCATTGTAGTTTTAGTCAATCGCACTTTTAGTTCGCCTTTCATTAGTTGTTTCGTAGTTGTTTCACACTTTCTTCTTGATTAATGGATACACCTAGACTAATTGTTTGGGCCGCTTTGGTATTCAACTAGATTTCTCCCTGTGGATACGACCTTGCTCACCGATCTAGACTACAGTCGACCCGGTACTCTGCTGGTTAGATTGGATACCTAGATAGGCCGATCAAGCGTTATTAACAACTTCATAGCATCCTATATTAGATGGTCAATTCCGAATATTCATTCCTACCATTATGAAGCGTGAATCTCGGTTGATCGACATAAATCCTACGCATCCTAAGATGACGGATGATGTCAAACACTTAATTCAGAATTGCCTAATTTGTCAACAGGGTAAAGACCTTCATGAACACCCCCAGGGATTATTACAGCCTCTCCCCATTCCAGATCAAGCATGGACTCACATCAGTATGGATTTTATTGAGGGTTTACCAAATTCTGAAGGTTTTGAGGTTATCATGGTTGTGGTTGACAGATTTACAAAATAGGGACATTTTGTGTCTTTAAGGAAGGGTATTTTGCAGAATCAGTGGCAGAGGATTTCTTCCTCCATATCTACAGATTTCATGGATTACTTGCCACCATTGTAAGTGACAGGGATAGTATATTCACTAGTGAGTTCTGGCTGCATTTATTTCAGTTGGCAAGAGTCTAATTAGCCCTCAGCTCAGCATATCATCCTCAAACAGATGGCCAAACTGAAATAATGGTGAACCAATGAAATGAAATGTACTTGAGGTATATGTGTTTCCAAAGGCCAAAGCAGTGGACCAAAAGGCTACCTTTAGCTGAATTTTGGTACAACACTAGCTTCCACACTGCCATTCAAACATCCTCATTTGAGGCACTTTATGGTTATAAGCCTACATCTATACCTATTGGAAGCTATAACAGTGGAGCTACTACCTCTATTGATGAATTCTTGCCGCAACGGAAAATGTACACTAAAGAATTGACTGAGCATTTAGAGTTTGCACAGGCCAGATGAAATACTTTGCAGATAAAGGAAGAACTGAGAGGGAATTCCAAGTGGGAGACTTAGTGTTCCTCAAATTACAGCCCTATAGACAAACTATATTGGCATTGGGGAGAAATTTGAAACTGGGAACGGGCATCATATATAACAAGTGGGTATACCAAGTGAAACGGGCATCTGATGGTACTGTGGAACGGCTTAAGGCTCGATTAGTGGTAAAAGGGTTCAAACAAGAAAGTGGCATTGATTTCCATGAAACATTTAGTCCAGTTATTAAGCCTGGAACTATCCGCATTATGATTGCTCTTGCTACTCATTTTGGATGGAAAATCCGACAAGTTTATGTATCTAATGCATTCTTCATGGTACTCTTGATGAAGATGTGTATATGTATCAACCACAAGGTTTTATTCATCCGGACAAACCTGATTATGTACGCAAACTTCACAAATCATTATACGGCCTTAAGCAAGCCCCTCGGACATGGTTTCTCAAGCCTTCTCATACACCGCAACAAGTGGGATTTCAAGCTTCCCAAGTTGACACTTCACTGTTTACCATCAAATATGGAAATATATTGCTCCTCGAGAATGTACTCATTCTTTAGTGAACGGTATGAGTGTACTAGGATTTCCACTAAATACCCTAACATTTTTTCATGGTAGGTCAAAGGTCAAATGAATTTAGTGAATGGTAGGAATGTCATAGACTTTTGAACCGTTTGAGCTTTTTAGCTTCGGTCATTCACTTCTAACCATTAAAAATATCGTTTCACAATCAAATCATCACCCCACAGAACACTGTGTAACCTAGAATCCTTCAATAAAGTACAAAAATTATCAAACGTAACCCCGGCCAAAGACAAAATACAGTAAAAAAATCTACTATAATGTCACAAGTCTTTCCTATCTTTTTCCATAAGAGTATATTATAGACGTGTAACGATTCGACCAAAAAACCTGAGTGATTCTGAATCGACCCGTTCAGGCATGACCTGATAAGTATAAATTTTTTTTTGCTACTCGAATCACGAAGCCTTGTACAGTGTATCAATAGAGTAATGCAAACGGTGAAAAGACTTTAAGAAATTCAGCTTACTAAACACATGGCCGTCCCGGTGTACTTTTAGGCCCTAGGAAACAAAATCGGGGTCTTCATACTCTTACAATACGAAGAAATAAAATCAAATATATGCAAAAACTAAATATATTACTTTTTTAATTGGAGAATGGGGAAAAAGATTTTTATTATATCGGAGGCGGAATGGAGAATCGAACCCAGTCCAATTGTTTATAGAACTAGGCCATAAGGTGTAGGTACCCTGAAACCATGAAAAGTCAATGGTAATTGGCATATATGGAGGTTCCACTGAAATAGGAAATGTTAGATTCAGATGATGATTGTTAAGTGGATATGATGCGATGATGGTCAAGACTTGTTGTGGTAGAAGCTTGTGAGGTTAGAATTAACATATGTATAAGATTTACTAGAGCCAAATTATTGTATAGAGATAATCTGACAAGCACTGTATATAATTTTTTTTTTTTTTTTTTTTTTTTTTTTGCTGCAAAAAGAGATACATAAAATAAGTCAGCATCTCACACCCATAACAGACAAATACACGATGAAGAGTTTTCTTGATAAACTATCATAACTCATCATACATAAAGTTTTAAATAACTACTATCTTTTGACTTCACGCACACTGTTTCACCGGCTAGCTATTGCCAGGGATATATGGCAAAGAAAGATGCAAAAGACTGAATGAACAAGCAAT
>CM044901.1:85008718-85059628 GCA_024500145.1 Gentiana dahurica var. dahurica | reverse complement strand
GAGAAAATAGTGGAATTGAATTAAAGTGAATAAAAATGATTTTATAATCATTTTATTCAGACGACTTTGCAAGCTTAATTTGATTATATTCTTGTATAGAATATATACTATGTTTTGATAATTCTAAAAACTACGTAAGTCGTAGATGAATTCAGGATTTAGAATCATTCAATTCGGAGTACGAGTGAATGAGAAATTAACGCTTGAAGTCGGGTGTTTGAAAGAACTTTTGTTGGAAGTGGAAGTTGAAGAGTATTCAACTAAACTATGTACCACATTGGAAAAAGAGAGAAATGTTTTCCAGATATATGTGGGAAGAATGTTATATGTGGTATAAGCTCCTAGAAGAAGGAGAGATAGCGGGTTGGTTTTAGCAATGACGTTCCGCTAAAATGGCCACACGCGCGCGCGCCGCCGCCGCCCGCCCGTGCCCGAGCCCGTTGACCTTGACCTTGACCTTGACCTTGGGCTTGGGCTTTGGGGAATGGGCATGAGGGCCCTAGGCCCAGGCCTGTGTTAAACTTTTTATACAAAAGTTAATTGGGCTTGGTCCAGTTCATATACATTCTGATTGAGCTGAAGATTGAGTTCAGCTCGGTTCGGTTATCCAACATAGTTCGGTTCAGCAATAATTAATGGTTAATTCATTGCTGTAACTGATGAAACGGCTGTAATTAATTCATTCCAGCCCAGCCCTCTCCTATATATAGCCTCCATATGGATTGAAGCTACATACACACATTCGAAATACAACACCAGAAAGCTTCATACATTCATATAGTTCTGACGTAGTTGCATACGAGTTTGAAGAAGAGATTCTGAGCACTAGAAGAGTTCGTTGAAGGTTCGTGTAAGAAGTACCTCTATACGAATCAGTAATCCGAGTTATCCTGGGAGACAATTGGTTTTAACCGGGGTACACACCGGACCAAATTTGTCTTAAGGACAGAGTGTCCTACTCGTCTCGGAGTTATTGTATCCACTTTTATTTTAGTATATTTCGTTTTCAATTGTAATTCGTTTTATTTTCAATAAAATTGTTGTTTAATTCGTGTTAATTATTTTAATTGCGTACGGGGTCCTACAGCTTAAGACAAATTTTCAGAACCGATGTTCTGATTTTAACCCGTGCGTAATCGAAATTTTTTATACGAATTTCTACTCAATTTTTCTGAGTTTAGACGAATTAAATAAACTTGTTTTAATCAGAATTCGATTCTGATCAGCTCGGTTCTGATCAGTTCGGCTCGTTTACTGATTAATTCGGCTTATTTCTGAATTTTCAGCTCGTTTACTGAACATGTCAGCTCTTATTCTGAACGGTTCAGTCTACTTCTGAAACTTCAGCTCGTTTTATAATTAGTTAAATCTTCCTTTTTGGTATCGATTTCTGGTAAAATCGGTCCACTTCCTTTTTGGTATCGATTTCTGGTAAAATCGGTCCACTTCCTTTTTGGTATCGGTTTCTGGTAAAATCGGTCCACTTCCTTTTTGGTATCGATTTCTGGTAAAATCGGTCCACTTCCTTTTTGGTATCGATTTCTGGCAAAATCGGTCCACCTCCTTTTGGTGTTTTCTGGTAAAAACTACCACGTTAAAACAAGATTGAAATACAAACATTGTTGGAGAATCGAGTTGAAACAAACTTGAGCTTGTTCTGACGAGTCAAAACAATCTTCACATTGTTTTCTTTGGGTGAAAAACCTACGTGTTGTATTATCAGTTATTCTTTTCTGATAAAAGTTTATCTTCTGTTTGTGAACAGAAATGGAATTTTATAATCAGATGACTCCTATTGGTGCGCCAATTCAAGGAGAAAGCTCCCAGGTTGCGGGAAGTGAAGTGGTTTTAAAACAGGTCAAAATTGAGCCTGACAGAGACCTCGATGAAGAGACATATGATTGGTGTGTAGACACTGGAGCTACTCAACATATGTGTGCGAACAAATCTTTGTTCTGGGGATACCAGGAAATTCAAGAAAATGTTTTCATGGCAAATTTAACAACGTCCGAAATTGTCGGATATGGGAATATCACGTTAAATTTAAAGAATGGAAACTATCCGGTTATCCGAAATGTTTTGCATGTGCCGGACCTCGGTAGAAATTATATTTCTGGTCCTCAGCTAACTTGTCTGGGTTACAAGTTAGAATTTGTTGCAAACAAATTCACACTTTCTCAGAATGGATTGGTAGTTGGCGAAGGCACTCTGGTCGATAGATTATTTTTTATGGACCTTCGTATTGTAAAATAAAATTAGAATAATTTCATGTTTACATAAAAGTGATGGTTGGGTATGCAAGAGAAATCTTTTGACTATTGTACCTAAATTAAATGTGCCCGCTGAGGCTAATAAAAGTGCTTCTACTTTTGTTTACTTGAGTGAGCCTTGTACTTTATGGCATAATCGTTTAGGACACGTTAATAATAAATCAATTCAAAGAATGGTGAATTTGGATTTATTACCTAAACTTAAAGTTAACGAAACTGCAAAATGCCAAGTCTGTGTTGAAGCTAAAATGACTAAAGCGCCGTTTCCATCCGTGGAAAGAAACACAGAACCGTTAGAATTAATTCACACTGATTTGTGTGACTTAAAGTTTGTGCAATCGAGAGGCGGTAAAAAGTATTTTGTAACTTTTATCGATGATTGTACAAGGTAATGTTATGTATATTTGCTAAGTAGCAAAGATGAGGCTATCGAGGCATTCAAAAATTATAAGAATGAAGTTGAGAATCAACTTAGCAGACGAATCAAGAAGGTTCGTAGCGATAGAGGTGGAGAGTATGAATCGCCATTTGAAAGAATATGTCTAGATTCGGGCATTATTCATCAAACTACTGCTCCATATGCACCTCAATCTAACGGAATTGCTGAACGCAAAAACCGTACTCTGAAAGAGATGATGAATGCTATGTTGATTAGTTCTGGGTTACCTCAGAACTTGTGGGGGGAGGCCCTTCTCTCCGCCAATAAAATTCTCAACAGGATTCCGTCTAAAAAGATGGATAAAACTCCATATGAGATGTGGAAAGGCCACAAACCAAGTTATAAATACTTGAAAGTGTGGGGGTGTTTAGCAAAGGTGGAAGTGCCTAAGCCTAAACAGATTAAGATTGGGCCAAAAACGATAGATTGCATATTTATTGGGTATGCTCATAACAGTAGTGCATATAGATTTCTTGTGCACAAATCTGACAATCCTGATGTGCATGTAAACACAGTCATGGAGTCAAGAAATGCGGTGTTTTTTGAGGATGTTTTTCCACATAAAGAAAGACACAATGAAGACTCAAATAAGAGAGTACACGAAAATGTGGGGGATAGTACTCCAGAAAACGAGGAAGTGGAACCTCGAAGGAGTAAGAGGGCTAGGACTTCAACGTATTTTGGGCCAGATTTTCTAACCTACATGGTAGAAAATACTCCAAGGACATATGCCGAGGCTATGTCTAATCCAGAAGCACCTTTCTGGAAAGAAGCTATTAATAGTGAAATAGATTCTATTATGCAAAATCACACTTGGGAATTGGTTGACATTCCACCGGGAAGTAAAGCACTCGGGTGTAAGTGGATTTTCAAAAAGAAGCTTAAGGCTGATGGATCTATTGATAAGTATAAGGCCAGGTTGGTAGCCAAGGGTTATCGACAAAAGGAAGGTCTTGACTTCTTTGATACTTATTCACCAGTAACGAGAATCACTTCTATAAGGGTTCTTATTGCTCTTGCTGCAGTCTATAACTTGGAGATCCATCAAATGGATGTTAAAACTGCATTTCTAAATGGTGAATTAGAGGAAGAGATATACATGGAACAACCCGAGGGGTTTGTGGTTCCAGGGCAAGAGCACAAGGTGTGTAGACTCGTTAAGTCTTTGTATGGATGAAACAGGCACCCAAACAATGGCATCTAAAGTTTGATCAAACTATGCTATCTAATGGGTTTAAAATTAACGAGTGTGACAAATGCGTCTACATCAAACAAACACCTAATGCTTATGTGTTAGTGTGTTTATATGTTGATGATATGCTGATTATGGGAAGTACTCATGATATCATCATGAATACCAAAAAGTTGCTGACACGCAATTTTGATATGAAGGATATGGGACAAGCAGATGTAATTTTGGGGATTAAAATCTCCAGAATATCTGAGGGACTAGTATTATCACAGTCTCACTACATTGAATCCGTTCTGAGGAGATTCAATGTTTTTGATGAAAGTCCTATGAAAACACCCATTGACTTAAGTCTTCACTTGGTCAAAAATAAGGGTGCGCCTGTGTCTCAGTTGAAATATTCACAGATTATAGGGTGTCTAATGTACATAACCAACTGTACTAGACCTGATGTTGCGTGTGCTGTGAACAAACTAAGCAGGTTTACAAGTAATCCCAGTGAGGATCATTGGAAAGCGCTGATGAGAGTACTCAGGTACTTGAAATATACAATGAACCTGGGATTACGTTACACAAGATATCCAGCAGTATTAGAAGGATACTGTGATGCAAACTGGATTTCTGATTCTAAAGAGTCAAAATCCACAACTGGATATATCTTTATGATTGGTGGTGCTGCGGTGTCCTGGAAGTCCACAAAGCAGACATGCATATCTCGTTCCACAATGGAAGCTGAGTTTATTGCACTGGACAAAGCTGGGGAAGAAGCAGAGTGGCTTCGAAATTTCCTAGAGGACATTCCTTGTTGGACAAAACCGATTGCTCCTATTAGCATACACAGTGATAGTCAATCGGCTATACACCGAGCACAAAATAGTATGTATAATGGTAAGTCTAGACACATACGTCGACGACATAATACCGTTAAACACTTGATCTCTAGTGGTGTGATTTCCATCGATTATGTAAAATCGAAGGAGAATCTTGCGGATCCGCTTACTAAAGGTTTACCTAGAGATCAGATGTCAATTTTGACACTCGGAATGGGACTTAAGCCTATTGAAAGTTAAGTTTTGTAATGGTAACCCTACCATGTTGACTGGAGATCCCAAGATCTTGGTTCAAGGGGACAACTAAGTTATGAAGCTGTCGATGAACACTTTCCCATTCTGTGAATAAAGTGTTGTCTGCCAGGAGTGTGAAGGTTAAGTGAAAACTTTTAATGATTCCTATAACTTGATTAAATTCGAGTGGGGTATGGCAGAATACTCTTGATAGGAAGTCACCTATGTAAGTGCGAAGTGGGGCCGCTTCTATGAGAATTGAGAGGCTAGAATTCTCTAAAGCACTTTCTGAAACCATGTGTGATTCAGGGCCAAAATGAATCCAGTCATGAGAACCAAGTACAGTGCTAAGGGAAATATTGTGTGAGTGCTATTGTCTGGTTCTACACTAAAGGCTGAACAGTTCAAGACTTAAGTTCACTGATTAGCCGAGTAGATCCGATAGTACTTCACTAGGGCGGGTTCAAAGCCAGAAGCTACCTCTCCTGATGCAATGTTTTTCTGTCAGAATCTCTTGAGGGTCTGCATTTGCATTAATTTCCATTCATGTGGGGGATTGTTGGAGAAAATAGTGGAATTGAATTAAAGTGAATAAAAATGATTTTATAATCATTTTATTCAGATGACTTTGCAAGCTTAATTTGATTATATTCTTGTATAGAATATATACTATGTTTTGATAATTCTGAAAACTACGTAAGTCGTAGATGAATTCAGGATTTAGAATCATTCAATTCGGAGTACGAGTGAATGAGAAATTAACGCTTGAAGTCGGGTGTTTGAAAGAACTTTTGTTGGAAGTGGAAGTTGAAGAGTATTCAACTAAACTGTGTACCACATTGGAAAAAGAGAGAAATGTTTTCCAGTATATATGTGGGAAGAATGTTATATGTGGTATAAGCTCCTAGAAGAAGGAGAGATAGCGGGTTGGTTTTAGCAGTCAGACGTTCTGCTAAAATGGCCACACGTGCGCGCCGCCGCCGCCCGCCCGAGCCCGTGCCCGAGACCGTTGACCTTGACCTTGACCTTGGTCTTGGGCTTTGGGCTTTGGGCTTTGGGGAATGGGCCTGAGGGCCCTAGGCCCAGGCCTGTGTTAAACTTTTTATACAAAAGTTAATTGGGCTTGGTCCAGTTCATATACATTCTGATTGAGCTGAAGATTGAGTTCAGCTCGGTTCGGTTATCCAACATAGTTCGGTTCAGCAATAATTAATGGTTAATTCATTGTCATTGCTGTAACTGATGAAACGGCTGTAATTAATTCATTCCAGCCCAGCCCTCTCCTATATATAGCCTCCATATGGATTGAAGCTACATACACACATTTGGAAATACAACACCAGAAAGCTTCATACATTCATATAGTTCTGAAGAAGTTGCATACGAGTTTGAAGAAGAGATTCTGAGCACTAGAAGAGTTCGTTGAAGGTTCGTGTAAGAAGTACCTCTATACGAATCAGTAATCCGAGTTATCCTGGGAGACAATTGGTTTTAACCGGGGTACACACCGGACCAAATTTGTCTTAAGGACAGAGTGTCCTACTCGTCTCGGAGTTATTGTATCCACTTTTATTTTAGTATATTTCATTTTTCATTTGTAATTCGTTTTATTTTCAATAAAATTGTTGTTTAATTCGTGTTAATTATTTTAATTGCGTTCGGGCTCCTACAATAAAAACCATTGAAATGTATTTTATTTCAACAAAATACTCCCCTTCAAGTCAAATACCATCCTTTATATTGGGATACTAAAAATCCCATCAATTTACAGCCAAAAAGAAAAAGACAATGGCCTTGGAAACACTCTCTTCAACTGAGCTCTTGAACTTCATAGTCTACAACACCATTTCTTCTTCTTCTAACTGCAATGAATCTTCTTCAGAACCCAACTTTTTGTTTGATAACTTGGCTAAATCTTCAGATGGGTCTGTTGTTGCCGGAGTTTTGGAGAAGAGAGGGAGGTCCGGTGACCCGGCAGCGGGAAAAAGTGTTCAAGTGCAGCAGCAGCAGCAGTTGAACACCACGGCGGTGCAAGGGCGGAAGAAGAGGAGGAGGAGGGAGAGAGTTTGTAAGAATAAAGAGGAGGCGGAGAATCAGAGGATGACTCACATTGCCGTCGAACGGAATCGCCGGAAAATGATGAATGAACATCTCGCCGTCTTGCGTTCTCTCATGCCGGAATCTTATGCTCAAAGGGTATGTAAAACAACACAACAACAAAGTAAAGTACAAATTCAGTAAAAAAAAAAGTCTATTTATATATATTTTTTTGGTTAAAAATTATTTTTATTCAATTAAATCAGCCGAGCATGTCAATAATACATAAAAAGATCTCTGGTGCCCCATTGCTTAAGACCAAAAGCCATAAGCTAGAAGATGAGCTGGAAAGTTGCATTCTTAGTTGATAAAAGTCTATATATTTACTATTTAGGTAAAATTTCATTTATTTTTATTTTTATCTTAAATATGCAGATTGTGTAAACAAGAGAATGGGATGCATTTCATTGCAAATTATAAAAATACGTATGTTTTTTAAACATTAAAATAAATGATATTTAAGAGTATGTGACGAAGTGCTCTAACAACATTATTTCAAATGTTATATCATACCTTTAATATTTAGTTTTTTTTCTCTTAATACAACAATATTTTATGTAAAATATAAAGATTTGATGTGTACCACATTATATTATACATATATTTTAACGGCGTTTTCCTATATATATATATATATATATATATATATATATATATATATATATATATATATATATATATATATTTTTTTAAGGGAGTTGATTTAAATATTTTCCATAAGCAACTATGTAAAAAGTGTTTTCTGTCATTTGTTATACTGTATTATTCTGACGATAACATTACTCGTCAATGAAAATTTAAAAACACACTTTTCCAAGCAATAAATATGATTTTTTTTATTTTTTATTTTTAATATAACCACCTTATATTAATTTGAACATTTATTTGATTGAAACATAAGCCAAGAACTTGTAGTTAATGAAAGGATCTCAATCATATGATTGTGAAAGAGGAAAGGAACATTCTTTTCATAACTTGTGCAACATTCTTCAATTAATACTAGCATCTCTCTTCATTAAATTCTGAGGTTTTATCAAATATTAATGTGTTTATATATATATATATATATATATAAAACTATATGAAACATTTTGGTGCATGCAGGAGACCAAGCCTCAATTGTAGGTGGAGCTATAGAATATGTGAAGGAATTAGAGCAATATTTGCAAACACTTGAAGCCAAGAAATTCCTCATTCTTCAACAAAGCGGCGGAGCCACCACCTCCGCCACCACCGCTGAATTTCTTCCTTCAACCACCACCTCTGCTGCCGCCGCTGACACGACCCCTTTCTCCCAATTTTTCACATACCCTCAATACATATGTTCCCTTTTACCACCTGGCCAATGTAAATCAAACAACAACAACAAGAAAGATGCAATTGCTGATATTGAAGTTACACTAATTGAAACACATGCAAATGTTAGGATCCTTTCTAGAAAAAGAGTTAAACAACTTTCCAAATTGGTCACTGCCTTCCATTCAATGTATCTTACCATTTTACACCTTAATGTCACAACTTTGGAACCCATGGTCCTCTACTCAATCAGTGCTAAGGTATGAATACAAACAATTTTTTTATTTTATTCTATTTTATATATTATATATTTTTATGATACAATCAGTATATAAATCTCTAAGTGAATGAATGTGACGTAACAAACTCTCACTTATTATATAAATGTGCCATACATTATATCATTTCGTTTAAGAGAGATTTATGGTACGTACAACGGTTGCATGTATTAAGTAGGATAAGAAATAATAATAATAATGATAATAATAATAATAACAACAGAACTAATAACACTTTTATAATTTTTTAAAAGTAATAATCATGAGAGGTTAGAGTTCGATTCTGCTTAATTATTCCTCCCAAAGGTAAGCCCATTGACTGAACTACGGGATCTTGATTTACATCTCCACTCATCCCGTGACAGGGGGAGTGGGGACCCTCGGGGTAGGGTTTACCCTTTTTTTTTTTTTTTTTTTCTTTTATAATTTTTAAAACCTAAAATGTATACGCCGGAATAAATGCAGAATATTAAATATCATAAATATCCGTCAGTTTAATAGCCATTACGATGATGTCTTTCGATTTAGATTTTATGTCTACGCTTATAAACGTTCATTTTTCGCACGTGTGAGATAGTTCCTTCCGGCGCATGGAATCAGTTCTATCATCGACGGAACTGCGACCGCATGCATAGGATCGACAGAAGGACGGGCATCCTTCTGCATCGATCCTATATTGCCTCAGAGGACGCCATTTATAAGTGGGAAGTCCCACATCTGAGAATATCAGAACGCCACCTCCATATAAGTGTGAGACATAAAAGTTATTAATTAAATTTCTAAATGTGTCGTATTGCCCAAGAAATTGACCGGATATTTACGATTCATTTAACGCTACTGCGCACCAAATCCGGCGTTACAGTATGACTTTTGGGGCAATATTTTATTTTGTTATATTTTTAATGGGTTGGTTCCACGTTCATGCATAAAGGACACGTTCTTACAAGAAAACGACTAGATGATGCAAAAATAAAATAAAATAAACAATGCATATGGTTCACTTACCAGTCTTACCCTATGAAGAAATCATGGACCATAATTTTCGGTATTTTGTTTTTCTTATTACTTTTTTTGTTGCAGTCATAATACAGTGGACATGCATGTAGGGGATTGTATTTAGTGTGTACTTGTAACTTTACAATTTAATAAAGTTTTTTTTTTTTTTTTTTTGAAGAGTAGTTTTAATTTTTATTAAGGGTATAAAGTTTTAAAATAGAATTTAGGTTTTTTTTTTTTTTTTTTTTTTTTTGTCTAGCAAAAGGGTTTTTTTTTTTTTTTTTTTTTTCCTTAAGTGTACTGATTTCTGTACAAACACTGCAATACACCAACTATGACACAATGGTTGGGGTACGGAAGATTCTTCTATTTAATTGCGTGGGGAACCTCAGTGCATAGGGAAGTTATTGTGTGGTGTCTTCACACGGTGCGGAGTTACCGTATAGCAGCCTCCACACCACACAGTTTTATTCTGTATTTAAACTGTGTGGTTATGATCGTTTCATCCGTCACTTCACCCTTAAATTCTCTCACCACACAATAACTTTCTCAATGCATACACATTTTTATTGTACGATCATCAGTTATAATGAATGACACGACTTGATTTTAATTCATTTATATCATGAACCTACATCATAGTCAATGGCGGATCTAAAAATAATGTTGAATGTGGTCCGTAAATCTTTTTCTAAATAATTTTTTTTTTCACCGCGTCCGATATATTTTTATATAGGTAAAATATAGAGTATTTTCATTTTTAACGGGGTCCACAGACCCCATATAGGTAAAATATTTTTTTTTCACCGCGTCCGATATATTTTTATACACGTAAAAGTTCTAAGGTTTTTTTGGAACATCGTCGTTATTCGTAAGTGTTGAATTACTATCTTTTTTCATAAGCTTAAACTGAGAGGGAGTTACATGATTAACATTTTATTCTCTTCAATACACCCTCTCTAATATATATAATAAGGTTGAAATAGGCCTGACAGTTGAAATAGTTTTGAATGAAGCGATAATGTTTGCATAGAGATTTGAACCAAAAACATTCTGCCATAATACCATGTTGAATTATTATTTCTCCATTTTGAGAGAAACATTAATTCAACGTAAAGTAAATATAGGAGGTTTTTTTTTTTCATGTACTTCGTTGAATACTAAAGGAAATTCAGGACTTGCCCTCAGAAGCATAGTTCAGTGGTAAAAGTACACGAGTATGACAGTCTTGTTTTGGGTCTAGATGAAAGTTCGATACCATGTATCTACTTTTCTCAGCAAAAAGAAAAATGTATACATAATACAGATAGAGCAAAGTGGATATTGTGGCATAACCCTGGATTTACATTTGCATTTTTTTCCTGAAGTTCTACAATGGGACATTGGGGTTCTTCGGGGCGGGCTCGACTTTTATATATATATATATATATATAGAGAGAGAGAGAAAATCAGGGCTTAATTTCAAAGATGGAATTATTGCAGGTGGAAGAAGGTTCTCTACTGAGTTCAGCAGATGACATTGCAGGTGCAGTTCATCACATTCTAAGAATTATTGAGGAATCTCATGTTACTCTATGTTGTCAAAATTTTCAAGTTTAGGTCTTTACCCCCTACTTCTTGAAAATTGTGGAGGAATTATAATAATATTTAGAGTTTTAAGTTGCAGGTTTGTGTGTAGAAAAAAGTTGTAATTTACAAATAATGTTTATTAGCCACATTGTTGACATTTCATGTATTAGCTAGGTTTTTTTTTTTTTTTTTTTTTTCCCCTCATATGTTTGACCTTAATAAAATTTAACATAACTTGTTTCCACACTCCTTTTTACTTCTTTATAATTATATTCATTTTTTTAACTCCAATAATTAGATAGTATTAATAATTTTGACCCTAAAAAAAATATATTTTTCATGCATGTATGATTTAGTCTTGGCAAAATTCGGACACTTAAAACAAAATTGATGTAACATCGAATAATGAATCCAATAACCAATTATTTTTTTTTGGATAATCCAATAACTGTTTGCTTGTCTTAAAAATGTAAACCCAAGTTACCAGTTTATTACTTGCCAACCTTGTATAATTATAATGTTTTTCCACTTTTTATTTTAAATGTGATATTATGTTGGGGCAGTAGTTTAAAAGAACAAAAAATAGGGAAAAAACAGAAATCAGAACAGTGAAAATATAAAATGGGTGATAAGCACAAATCTATTGTTTATAATCCAAAATTCACTGTTTTCTACGGTGCAACTGGCCTCAAATCTAATTTTTCACTATCATAATGAAATAAGGACATATTTTTTTACCCGAAAAAAAATTCCACTGTCCTCATTGCATATTTATAGGTTCAAATTGTCATTTTTAACCATAATCCCTATTATGTTTCCCTCCTAGTTTCCCTCTTAATAAACTATCGTCCTCATCAGGACCTACCAGATAATTCTAATTGGTGGCTCGCATCGTTTCTCACAACGTATTAGATACTTTCTTCTGGTGGATCAATATATGACTCTAATATATTTTTTTGAACAACCAAAATTTATATTATCAGCAAGAAGTTAAAAACATATTACAAAGTGTTCTAGGAAATCATCGAAGTTCTAAAAGACAACGAAATCGCGTAGCCGAAAAAAACAACAGAAAGTTTACACCTCCATGAAATACCAAAATAGATTCCAACAAAGACCATTTCAAAGCATCTGCACAAAATTTGAACCGCACCTGTGAACTTGCACTTGTTTTCCCATACTCTCAATTCGATCCATTCCTTGTTTTCCCATGCTCTCAATATATATTTTATTGTCCTCTAGTTGAGCAAAGTTGAATGTTTTCAATATATAAACAAGGAATAACTATGAAAACGTAAACGATATGCACAAACAGTCATTGCATATAAAAAAAGGTTAAAGGTTGTAAAGGACAGTTTTTGATCTAAAATGAGGATAAAGGACAAGAAAAAAAGATAGTGGTCGAGAATGACAAAAACGTGCATGTTACTACATGTTGCTACAACCAAATGTAGTAACACATGTAGTAACATGCGCGTTTTTGTCCTTCTCAACCATTATTTTTTTTTCTTGTCCTTTTTTTCCATTTTATATCTTATTTTGTCCTTCTTGCCTCTGGCCCCTATAAAAAAACTGATGTATCCCTCGTTTTTTATCCGCATATATATGAAAGCGATTAAAAAATATAGGACTACAATAAATGTCTTTAAAATTTATAGTTAATAGCCAATTAGGACACATTTAGAAAGATATCGGGATTTTAGGGCCATAAGAAAATATTTTTGTCAAAAAAAGGCATTTCACTTGTGAAAGTGAAAATATAATGAATTGAGAATGAATTACGGTGGTTTTGTGCTGAAAATCAACATATTTCACTTTCACTATTACTAGTGAAATGTCGACAAAAATATTTTCTTACAGTTCTTTTTGCCTGACAGTTTTCATATTGTGTGTCATTTAAGACCCTTATTCCTTAAATTTATACAATTATTTTATACAATAAAATCTCCCATTGTAGAGTTTCTCTTCTCTTTCTTTACTTTGGGTAAAAAAGTTTTTGCACAACTTAAGAGATTCCAAAAGGACAGTAATCACACAGAAAAAAGAAAAGAGAAATAGTCAGAATGGCAGGTAAAAAGGCAGTCAAAGCCTATTGCAAAGGCCAATACAGGACAGGATTCATGTACCAAAGTCATGAAAGTCAAAGCCCCTTTTCGTCATTTCATAGACTTCATATTGATAAATAGATTTATATTACAGTATGTGTGTCACAAAAAAATGTGATAAATGTTATGTGTAACGTCTCTTGTCCTCAACATCAAACCCTTTAAGGTTGTTTATATTTTCGGAAGTTGGATAATGCATCATTTATTTAAAATTCACATTGGCAGAGAGAAATGGATTCTCAGATAATTGCATGATACTTTATACACTTAATTGGAGTTTGGCAGAAATTTTAGCATACTGATTCGATTCGTAAGTTTGAACTACGAAACGAAAGCATAGTATATCCTCATGACATGTTATATTGTCTACCACTGAAGCAAAGTATATAGCACTGAACAAGGTTGTTTAAGAAACTAATTTATGGTTGAAGGATGTGTACACTGAGTTGAGCATAAATTGAGGTGATATCGATCACCATCAATTATCGGTAGCCAAAGTGCAATACATTTGAGTATTGAGCAGAGGTATTATGAAAGACGAAGCTTATTGATGTGCGATACTACTCTTTTCAAGAAACAATTGCCCAGAATGAGGTTTATATACTGAAAATCAGTTTCAGAGACAATCCTGCAGATATGCTTATCAAGCCGTAGTGATTGTCGTTGTTTGATATTTTGGGAGTTTGTGGAGATGAAGGAACAATATTACTATTTCTAGATGTTCAACAATTGTCCTAAGCTGAAGATTTGTTATACGGTCTGCCTTGACTAATTTGTTGATGGAGCTAACATGGCTATGATTGACTTTTCACTTTTATTTTGACATAACAATGTAAGATTAAATCGTATAGTTTATACTTCATAGCCTATTGTAAGTTTTTTGGGATCATGCTTCATTATAGTAATATTGTCTCTCTTTATTCGGTGTTTTGTATTATTCTTTCGTCATATATATATATGTATATATTTTGTAAACAACAATGATAAGATTTATTATTAAAAAACAGCAAGATGGTGAAAATTACTGTAACGCCTCAGAAACTGCGGGCCTGGGTGCGCTACTTGGGGCATAATGGACCTGGTAACTACTTAGACCGTCGTCCTCGCTTGGTCTAAAATGGTTAACCCAAGTTATCAAATCCATTATTCCCTCACTCTTAAATACTAATCCCAATTCCCACAAGCTAGCAATGTGGGATTTTGGGTCGTGACATTCTTCCCCCCTTAAAGGACTGTCGTCCTCGCCAGGATCCTACCAAAGGTATCTAGAGGTGGCCCCCACCAACTCTAAGGGTGTGGCACTTAGATCCGTCTGGTAGTCGGCTCTGATACCAACTGTAACGCCCCAGAAACTGCGGGCCTGGGTGCGCTACTTGGGGCATAATGGACCTGGTAACTACTTAGACCGTCGTCCTCGCTTGGTCTAAAATGGTTAACCCAAGTTATCAAATCCATTATTCCCTCACTCTTAAATACTAATCCCAATTCCCACAAGCTAGCAATGTGGGATTTTGGGTCATGACAATTACAACACCGATCAAACACACGTCATTTATTTTTTTGTAATTATCGTTAAGGGCTATCGATATTGTTTTCCTAAAAACTATTAATTAATTATCCAATATCTATACATGTAATGCTATGATTCACCAAGACTTATGACTCTTAAGGATTACATAGCATAGCATTATCTAACTATGCAACTGCTGACACTAACAAACATCATACAACGTTTGTTACCATTCCAGCACAATAAATATAAAAAAATTTATGATACAACGTGTATTTTCGGTTATATGTCAAATAGAGGGCCGTAATTATTTATTATTTCCTCTCAGTCACACTAGGAATGTATAGATATGAATTGAATTATTAATTATATTTCATTTGATATAACTCCAAAATACTCGTTACACCATAACTTCTCTAAAATAGACATGCTAAACTATTATGCATATATAATCATATCATTGGATGGTCAAATCCATCTTTAATAAACTATCCATAAAATATGAGAACCATAAAATATTATCCATAAATAATTAATAAACTTGGTCTCTAGTGTGTCAGCCATAAAAACAAAATAATACTACAGTCCCGAAGGTGTATGTCAATAATATGTATCCTGTAGAAGCGTTCAATACGTTAAGTAGCTATCTCCCTACACTTTAAACTTTTGAATGAAATGATAATTCGATACGGTACTATTAGATCAGTGTTGAGATTCTTTATTGGCATTATAATGCCATTTTTATGCTTTTGTGCATGTGTCATGAGAAAGACATGTTAAAGTGATTAATATGTCAATTATCTACCTCAACAACTTAATCTCTCAGGAGAGATCGTAATTCTATAATACATAGATAGTAACCTGATAAATATTCATCAAATGTATAATATATTATTATAAGTGATTTTACGGTGGTCATGAACGGAAAAAAATACCACGATGTCAAGCTGAATGAGCCAAAAACTTATAACATTACCGACACAACCATTTTTTTTTTGTTTTTGTTTTGAAGGGGACTGTACCCTTCACAGGTTTCTGATTTAACACCACAAATAATTCACCAATTTTTCACATAATTTAAATTTACTGCATCATCATCCAGAAAAAGTTATAATAGGGTACACATCAAACAAAAACTGTGTTAATTACATTTAGTGGATCGATGTGATCAACGCATATAGACCCAATGGTTTCTTATCCTTTCTTTTTGTTACTTTGTGTAGCCCTCATTAATTAGAGATCATGTCTTTTTGTGGGGAGATGATAAAGAAAGTAAGGGACCCCTGTCTTCTCAAAGGACACCCCACCCCCACACTTTTGAGACACATAACCATCAAAACCCTAGTCTTCGGAAGATGCTAAGATCCAGATAATTAAAGCATTGGGTGTGTAACAAGATGGTGATAAATATATCGATCATATAGCGGTGGTATTTGGCATTATTTGCATGTGGGACTAATTAACATGCATGCTCATTGTGAGTTTTGATAGTATGTGAACGTGGCTGGTCTAACTGAAGAGGATAAATGAGTATTCTATACCGTAATTATACGGATACAACCATCCGGATACAACCATCCGGACACAACCTGGATTTACACCATTGATTATGATGGTGTACATCTGATCATTAGGTCCAACATTATAATCAATGAGATCAATACATGTTGAGTCACTCGTTATATCCGAGTGGTTGTCCTTGTATCATTACTCAATTCTATAATAACATGAGTAATGATAATGACACGACCATTGTGCCACAACGGGTGACACGACCAAGTTTTCTACTTTTTATAATGATGAAACTACATCATCATCAATGAACAATACATCGTGATCGAGGGTAGAGAATTAGGTTGTATCATCCATCGTGTCACAGCGATTATTTCTCTATCACTAGTCCAATAATTGAGAGTAAAACGTATAGGCCCAACAACAAGTAAAAGAAATGTAAAATGAGAGATCTCTGCTTCAAAACCAAAGCTGATGAAAATATGTTTAAAAAAAACAAACAAACAAGTGGATAGCTTCTCGTGTTCAAAACCTAGACTTTGAGGTTGAGGTACTACAACTCATATGATGTTGACTTATATTTTCATAATCGTAATAGTTTCAAGCTCTCGCTTTGTCAATGTTCATTCGGGTGAGCATGAATGGACAGTTAAAGTAGTTATATGTCCCACATAGAGGATTTGCAATTGTTTTACTTTCCATTTTAAGAGATGATTTTTCTCAATTTCATAGTTTAGGTTTCGAGGTTAATGTCCTTCATGTTATATATTTTTTGATCTATATTTTCATCAAGTTAAAGTTGTTATTTGTCCTGGATCGTAGGTTTGCTATTATTTCATCCAATATGTTAAGAGATAGACATTCATCGCCACATATATAGTTTAGGTTTTGAGGTTGAGGTCTTTCCTCTAATATATATGTTGTCGGGCCAACATTTACATTATGGTATCAAAGACAAACTCATATGTTGCTCATTTTTATTCGGGTTAATGTGATGAATGATCGCGTATCAAGAACAGGATCAGAAGGATAAAAAGCTGCTAATTCATAGAGAACCATCGAACCAGCCCAACCAGCAACCAAAGCCGTATGCATTATATGAACAAAAAGCAATCGGCCGGGATCATAGCACTTACTAGCAATAGGACTACGTGTATCGTAAAAAAGTACTGGCGAGTCAAGGTCGATCCCACAGAGACTCGTAAGAACGTCAAATTATCAAGATTGAGCTTGTCACAATTAATGGTCTACGGCCAACTATAATCTAGACAGTAGTAAAATTGGTCTCACACACTGATAATACTACGCTAGTTCACACGGAGCAAAAAAGAGTTTCTAATGTATTAGTTCAATTATGAGTAATTAGTTATTCCCCCACACATGCAACAGTCCTCCCCATTGGTGAATTTTAATTCATTGTTCACCTACGGGTACAACTCCTAACCCTATCTACTCCGACCATGGTAGTAGACAATCTATACGCAAGCTACCCTCTTTAATTGATCCGTAATAGCCTATACGTATAAAGAACTAGAGCTGTCGGTATTGAGCGCTAACTCATACCGCTAACCCGCTAGACAGCTATCGACACTGATTAGCACGTTCTTAGGGTCCATCAAGATAATGTCCAAACAAACACTTCACTATCAGTACTTCATGATAATTTACGATGACATGCAAATAGTTGATCGGGATACTAACATGTAAATTAAATCTATCGATCAACGAAACTGGCGCCGATTATCATGAACGAGTAATTTACTTGGTATTCATATCTAGCGATATAGACCGTCGCAGATCTAAAGAACGCAACCACTATTTCATGATTTCTTCACCAACGAATTAATTAGATCTATAACACATGGGGTAAAATAAACTAACTAATACATAATTAAACTAAATAATCAATTAGCACATACTAGTCGAATAGAACAACAACAGATCTACATCTTGAAAAAGACAGAAAATCATACCCTCGAAGATGAGCGTAGATCTCCTCGGATCTCTCCCTAGGCGGCGACTCCGTCGTCTCTCGACCAGAACTCATAAAATAAATAAAATAAAGAACAAAGAACTTTTGTAATTGTAATAGTTGTGTTGTACTTGTGTTACATTGAGTTCCGAGGCAAGGTCTCTTATTTATAGCTACATAAACCGACTTAGAAACACCTAGATCTATCCCTCATCCAAGAGAACGCGCTTCAGAAGATTCTGGACCCTCGGTAAGTCGGCGGCAGACCTCGGTAAACCGGGGGTATTTTTGTCTTTTTTCTTCTGCCGACTTGGTTTGGAAGGTTCTGGAATACCCTAGGCCCAATCCTTTCGTTCAGTCAACTCCAGATTCGTCCATGATGCTCAGCCCAATATTTTGTATTCCGAAAATAATCAAATAACGCACGAAATAATATCGAAATAGGGAAAATAAACGCTAATCGCAAATTACTCGACTCACGAAGACATATGATATTCAACACAAATGGTTCATATTTATAGGTCGAAACAACTATTTTTAGCTCATAACGGATAGAATGTTGATGCCGTAGGATAGACTTTGTTGACTGTCATCAACTATCCCTCACTAGCCCGGCCTTTTGCTCGTCCTCGAGCAGAGTATCAAGCGGAATGTACCTCCAAGAACAATCTCCATCAACTACCACATATTCAATAAAGATTTCCGGCAGATCTTACATCAAGCCACAATCCATAAGCACCCTATTAATCGCTACTTACCATGCATCAATATGTCGTGTGATGAATCGATCGTGATAGTGCGTTCGTGAGGAGGATCAAGTTGTATTAACCCCACAATCATAACTTACCAGCTCATACACTCGCTCATCTTGCATTTAGACTTGGTTACACAACATGGTACCTTAATCGGGCCGGGCGGACTCGGGGACTGAGTCTTGCTCTTAAGTCCTCGTTTGTTTCTTTTTATACGAGGGTTGTGCCCTTTATACACGAGTTCGCTTCCCCCACTGCCTTTATAGCATATTTCTTCAAAATTTTTCATTTCATTTTTTCTGGCAGATTTTCTCACTATTTTTTTTTTCTCTCTCTCACAAACCCATTTGTCCCGGTTACCTCTTGTGGCATTCAAGTTGCTTCCCTTGTCTTACAACAATTTGTTAAAGTATATAGACAGACAAATAATGATTCCCGGTATAAAAATTTGTCATCTAATCTTAAACACTTCACTCGGATTATGTGCTCAAATATTGAGTGCAATGATAGAATAACAATGAATAAGTTACTATTTCATGCAACATAATATATGCTCATTCTTCCGTACTAAATTGAATATGCTATAGCTCACTTCAAATTGAACTTGGGCTCCTTTTCTACCGATTCCTTACTCGAAAACGTGCAATAAGCAAGCTAAAAACAGTGTTAAATTTATCAAAATTATTCCCTTTATCGATTATCCAGCTAAGACGCCTGCCCCCCACTTATTATAGACATTGTCCCCAATGACTAATAATAAAGAAAATAAAAGGTACTTAGCTCTGGAACTGGTGCTGAGTCAAAGTGAATCCTGGAGCGTAATCATTGGCTCCTCGGTCATCCATCTTCCAAGTTGTTACCGCTTTCCAAAATACTTCCAAAAACTATGAGTAACATGCGAAGGGAAATAATAAAATAAGGTGGCGGTAATTGTGCATACCGGAGGAATGCGCAAAAACAGTTTAAGCCACTTTATTACGTTATTGGCCTAAGCAAGATGCAAAAACTTTTACGAGGGTTTCACATAAGAATCGTGAAGGAAAAAACCACATATATCCCTAGCCATACGACCGAATATATATGTGATGAAAAAAACCTTGCGATTGTCGTGCTACTTTATTGACTCAAAATAACTAAAATAAACAAAAGCAATAAATAAGGGTTTAGAAATAGTTCCGAGTTTATAGTCGCCAGCTCGACTTTACTAATAGGGCTCCTTTATTCGTATTTCGGATCCGTCAACGTAAGGACTTCCAACTCGTGGTTATGCTTGTGCTCTAGGTAATACTTCAGCCTGTGGCGTTTACTATGAAAGTCTTCCCAGAGTATTCATTTCTAACTTCACACACAGAATTGAAAACTTTAGTGACTATATGTGGTCCATACCATCTAAACTTCAACTTCCCAGAATAATCTCTTCTCACCGGCTAAATTCTCATCCATATGTAGAAATCTCGTAGCCCACATCGCTCGGTGATCAAGTTCTACCGATAAATGACATGCTTTTTTAAACACTATCATGTACGGTGACATCCCAATCATGGTCCTATAAGATGTTCTGTACGCCTAAAGAGCGTCATCTAATTTCAAAGACCAATCTTTCCTCGTGAGATTCATAGTCTTCTCTAAGATTCTCTTAATCTCTCTATTCGTGACCTCCACTTGTCCACTTGTCTAGGGATGATATGTTGCATCAATCTTATGTCTAACCCCATATATCAACATCAATTTCTCAAACAACCTATTACAGAAATGACTACCTCCATCACTAATTATGGCCCTGGGCACTCCAAACCTCGTCAAAATGTTTTTCTTAAGAAACCTTAGGACAACCCTGGCATCATAAGTAGGTGAGGCCACAACCTCCACGCATTTGGAAACATAATCAACTGCTACCAGGATGTAACGATTTGATTCCGACGATGTGAAAGGCCCAACAAAATCAATTCCCCATACATCGAATAACTCCACTTCTTAGATACTCTATAGTGTCATCTCATTCCGCTTGGAAATGTTACCGGTCATCTGACAGGAATGACAGGCTCTTGTAATATCGTAAGCAGATTTATGAATTGTTGGCTGATATAATCCACACTGCAGTACCTTTGCTTCTGTCTTGTCTTGCCCATAGTGACCTTGACTTCCCTAGAATGACATAGGCTCAAATACTTGGAATCTCATCATCATGGACGCATCACCTAAGAATGGCATCATGGCACAACTTTGTAAGTTGGGATTGTCCCAATGATAATGCTTCCGATCCGTGAAAAACTTCTTCTTATCCGCATTCATGAATTCCAGTAATGCGTACCTTCCCGCTAGATAATTGACAATGTTAGCAAACCAAGGGTATACCTTGCCCACTTTTGATGTATGTTTTCGAGTCCGAGATTCTACCGGAGCTACTACTGAGACGGCAAAAAGTTGTTCATCGGGAAAGCTTTCATTGATCTCGGTCGGTTGCTCTTCTTCTAGCAAAGTTAATCTCGACAGGTGATCAACCACCTAGTTCTCATATCCTTTTTATCTTTAATCTCGACATCAAACTCTTGTAAGAGTAGAATCCATCTTAACAATCTTGGCTTGGAGTCTTGCTTGGTTAGAAGGTATTTCAGAGTTTCGTGGTCAGTGAATACAGTGACTTTCGGTCCTATTAGGTATGGTCGAAACTTGTCAAATGCGAAGATTAATCAAAACTATCTCCAAATACAGAAAAGTCATCCATGAAAATCTCCAAAAAGTCCTCCACCATGTCCGCAAATAATGACATCATGCACCTTTGAAATGTTGCTGGTGTATTACAAAGTCCAAAAGGCATGCGATTGTATGCAAAAGTTCCGTAGGGACATGTGAAAGTTGTTTTCTCTCGATCATCGGGGGAAATATGGATCTGATAGTAACGAGAATATCTATCTAAGAAACAATAAAAAGCATGACCGCTTAATCTTTCTAACATTTGGTGAATGAATGGTAGGGGAAAATGATCTTTACGAGTTGCGTCATTCAGTTTCCTGAAATCGATGCAAACTCGATGTCTAGTAATCGGTCTCACAGGGATTAACTCATCGAACTCATTAGGTTGGACGGTGAATCCTCTTTTCTTGGGTACCACATGAATCGGACTCATCCACTCACTGTCTATAATCGGAAAATGATTCGCATTTCCAACATCTTTATTATCTCCTCCTTAACAACATCCTTCAGTTGTGGCGTCAACCACTTTTGAGGTTGTGCTACCGCCTTCTTCTCGTGGTCTACAGAGATTTTATGCATGCACACCGACGGGCTTATTCCTCTATTATCTACAATCGTCCACCCGAACGCTCCCTTATGCTCTCTCAGTACTCATAAAAGTTTCTCCTCCTCTAAGGGTGATAGTAATGATGAAATTATGAGGGGAAGAGTCTCATCTTGTAAGTATACGTACTTCAGGTGAGATGGCTAAGGTTTCAACATTAAATTCCTTGGTGGCTCTTCCAGTGATGATCTTAACAACTTACCAGTCAATTGTAAGTCAAAGAACTTGTGCCACGAAGGTCTATGAATTGTCCTCCTAAATCTACAAAAGATATAGGCTATTTTGCTCGTACTTGACCTTCGCTACACCCAGGCCATGTTTCCTCATAACTTTCTTCATTCTCTTTTAGGAGCAAAGTCTCTACTACTTTAGGGTCTAGTTCCACTTGTTGATATAATTCCAAAACAAGCTCATCTATGGCATCTAGCATGCTTCTCTCTCATCTTGTGCATACCTCATTGAGTTCATCACATTGAACACTACTTTGTTCTCATTCACTCTCAGAATCAGCTCACCCTTATGAACATCTATCAATGTCTTACTTGTCGCTAGGAAAGGTCTTTCTAAGATTAATGGAACATCGTGGTTAGCTTCCATATCTAGCACCACAAAGTCTACGGTGTTAGGAAATCTACGCGGCAACGCAACGGAATTCAAAAATTTATTTCCTTTTAACCAGGATCGACTTCGTTTAAGCAATAAACAAAGAAGCTAGTAGACGGTGGTTACCTTGGTTGATCTAAAAGATCGACGCTTTGACCGTCTAAGGAGAGTAGTGGTGCATGGAGCCGCCCAAGCGTTCGGACTCTACCGCTAGTCCACTCGAACAACCCGCCGGAATCCACCATTGGATTGCTACTAGAAAAATCTTGTTGCTAGACCAGCTTTTTCTCTCTCTCAAAATCTCTCTTTAAGAAGCTTTCTATTTTTCACAAGAACCATTAGCGCTTGGAATTGTGTTGCCAACTCCTTTCTTATATTGGTTTTGGGGCGCCACTTATGATTCCCAATCTGATTGAGATTATCTTCCTAATAGATTGATAAGAAAGAAAACACTTTCCTAAATAAAATAAGGAAAATAACTTTGATTGATTTATCTCATTTAATATTCAAAACCTTATATTAAATATATTTCCAAAATATATATTGACAATATTTTATATTGAATATATCTTTATCTTATTACCATAAATCAATTTACACATGTGTATATATATATATATATATATATATATATATATATATATTATATATATATATATATATATATATATATATATATATATATATATATTTACATATAAATCCATATAAATATATAGCTATTACAAATGTGCACATGTATATCTTATATACATGTACAACACACATGCTAGCAAATATATACATTTATCAATATCTAATATTAATATAAGGAAATACTTATTAATTAAATTGCACAATCCAAGTGTATCTTATACACAACCAAATCTGCGCCCCATAGCCAATATTTTGGCATCCGAATATTCTTTAATTAATATAATACTATGATTAATTAATTTTCAAAATACATGTGTATCATATACACATAACAATTTCGACATACACATACATTTTGTGTATATTTAATTAATCAACATAAATTAATATCTTGTATTATATTTATTCATAATAAATAAATACGACCATATTAGTTACCACTATAACCTTTATAGTCTTGAGATAAAAAATTTCCTTATTTGGTTATCAACCATAACCACATTTTAATCGACTTGTTGGTCATATGTGTGTGACCCGATAGGCTTCGAATATGTTATCCGTAGACACTAAGTGCAAATTACGAAAATGCCCTTCATGCCTAACGATCACGGGATAGTGTCTAGCAACACACCGTGTCCCCCAATCATCGGAAGAGTCAAATGCAATGACTACTACATTTCATGTGAAACAGTTACTGTGTAAATAGAATCCTATCGCTGTAATAATATCCATATGGTCGTACGTCGAGCGTCAAGCATCAACGACCGTATCCTATAATCTGGATATCATGCTCTCTCAAAGTAACTCATTTACTTCCACTTTGCAAAGATTCACGAGAGTAAGACATTCCTTATAAGAAGGCCCTTTTCGGATATTCACCCCTACTGATAGGGTACGCGATTTCCGGACGACCATACATGTATACTCCGCATGCTTCAGGATCACATCCAAACACTACCGCATGATCTCCTCATGGCTAAGGGAAACATCAATAGTGTCGAAGCATGACAATCCACACCGTGATTCCATGTAGACTCCAGTCCCAAGGATAATTACAAAACCGCCACATAGTGTGACACTTAACATTGTAAGTGGGTCAGTCTAACGTACGCATTCTCTAATACACGTCCACGTACAGTCCAAGTGTCTTTTTACTTAGATAGACGAGATCTATCCCTGCCCTTGAAGACATAAGACATTTAATACGTGCTAGCCTGTTTGTACTATCAATGCCCTGTTTAATAGTACATCGGCCTAGAGACATTTAAGTATCAAACTTATTAAAGTGATTAGAGATCTCATCAACCATAATCGCTTTTGAGAGTCAAATTGACAATCATTTACTATGTAATTATACTCCGTTTATACCTCGTTTTATATGTTTCCGGAGACATTTGATTGTATTTTGATGTATTTTACACCTTGGTTATCATTTCGAGACCTAGGACGTAAAGTCCGGGATTCTCGGTCTTTTTCGGTGTAATTTACTATACTCTCAGTCACCCTAGTGTCCTGTAGGGATTATGTGTGGTATTTGTTGTGATTTTATACAGGACCTAGGTGTTTGAGATGTCCGGAAGGTGAGATACGAGGATTGGAACGTATGACCGAAGCTTAAGCGTTCAAACGGATCAAAACGCGATGGTACTACAACCATACCTTCCATTGATCCGCATTTTTATCCATCTTAGAGGCATTTTATGGGCTGTACATCTTCATAAAAGTTGTAGAAAATTTCATTAGCTTTCCAACGGATTTTGAATCACTCGATTTAGAGGTCTACACAGAAAGTTATGGCTGTTTTTCTGAAGGTGTGTCAGCTAGGCGCGCGCCTGAGAAAGGCGCATGCCTAGCGATCAATTTTGGCCAGAAGTTTCAGTAAGTGTTTTTATCATCCTAGGCGTGCACCTGCACTTTCCTAGGCTCACGCCTAGCATCCAGAACTCATAAAACACTATAAATACCCCCATTTTGGATCTAGATCCAAACTTCCTCTTCCCCAACTCGTTTTTACTGCTTTTTCTTCATCTTTCCTTAGATTAGATTAGTTTATAGGTATATTAGCTTAGATTAGTTGTAGATTGTTGTAATCCGTTGATTCTCGAAGATAGCTTGACGCGTTATTGACTGGATTTCGTTCGGTGAACCGATTTTCGACGGCCTATAATATATTTGGTAATTCGTTTTCCTTTCTTGTTCTTCCTTTTAATCTTGTTTGTGTAACTTTTATTGTTGATTTCTTTTTGTTTTTGTTAGTAGAATGAGTAGCTAATAGCCCGATAGTAGAGTTATGTGATAGTCTTCGAAATCGAACCCAAGCTTGTTCGTGTGGTGTTCTTGATGTTTGATTGTTGATTCTCGATGTTACCGTAGTTCTAGAACTTATTCTTATCATGTTTGTTGAATTAGCTACTCGATAATCATATCACCCGTATCGTCTTTATAGATGTATTTTGCGAGAGGATACGGGAGCCGGGGTTCTAGGATCACTGTGTAAAACCGACTGAGTTGTTTAGACTCGGTTTCGTTGTGAGTTTTTGTATCGACTTGTCGAGCGTTTCATGAATCGTAGACCATGTGAGGTCGATTAAATCTGTTGAGCGGACTGTTGAACCTGACATAGGAGGGTAGATTATTGAATAATGTCTATTCTCGAGCCAGGAAACGACACCCTATATGACATCGAGAACGTTTAGGTGAATCAAGAATACCTCGGGATTTAGCTAGGGTTTGTGAGTATTAGATTGGATCATAGCTCGGCTATCTCTTTTATATAGTTTTAAATCTTTCATTTTGTGTATATTTAGTGTTAGAACTGGTGATCTGACAAGTCACCATGTTCAATTATTGTGTTGACCTGAACTAGGGACGATACCGACTTTGGTACTCGACCAGATTCCTTGTGGGATACGACATTGACTCACCAATTCTAGGCTACAGTTGACCCGGTACATTGCCGGTGAGATTGGACACTTAGAAAAGGCCGATCAAGCTTTCTGGTGCCGTTGCCGGGGAATCGGGTTGATATCTTGTAAGTTAGTTAAGTTCTTAGGATTAGGTCGTTTTTCTTATTTGTTTTTTTTATGTATAGTTTGTTTTTATTTGTTTTTGTTGAAGTGTCACACCATTTACTTCGGTAGTGGTAGTGACTAGATACCGTGATTGTGTTCGTGTTATTTCCCTGTTTGCGGATAATGAATCCATACTACAATTACGGCTCCTATCCCCAACCATTCGGATATTACAATTACGGTGCTATGGGTTACCAAACACAACCATTTTATCAGTTCAACCCATACGCCACATCTTATGGAAATGAGTGGGATAATGCCCCGAGTTACTTTGATCAACAACTCGATACTTCTCCATCTCCGAATCAGAGATCTCAACGGAGCAACGGATGGATCTTGAGCAAAAGGTTGAACAGTTGAGTAAATTGGTCCAAGATCATGTTGAAGAGTTTCGTAATGACTTCGCAACAATACAAACAGCCATACGAAACTTGGAGCTTAAAGTGCAACAACTGTTCGAGGAGTTTGAGAGGAGAGAACATGAGACTTTGCTTGAAGTCGCCCCTGAGGAATGCTACGAAGAGGGTATGAATCCCATTATTATTGAATCATCTATTCCTTTTTCTTCTAGCACTACTGTTATTCCTACGGGGTTGCACTCTATCGAGTTTATTGTTGATTTTGAGCCTAAATGTTCGTACTTGGTGCTTGAGTCGTTATTAGTTGGAGTATGTTTTAGTTCGGGGAAAGTGAGTTCGTTGTTCCGTGCAACGAACTCATCGAACAAATCGTGGTGGTGGGGATTGAGCCCTATAGTTCTATTGTTTTATTTTCAAAGGGTGCTCAATTCTTACGATTTTTGTAGGGAGAATCAACAGTTTTCTCTCTTTTGGTATAGCTATCCTTGACATAGTTCGGGTAGAAAGTCGAGTGAGGACTCTAAACTCAGAATGTGTTTTTAATGCTTTTCCTTTCCCCTCGTGTTTTCACTGTATTTCTTTAGTTTGTAGTATGAAACTTGGGTTAGTTTTGTTGTTATATAACCCGAAGAAGTGTGTTTTAGGGGGGTTAGTGTGGTGTTTTTGGTTTTGATGAGTTGTGGTAATCCTGGTAGTTTCATTGTGTTATACTCCATACTTGTACACCTTTGGTGTTGGTTGTGTATATTTTATAAGTACAGGTACCCTGGGAGTTCATATTACGGATGCCACATGATCGTACTCGTGCCTTTTTCCGTTTGTAAGCTAACTTTTCTACCCTTATCATTCGTGTTTAGTTTTAAAGTAGGGTGTGGTTGGTTTAGCTTTAATGTTTTGTTTTCATGTTGAACGAGTTATACTTAGTGATTGTTATCCCTTTGGTGTAAATGAGTCATTTTTAGGAATTTTGATGCCTTTGACATTGTTTGTGATACATTGAGCCTTTAGTATTGTTTTGTTAAACATATAGTGATTGTATAGATGCATTTGGTTTGAGTTGGGATCATGTATTGAGAATGGAATAGTTCTATCACGTTAGCTTCGACTTCACGAATCACCTTGACTAGTGAACGATTATGGTAGTTATTAATGACCCGGTTACCTAGAACTTATATTAGTAACTTCGAGGCGAAATAGAAAGGTCTTCGTTGTTAGGTACGGGATGACAGTTTTGGCATTTATTTTGACCCGATCGAGCCAAAGGCCAACCTAAAAGATTAATCCATTGTTACCACTCTAAGCCTTTTGTAGGGTGGTTAGACCGCCACCGAACTAGCCTTTCGTGTTACTAAACCGTGAAAATCGATGTCCCTAACTTTATTTCAGTCTACGTACCCTTGACTCCCTTTCAATTGAGCTTGTTCATTCCGCACATTTTTACGATGTTGCGAGGTATTGTTGAGACATAAGTAATGGTATGGAATCGTGATTTACGAGTTATTTCGGAACGAGGGGTGTAGCAATGTGTCGGTTTCGTTTTGTTCGGAATTTTGATGTATATAAGAAGAAGAAAAAAGAAAAGAAAAAGAATCAAAAAGAAAAGAAGAAGAAAAAAAATAGAAGTAGTAAATGTACATATTTTTAGTGTTATAAGTCCAAAAAGGGACTGAAGTTTTGTATAATGAAAAAAAAAATGTGTGCGAAGTTGAAGTTAGGGTTTGGTTTCCGAAGTTGTAAATACTCGGAAAATTGAAGACAAAGTTGATACCGAGTTTTGTGTTTATATTTGACTTGGTTAAAGCTCTTTTGCACATTCTTTTTCTTTTTTATCGTAAATATCCTTTCGTTAGCCCCGACCCTAGCTTAACATTATAACCCTTCAAGTCCTGCTCGACCGTACTAGACTTTGATTGACCTCGATTAGTGGAGATGTTTACGACGTATAAGCCTATGGTGTAGCCTCGGTACATTATACGTCTATAATCTAAACCTGTCATTGGTGATAAATGTTGAAGAAGCTATTCACACACACACACACACACACACATTCTTTTCTCAATGCAAGGTAGAACTTAAATCATATGCATTCGTGTCAATTACTTGTGTTTTACCATTTCAATTCTTATAGACTAAATGTATGATTGCAATGTTGACTCCATGTTTATTTTTGAATCGCTCATCTTTGCTCGAGGGCGAGCAAAAGCTAAGTAGGGGATAGTTGATGAGAGTCAAATTGGAAATCATTTACTATGTAATTATACCCCGTTTATACCTCGTTTTATATGTTTCCGGAGACATTTGATTGTATTTTGATGTATTTTACACCTTGGTTATCATTTCGATACCTAGGACGTAAAGTCCGGGATTCACGGTCTTTTTCGGTGTAATTTACTATACTCTCGGTCACCCTAGTGTCATGTAGGGATTATGTGTGGTATTTGTTGTGATTTTGTACAGGACTTAGGTGTTTGAGATGTCCGGAAGGTGAGATACGAGGATTGGAACGTATGCCCAAAGCTTAAACGTTCAAACGGATCAAAACGCGGAGGTACTACAACCATACCTTCCATTGATCTGAATTTTTATCTACCTTAGAGGCATTTTCTGGGATGGACATCTTCAAGAACGTTGTAGAAAATTTCATTAGCTTTCAACGGATTTTGAATCACTTGATTTGGAGGTCTACACAGAAAGTTATGGCTGTTTTTCTGAAGGTGTGTCAGCTAGGCGCGCGCCAGAGAAATGCTAGGCGCACGCCTAGCGGTCAATTTTGGCCAGAAGTTTCAGTACGTGTTTTTATCATCCTAGGCGTGCGCCTGCACTTTCCTAGGCACACGCCTAGCGTCCAGAATTCATAAAACACTATAAATACCCCCATTTTGGATCTAGATCCAAACTTCCACTTCCCCAACTTGTTTTTACAGCTTTTTCTTCATCTTTCCTTAGATTAGATTAGTTTATAGGTATATTAGCTTAGATTAGTTGTAGATTGTTGTAATCCGTTGATTCTCAAAGATAGCTTGACGCGTTATTAATAGATGTATTTTGCGAGAGGATACGGGAGCCGGGGTTCTAGGATCACTGTGTAAAACCGACTGAGTTGTTCAGACTCGGTTTCATTGTGAGGTTTTGTATCGACTTGTCAAGCGTTTCATGAATCGTAGACCGTGTGAGGTCAGTTAAATCCGTTGAGCGGACTGTTGAACCTGACATAAGAGGGTAGATTATTGAAATAATGTCTATTCTCGAGCTAGGAAACGACACCCTATGTGACATCGAGAACGTTTAGGTGAATCAAGAATACCTCGGGATTTAGCTAGGTTTGTGAGTATTAGATTGGATTATAGCTCGGCTATCTCTTTTATATAGTTTAAATCTTTCATTTTGTGTATATTTAGTGTTAGAACTGGTGATCTGACAAGTCACCATGTTCAATTATTGTGTTGACCTGAACTAGGGACGAGACCAACTTTGGTACTCGACCAGATTCCCTATGGGATACGACCTTGACTCGCCAATTCTAGGCTACAGTTGACCCGGTACACTGCCGGTGAGATTGGACACTTAGAAAAGGCCGATCAATCGCCTATCATGGTTTCTCTATGACAGTTTAATATTAAGGACGTTATTATATAACAAAACACAATTGGTTCTTTAAAAGAACAAATATACGACAATAGAAAAGACATCTAATATATGTATAATCATAAAGAAATAGTAGAAATGATCCGACCCGGTTGGATCCGGTCCAACCCGATTAGGTTTAGGACCCTATTTCAACATACAGGGAATACAAACTTATCAACTTTCACCAGAATATCCTCTACCACTCCACACGGTTGCTTCATAGACCTATCAGCCAATTGAAGGGTTATAGATGTTTCATTCAACTCTTTCATGCATAACTTATGAAAGATGGAGAGTGACATTAGATTTACATTGGTTCCAAGATCACACAATGCTTTGTTTAGGCACACCTCTAATTGTGCAAGGTATGAGGAAGCTCCCAGGGTAATTACACTTAGGGGGCATTTTGCGTTGAAAAACTACCGAGCATTCCTCGTTAAGGCATATGGTCTCAAGGTCTAACAATTTCCTTTTGGTAGAGATTGATTCTTTCAAGAATTTTGGTACTCTGGCATTCCGGCCAGAGCTTCTACCAAAGGTATATTCACATGCAATTTCTTAAACATCTCTATGAACTTTTTTATAATGAGCATCATCATTATTCGGTTTATATTTCCTAGGGGGATATGGTAAAGTAGCAGGATTAATAGTTACAGTTCGTGAAGACTTACCTGCTGCCTGTTGCTGCTCTGCCTGCTCATCTGCTAAATTTTCAGACGCCCGGTTTACCGGAGTGGTGTCCCGGTTTACCGGCCCCTCTTTTTCTCCCGATTCCGCTATGTTCTACTGCTGACTGCTTTCCGATTCTTTCCGGATAAGTGGTATAACTGGTCCAGGCAGTTCCTTTCCGCTTCTATTCATTATGGCATTCATGTCCTTCGGATTCTTCTCAGTATTACTTGGCAATCCTCCCGGAGGACGGGCTGACACTTGTTCGGCGATCCGCCCCACTTGGGGTGACAGATTCTGCACTAAGGCTTCCTGATTGGTCGGTCTTGTATCATTCTTCCGACAATATGTGGTGAAGTTTGTATTCATCTCTGTCATGGATTTAGTGAGTTGATTGACCATGTCGGTCACAATTGAGCTCATTTTATCCATGGTCGCTTCCCAACCACTTGACTTGTTGAATTGAGGCATGAATCCACCAGTTTGTCTCGGTCTCTATCCACTAGTTGAATCACTTTGTCGAAAACCCCAGTAGGGTCTCTCAGTTGAAAAACAGGGTGGTCATGAGAACCTAGGCGATATCCACCCCTATAAGGATTTCCTTGCCTCTCTATATAGTTCACATCTTCGGTGTTGGTTGCTTCGATCTCTTGAAATTTTTCTACCTTGGCAATATGATCTTGCATGCCATGTATCTTCTCATTCATCACCATTAGCTGGTATAAGATCTTTTGACATATTTGTCTAGCATGCCATAAAGATAAGGAATCAACAACATAAGCAAAGTTATTTTTTTATTAAATTCATATTAAGCATCCCATTACAAGAATAGCCTTTACTAATAAAAATATTGTTTTTAGATACAATCAAATTATCGATTCATACACAAGCTTGAACCCTGCCTTGTTGAGGCGATATCCAGAAATTAGATTCTTGTCATTTCAGGCACATGAAGGACTTTTGCCAAAGTCTTATTCTTTCATGAAGTGAATTTTAGTTCCACCGTTCCAATCCTAACAACTTTGACATTAACATCATTTCCCATTTTGACCTCTCGTCCATCAGTGCATTCCATGTAAGTTTTGAAATCGGATATGTTATTGCTCACATGGATTGTAGCCCCGGGATCTAGCCACCATCCTTCTTCACCTCCAATTGAGTTGGCTTCTTCCACAACAACAACAAAGTTGTGAACGTTGTTACCATCTGCAACATTCATGTTATCTTTGTTTGCTTTTCCATTCTTCGTCTTCTAGTGTTTTATTAGAACTCGGCATTCTCGGTCAATATGACCAGGTTTTTTGCAATAAAAGCAATCACCCTTGAAACTTTTCTTGGAGGATTCTGCATGATCTTTCTTTGGTCCAGAGTTTTTACGTTTATTGTCCCTGATTGGCAGCCTTGAACCATGTTGGCTTTTTTTGCCTCATGTTTGGTATTTTCTCTCTTTCTAGAGTCTTCCTCAATACGCAAGTGACGCATGAGGGATTCCAGGGTATGCTTGGTTTCATCATGTTTAAGTTTCTTTTTATAACCATTCTAAGAAGTTGGCAATTTATCAATAATTGCTCCAACTTGGAATGCTTCAGGCAAGTTAATTTCATCATTTTTAAGATTAGCAACAATGGATTATAATTCATGAACTTGGGTAAGAACAGACTTACCATCAGTCATTTTGAAGTCGAAATAGTTACCAATCAAAAATTTCTGATTGCTTGCCTCTTCAATGCGATATTTGTTATCCAGCGCTACCTATAATTCTTTTGATTTCTCAATTGTCCTATGTCCATTGTAAACAAAGTCTGACAACGTATTCAGAATGTGTCCCCTGCACAGGAAGTCGTCATCCTTTCTCTTTTGCCTCTGTTCCTGCAATTCCCTCTTGCGTTCATCAGGATCATCTTCATTCTCTTCAGGAATTGGTGTAAGATCATCACTCAGAATGTAAGATAGTTTGATTTCTTTCAACAAAAACAACACTTTTTCTTGCCAGCAAGTAAAGTTGTGCCCACCAAATCGATCAAGATGAACCAAGTCCTAATTCATTACTTGGATCAATGGTGCCACGGAGTCATTCAGTGTCAAATCCTTAAACAAAGACATCTCTGTAAACTGTTGGAAATACTAATGCTAATGAATTTGACAGACTCAGAAAATCTCCAAGGCACGCAAAATGTTGTCTTTAAAGAGTTGTTTCTTCCCACGCAATTGTCACTTAGGGATTCAAACAAAAATCTCTCTCTCAGGATACAATGGAGGTGTTTAATTCAAATTGTGACTTGTTTGAATCAGACCCGAGGACACTCCATATTTTGTTCTGATGATGATGTAAAAAATGTAAGACTTAATTCGTCAGCAAACTTGTACCTTTTATAGGCCGATAGTACCCCATAAACGAAGTGAGGTACTCCAACATAAACGGGAAGGATCATATCAGATCGAATCCCGTTTCATTGTGATAATATTAATTGGTACGGCAGCTCGTATGCAAACGACAATTAAAATATTTAGAGTTTATTACTTAAAAGTATAGTTTTTTATACTTATTAGCCTCATAAGGACATAAAGGAATCTGTTGGACTTATAAGGACGCATTTTATCCAACTTTACTAAATTACCCCTGTTTTAAAGAAGGCACAACCATCAGAGTTGTTTTAGACGAAAACCCATTTCACAAAGTTGTACTTTGTGGTCGAGAAAGGACTGTTCTGCTTGATTATTCCCTGCTCAGTTGCCATCGGTTCTACTTCTTATTGCCGGTTGGGCACGAATTGAACGATGAGAACTTTGGCCGGCTGCTCAGATTAGTTCTGGGGAAGGAAAGCTATGGAAAATTGGGGAAGAAATTGGAAGCTGAGATGCAGGGGAAAGACAGATCCTCCTCCGGTAAGAATTTGAAGGCAAAAGGTGATGGATCCAAGAATTTGAATAATCGGTGAAAGCCGGAGCTCGAGACTATATTGGAGGGAAACTCTCCGGCGATTACTTTGCTCTGATGATCTCTTCTTTCACAAAATATCATGTTTGATCTGATGATCTCTTCTTCTTCCTAATGTTTGTTTGTCTGTCTGTCTTGGAATAATGGTTCACTTTCTTTCACATCTGCTGTTTGATCGATCGTGTTAATTTTAAGCTTTTTCTTAAATCACTTTTGATATTGTTGGTATATTTTGGTCAAAGTTGAAAATTTCCTTTTGGATTAAGCTCATTGTTTAGATGTGCAAGTTTAAGAGGATATTTATCGAATCCTTAGAACATCGCTGCTAAGTCAACTGTTAGTTGGGCAATTCTTATTGTCATTGTTTAATCTCTGTATATATTTGTCAAATTTGAATCTGTTCACGCAATGTTTTTTACGATACGATTCATGTTTATTATTTTCCTTTGTTTACCATTTGCAATTTGACTCATAATTTTATGTTTCCATATCTTAGCTGTTGCTGAAAATAATCACATTTGATACTCCATTTATCTCTTCACTTACTTTATCAAGTTTTATTTACATTTACAGATGATTGATGATCAAGACCTTGGCTTCATTTACAGATGGAGCTTCTTATACTTCGAACTTGGAAAAGGAAAGAATGAAAAAGTGGGTTCCACTTCTGCTTCTTGTATGAAGTTCTGTAATTTACGAGCTTGTGCGTTTAGACCTCTTACATTGTCTTTAAAAGCTTGTAAACTAGTGGATGATTGGCTGTCACCCGTTGAAGAAAGAAGTAACTGTTGTATGCAGCCTTGAAGTGTCATTGTGCTTAGATGGAGCTGCTTTTTGACCAGAGTGGATGCTCTGGTGGGTTGAAAATAATACGACGTCACTGCATGATGTCACTTCATAAATCGAAATAATACGACGTCACTGCATGATGTCACTGCATAGGGAGTGGTTTCTCTGTCTCCGTCCAGATCATATGTTTCTTTGTTTCCAGATCCTCTGGCTTCTTCATCAGTGGCAAGCTCAAGTACTGGTAGAGGCCATATTCATGCATCTACTGGTTTTCGTTATGAGGTATGTGGCAAAGTATAAGACTTGATATGTTGATAATCTCTCTACATGTGTTTGGTTGACCATTCTAGGGATATTTTGATGGCTAATTGTGACAAGTGACGATCTTATTTGCCTAAAATTTAGACAGTGAATGCATAAGCCAATGTCAGCTAAACTTGAATCCTTTTGTTTTTTTATGTTATTTAATAGAAAATAGATATGGTACATAACAAGAGCATATACCGACTTTCGTGCTGGTTGGATTATTCGCTGGAGTTAACAACACTGGATTTCTGTGAATGCAGTTTAGAATTTTTGTCTGCATTGCTTGTTAATTTTTGTCTGCATTAATGAAGTGACATTGATGTCACTGCAGATGTCACTGCATTCATTAGACAACTAATGAAGTGACATTGATGTCACTGCATACATCGCGGTGTCTCTACATCATGGTGTCTCTGCATCGTGGTGTCTCTGCATCGGAGGTGGTCACCGTATCGAGGTGATCAGTGGATCTGGCGTGGTTGCTTAATATATACACTAGTTTGTATATATTAAAATTTTATTTTAATAAGATGCTTTTCATGTTCAACAGCTTTCCTTCGATGATCATAGACAATATTGAGTCATTGCTGTGGCAATTTTGCCTCACCTAGTGATCAAGTTTTAATGCTAAATTGTTTGATTGATTGTTATCAATTTCGTTGACTCACACTTGGTCTTTTCATGCTATATTGCAGATTTTTGTTTTGATCAAAGTGTTACTACTTCAGCCTGCATATTTCTCAAAAGGGTTTGGATTTACAATTCAGATTTGTGTTGCTACATTCTATTGATTTCCCTATATATATATTTTGAGAGGATGAATGGGCTTGTTTAAAAAATGGATTTCATTTATTAGCATGCAATGTAAGCACAAAATTTAGCGTCTTTGATTGGAACTGAATTTTGGTGAATTCAATTAATGGACAATAATTTGATCCCTCTCACCATATTATATGATCTCTCTTTCATTTACTGATCATGCATGGCTGCTGCTATCAACACAGCAGTAATGTTTTCAGTCTATTATTTTTCATTTTTCAATCATGAATGAATGATTCCACAATAAACCACTTTTCAAGCTTTAACACAAACATATAATGCTTCAAACATATAATGCTTCATCGCGGTGTCTCTGCATTACGGTGTCATTTCATCGTGGTGTCTCTGCAATGCGGTGTCTCTGCATTGCGGTGTCTCTGCATTACGGTGTCATTTCATCGTGGTGTCTCTGCAATGCGGTGTCTCTGCATCGTCAAATGTTATAACATCGCGATGTCTCTGTATTGCGGTGTCACTTCATCATGGTGTCTCTGCAATGCGGTGTCACTTAATCGCGGTGTCTTTGCATCGGGGGTGTCTCTACATCGGGGGTGGTCACTGCATCGCGGAGTCACTTCATCGCATCGGGCGTCGCGGTGGTCAATGCATCAGGGTGGTCATTGCATCGAGGTGGTCATTGCATCGGGGTGGTCAATGCGTCGCGGTGGTCATTGAATCGCGGTGGTCAATATATCGGAGGTGGTTATTGTATCGCGATGGTCAATACATCGGTTAAAAAAAAACCTGAACAGCGCCTGGAAAAAAAAAAACATTTCATTTCATTCCATTACCGCAATCCAAACATGCCATTAGAGTTTCTCCGTTGCCAAACAAGCCAAATTGATATAATTAATGAAGTGACATTGATGTCACTGCAGATGTCACTGCATACATTAGACAACTAATGAAGTGACATTGATGTCAATGCATATGTCACTGCATACATTAGACAATTAATGAAGTGACATTGATGTCACTACATAAATCGATACAATAAGACATCACTGAATAAATCGATACAATAAGACATCATTGCGGTGTCTCTGCAATGCGGTGTCACTTCATCGCGGTGTCTCTGCATCGGGGTGTCTCTGCCATCGGGGGTGGTCACTGCATCGCGGTGTCTCTGCATTGCGGTGTCTCTTATCGCGGTGTCACTTCATCGCGGTGTCTCTGCAATGCGGTGTCACTTCATCGCGGTGTCTTTGCATCGCGTTGTCACTTTATCGCGGTGTCTCTGCATCGCGGTGTCTCTGCATCGTCAAATGTTATAACATCGTGATGTCTCTGCAATGCGGCGTCTCTGCATTGCGGTGTCACTTCATCGTGTTGTCTCTGTAATGCGGTGTCACTTCATCGCGGTGTCTTTGCATCGCGTTGTCTCTTATTTGCGGTGTCTCTTATTTGCGATGTCTCTGCATTGTCAAATGTTATAACATCGTGATGTCTCTGCATCAAGGGTGGTCACTGCATCGCGGTGTCTCTGCATTTGGGTTGGTCACTGCATCGTGGTGTCTCTGCATCGGAGGTGGTCACTGTATCAAAGTGATCAATGGATCTGGCGTGGCCAATGCATCGTGGTGTCACTTCATTGAGGCGTCTCTGCATCGCGGGTGGTCACTACGTCGCTGTATCACTTAATCGAGGTGTCTTTGCAATGCGGCGTCTCTGCATCACAGTGTCTCTACATCGGGGGTGGTCACTGCATCGCGGTGTCACTTCATTGCGGTGTCTCTGCATCACGGTGTCGCTTCATCGCCGTGTCTCTACATCGTGGTGTCACTTCATCGCGGTGTCTCTTCACCGCGATGGTCATCGCATCGGGCGTCGCGGTGGTCAATGCATCAGGATGGTCATTGCATCGGGGTGGTTAATGCGTCGCGATGGTCAATGTATCGGGGGTGGTCATTGTATCGCGATAGTCAATACATCGTTAAAAAAAAAAAAAAAAAAAAAAAAAAAACTAACTAACTAACTAGCTAGTAACTACAGCGCCTCTTCTCCCCCCCTTTTTTTTCTTTTTTTTTTTTTAATTTTCTTCATTAAGGGTATTTGAGTCTATCTATCTAATTTGTGTCCTTATAAGTCCAACAAATTCCTTTTTGTCCTTATAAGTCCAATAAGTCTGTTTTGTGTACTTTTGGGTCTTTGGCCCAAATATTTATTTATGAAAAAATATCTAACATGAAGCAGGTCAGGTTCCTCTCACCTAAGAGGCCGTTGAATCATCATGATTAACCTCATCACCAGTTTGTCAGGTCAGGGTGAAATGGCCCTATGGGCTAGGGAAATCGCAATTTGCACCAAAGATATAATGTATACTAGTGAGATTTAGGCTATGCAACGCAAGGCCCTAATAAGGCCCTCGGTGTATAAATATAGTTCAAAAAAGTATATTTAAACACAAGGTATAAAACTTGGTTTGTTAAATAGTCTTGGAATAAATAAACATATACACAAGACAATGAACTTATTGTGCACCATGTTGGGAACTAATAAGCGATAAGTACCCAAAGTCATAGATTACATGGAACAACACATCCAAATCATCTGATAATAATAATGCAGCCCATCTTATCAGATCACCATCAACATCATTTATCAAAGAATGTGATTGGATTCAAAACAGCAACAAATGAAATACAACCGACAAACATTAAGTTCAACATTGGATGGATGCAAAAGAGCAAAAGAGCAAAAGAAAGAAAGTCATACATTGTCTTTGTAGTTGGAATATATTACAATCAAAAGGTGTTCATGACTTTGTATTAACTACGCAGCAGTCTAAACATGCTTGTCTTCTCCTTTGTTTTTTTCTTCAGTGTTTCGACAATCTTGGTAAGCTCTGAATCAGGGAGTTTTGAGGCAACAATTTTCCAGATCTTGAGTAGTTGTTGTACCAAAGTGGATTTTACTTATATATTCCTAGATGTTGATTTCTGGAAAAAAATGAAAAGGTTCAATCATTTCTTGAACAAAATTTTCCTACTCTATGCACCCCTTGTGTTCCACTAAAGTGACCATAATTCTTCTTACTCTCCTCTTCTAAACAAATTATCTTACAAAAAAACAACATTTTTTGAACAATTTCATACAAAGGTTATCTTTAATCCCCCTCTCTTACACCAACCATGCGTAGGAAAGTAGTTTTTTTCCATTATATCTGACAATTTAGTTCCAGAAAAGTCCATCAAGTTGTTTGATTAATGAAATATACATAACATGCCGCCATTAAAATAAAGAAACGGGTATAGCAAGAGTAATCACCAAATAACAACTGCTGATAGAAGAAGCAGACCGTGCATAAATTAGACAAATCGAGACCTTACGATGGCAAAAGAAGTTACACCCTAAAGCAAGAATGGCAAAGAAAGTTGCAGAAATATGAAAAAGATACAACAAGAACAGAAAAAGAATTACCATATGATGGCTGCTGGCACACACAGTAACAACCGATCTGCCATAATTTGTGTTTTTTTTTGAGGGCCATAATTTGTTTTCTTGCAGGTTATTGACTTGCATAACATTTATTTGGGCTTCAAAATGGACTCAAACGAATTGGGGCCTTTCCTTAGTTTATTATTGAAACTCTAAGAAGACTCTATATAAAATAAAAAGAGGGGAGTGTTGGTATCATTGATGGTACTCCATTATTTATTTCGTACACCATATTTTTTAAATTCTTTGGGCATCATATGTGGAGGAGTAATGACGGTGACGGAGATGCATTCATTGTGTCACAACGAATGACACAACAAAAGATTAATCATTGATTATGAGATAAAACTCATCGACAATGATATAGTTTTATCATAATCAAGAGTAGAAAATGTGTTTGTGTCACCAGTTGTGGTAAATAATTATGTTTATATCATTATTCTATGTAGGAATGTCACTGTCGATAATATTCGTTATATACAATAAACGTTACAACCACTGACGTTGCCACTATCGTCCCTATGTGGATGATGTTTCTGTAAGCATAGAAATATCAATATCAATGATGTTTTTTTCCATTAAATCATTGTTTTTTAAACAATCGTGATAATCGAAACGAAATTATGGTGGTAATAAAATCTCTAAAAAGACTATAAACCACACAATAATCTTTCTTTTTTTTTTTTTTTTTTTTGAAAACACAATAATCTTGTTTTGTGGCCCAAAGTTGAATCCATCACCCAACAAGCTCCTTTTTTTTTTTTTTTTTTGCCCAATAGTATATTTTTTTTTCGACCTTGCCCAATAGTTGACGTAAAGCCCAATTTACTTATTTTGGACGCCTCCGAAGACGGTTTCCAACCTCCATAATTTCTATAACTATCCCCAATAATTTCTTAGGAGAACTAGATTAACATATTTCTTAGGGGTGTTTAAATTTTATAGGAGTTTAATTTTTTTTTATTTAAAATATACGGCTATATACATAACCTTTTATAGAAAAATTAAAAGAAAATGTTTATACATTGCCGTATAATGGCCTTCCCCTTAAACCATAAGATATAGTCAAAGCACAGCTCTGCCACATTACTACCTATGCATGACAAACCCAGTATAGAAAAATCAAATTGGAAAAAGTACAGCACTCTACGCTTCTATAAAAATGAAACCACCAAAGTAAAAAAAACATTCGTATTCCAGTGCTAAAAACAAAGTTGATGACCGTGTGAGGAGAATAGAAGGACCAATGTGCATTCCAAGGGTCTTCAGAGTTTGTATATGTGGTTTGTCCATGCATCTTCATAAAAATCCAGCTTTCAAGATCTTCGTCAGCAAAAAAACGAGGCTTGATTTAAAAAGTGTTGAATACGCCCGCATAAAATTCTCAGTACTTCTTCCCATGCATACTCAGTTCCTCAAAGAGAGAGAAAAGTAATGTATAGTAATGTTTCCCAAAAAGACACGGAGACAAAATGCCAAGCCATCCAAAAAAGACAAATTTTATAATACAACCGTTGTATAAAAGTTGTATTAAGTGACATGCATTACAACATTTCATTTCTAACCTCTGACACACGATAAAAGTGTATTATGTGAAAGAGAGTAAAAATGAAAAGCTCTAATGTATGTCACTTGTTACAACTTTCATATAACCGTTGCACCATAAATCTCTCAAAAATAAAAGAGCGGGATAGAAAAAATACTCCCTTCATCCTAAAATATAAATCATTCTAACTATTTAGATTTATCTCATAATATAAGTTATTTTACATTGTCAATTCATCATTTATTATTCTTTTTCTCTATTCTACCTATGATTTTATTAACCATCTAACCACTTATCATTATTTTATAACTATTACATTAATAATAATGTTTGCAGCGGGGTTTGAACTCAAAACATTCTGCTCTGATACCATGTTACGATCAAACGCTTACCATGTTATAATAGTTATATTATTAATAACTATTATATTAATAATATCCAAAAGGTGTTCTAGTAATTTTCCTTAGATTGCTTTTGTATTATACATGGAAGCCTTTAAAATAACTTAAATCTTAAAACAAATGTATATTTTTATTTCATTAAAAGAAATAATTCTTCACCTTTAAGCGGAGGTTGTGGGATTAAAACAAATGTGCTTTATCGAGGATGAAGCAATTTCAGGGTGAGCCAGAATAATTTAATAATGCACAAAACATAAATGAAATATTTGGAATTTTCAAAAGGTAGAGATTCATTGGCTTTATGATCGTTAAGGTGGATTTAGAAAAAGCCTACGATAGGGTGAATTGGGACTTTCTCGGTTATGTGCTGCGGGACACAGGATTTTCGGAGGACTTGATTACGTTGATCCGATTTTGCCTATCCTCGGTATCCTTGTCCATACTCTGGAATGGTTTGCCTCTTGATGATTTCCTACCTAAACGAGGTATCAAACAAGGGGACCCTCTCGCTCCTTATCTGTTTGTGCTGATCATGCAAGTGTTGAGCACGTTTATCGGGCAACGGGACAAGATGGGAGATGGAGACCATTCTGCATATCCAGAGGTGGGACGAAAATATCCCATTTATTTTTTGCGGACGATCTGCTACTTTTCACGAAGGCTTCAGTGGCACAAGCCGAGGTATTGGAGCAGGTTCTGTCCTTGTTCTATTCAGTGTCGGGGCAGAAGGTTAGCGTCTGCAAATCTAAATTTTACGTCTCCCCGAATGTGTGTAATGCAGTGGCCTCAGACATCGCGGATAAATTAGGTATGACACGCACGTTTGATCCGGGTAAGTACATGGGAGTCCCTCTCTATGCCAAGACAAGAAAAGCAAACTATGGTTTCATCCTTGATAAAGTACGAGCTAAGCTTCAAATCTGGAAAGCAAAGATTCTGTCGCGTGCGGGATGAAATATTCTTATCCAATCCGCCCTCACAACTATTACCTACTACTTTATGCATACAACTCAGCTCCCTTACGCGATCATTGATAAAGTGGAGAAGATGGCCCGAAACTTCTTCTAGGCGGGGGATGAGAAAGAGCGTAGCATGCACTATGTTGCTTGGGCGGATATATGTAAACCAAAGTCGTGTGGCGGTCTGGGGATTCGATGACTTCGGAACATGAACATAGCCCTCTTAGCAAAACTGGCCTGGCAATTGTTAGTGGGAAAAGATTTTCTTTGGGTGAAGGTGTTGCAATCCAAATATGGAAGCCCCCTAACTCAGCTCAAACCGACATGCTCGCTTTGTGGCGGAGTATTTGTATGGCGATGGATTGCTTCCGTGATGTTCTTCAAAGTAATGCGGACGGAAGAATAGAATGGCTCGCCACAACCCCTGGGAAGTTTGATGTGGCTAGTGCCTACCATATGCAACTCAGTGATCTGTGCTCGAAGGAGGAGGAGAAGCAATGGAAATCAATATGGACAATTAAAGGGCCACAACGAGGTAACATGCTTCTTTGGCTTCTACGACGTGAGTCACTGCCGACTGCAAGCTTGCCGACACACCGGAACGTGTCAATGGAGGATGGTTGCGAATTGCTTGAATTTTGAGGAAACGTTACGCCTTTAGGGACTGTGGGTGGATTAAGGCCACATGGAAAAGCTTAATTGCTGCTACTCATCAACGATTTTTTGGAGTCGAAAAGGCATGTGATTGGGTAGACTTATCTTTAAAGGAGGATCTCTCGGGAAATGAGGACTTAATCTCATGGAAATTCCTCTTCGTGGAAGTCATCTCAGATACGTGGTATTGGCGGAATCAGAAGAGTTATTGTACGGGGTCGCATCGCCCCCCGAAGGAAGTTTTCATTAAACAAATAATTCAGAAGGTGAGAGAATTGCGAATAGCTTGGCCCACCTAGTTCGTCTACGACTAGCTACTAGCAGTTTCTGTCAAAAGTAGAATTTTTGTATAGGCGTAGTTGTTTGTTTTCTTTTTGCTTACAATGAACTTGTGATGTACATCTTATTTGGTGATGAATATAAATAAAGATCCGGTTTCCCCAAAAAAAAGGATTAAAAAATGGGTGATTTGGTTACATGTTACACGTTTGATCATCATTTACGACCATATGATTGATATGAATCTTATCGTATATATAATCAAATCCTGCAAAAATTTGTACGTTTATGCACTTTTAATGCACGTGTAATTCTGAAGTACAACCGTCGGATCTGTGCCACCTGCATAAGGACACAAAACAATTTTATCTTTTATACACATGACACAAATCCGACGATTGAGTCTAATAGATACCTCATAATTTTTCTTCACTCAATGTGTTTGTGCTTATGGTCCATGTTTCCTACTTTTTCAGGCATCTTACATATTCTCTGCGTTTTAAGTACGCTCATTGAAACTTTGGTTTGTTCAATAAGTGAGCAATTTCATTATTAAAAATAAATAAATTATTTGTTGTTATCAACTTAATATCTGATATGTGAGTCATTGCCTCACACGATATTAACTTAATTTTTTAAGGGGCAGGCCCGATTGTGTAGCTTGCTGCCTAGGTCCTTGAGTGTTGTCCTGCTGTTGCACTACAACTAGGTTCGCACACCGCTCTAAAAAAAGAATTATGAAGACATTATCCGATTTTCTAACTCGGATAATTTTAAAATTTCATGAGATGCCTCAGCAATTTAGTGCTAAAAGACTATGAGTGTTGTTCGTGAAGCAAATAAGGATGCGGACTTTCTCGCGACTCAAGCTTCCACCAGCAGAACCATGGTCTCCTATACTTCTCAAGATGCCCTCCCCGTTGGCCTCAAACTTATATTACATGGTGACCAACTGGAAATCCCAATCATCCGACGAACTCGCCGCTCTGCATAATCATCTGGACGCACCCTTCAATTTTTTGATGCGTGCAAACCAAGTTGCACGTATCTATTCTGCTGGTTATCAGTATTTTCTCCTATGCTTATTTCATTCATTGCTATGCGGATATTCTCTTTGCAAGCAATCGTGTAAACTTTAATGTGAGGACTTGGCTAGCTCACCTTCATCTTTTGCTTCTCGGAATGTGGTATAAATCTTGGCAAGGAAAACCGGAAGCACCCTTCAATTATTTGATGGGTGCAATACAGATGTTATGCTCCTTTTTGCCTACTTTTCATTTCTACTCTTTTGATGGTCATGATTACGATTATTTCTTGAATGGGTCTTTGATTTTTATGAGTCACCCCATACCAGGTTGGTATGCAAATTCGCATATCCTTGAAGTTGGGTACCACCAAATTGCTGCACACGGCATTTTTTCGAAGCCTCGTCAGCATACTACCATAAGTTTTGCTCAACATCACCTGCAGCTTATTATTCTATGGCTTCCTTGGCGAAGAAAACTGGAAGCACCCTTCATCCCCACTATGCAGGGTGCAATTCAGGTGTTAAGCTTCACTTTACCACTCTTTTATTTTCACACTCTTGTTGGTGTTACTGCCTCTTATTGCATGTGGACTGGATACATATGGGGAGATTGCTAGCTATCTGATAGCTATTACTCACCATACTCACTCCGAAGCCTCTCAAGCAACTAATTTGGGGGACTTTCAAGAATCCGATGACTCTCAAGAAACTGATTGCTGGGACTCTCCTGTTGCTGCTATAGAGATTTTCCTCTTAGCATCCTATTGTATTTTTCACTTTTTGAGGTAGCTTAATACTTTTGGAAACATGAGGTCCTGCACTCTTTCTTATGTTATGAATTTTCCCAGACTGGGTTTGACAACCATAAGTTTTAAGGAGACATGGTCATGTTTCGTCAACGTCTTTTGGTATAAGGGGAGAGCCAGGATACGGTATGTACGAACCTTAATTTCAAATTTATACAAAATGTTTCGTTTAAAAAAAAGACTATGAGTGCTGTAATTATAAATTTGCCTTTGAGTAGAGGTGTGAATGGCCGATACGTCGATACTATTTGATATTCTTGATAAATGTTTACATTTTTTGCGTATCCAATTTCTACATTATGACCTAGTCAATTTTGTGTAAAAACTTTTCATTTTCTATATTATTCAACAATTGAAAAAGGAGTCAAATTTGACATTTTCTTGTTGACTTAGCAGCTAAGATTCAAAGCAATGACTATTGAAATATTCATTTACAAGTTTCATAAAAAATAATCAAAAATGTATCAAATATGTATATATATATATATAAAGGTCACTCATTTATTAACAAGTCTCTAGTCGTTTTTTTTTTCCCTTTTTTTTCCGGAAGCGAATGGATAACGCCACACACACGCCCCAAGCGGGATTCGAATCCTGAACTTTCCACCCGGAGCCAGGTTAGACCCTAGTGGATTACCACTAGTGTATGTACTATATTAAAAGAATTAGAGATAATGACGCATTTGGAATATTTTTGAGTATCTGTGACTGGTTTTTTCTTTTTTTTTTCTTTTCCTCTGTTTTCAAACAATAATATATTTTGATCTAGAGCTCCAAACGCGATGAAACATTCACTGAATTTTTTATTTTTTCATACTCTTTGTTTGAGACTTGGTTCGATATAATTACATCATTTTTCGTGAAATTCACTCAGTGAATCTCCCCAGTGAATCTGAAAAACTGTGAATATCGACACTGAATTTCGAACAATCGTGAATTTCGACAGTGGATTTTCGGAAATCACGTCGGAATACGATGAATGTGGTCTCAAAATAAAGAGAATGAAAAAATAAAAAATAAAAATTGGTGAAAGAATTTTCAAATTTAAAGTTCTAGATTGAAAGATATGAATGTTTGAAAAAAATGGATTAACGAAAGAGTGTATTGGTTTTTTTATTTTAAAAAAGGCGTCCATAATTTATTAAGAAAATGTTTTGTCCTTTATGCAAAAGTTCTAAAAAAAACTTGGGGGAATGAGGGAGAAGGACAGAAATATTTCATCAATTGAGTAGAAGGACAGTTTTTTAAAACTTTTGCATAAAGGACAAAACTATTTATTCACTATCGAAATTCACTTGTGTTCGAAATTCTCTGTTTAAATTCACTGACGAAATTCACTGTCGAAATTCACTAATTTTCAAAATTCATCGTCGAAATTCACTAATTTTCGGGATTCACTATCGAAATTCACTGATTTCGAAATTCACTTGGGAGATTCACTGATTTTTGGGATTCACTGTTTGTCATTCTCGCTATAAAAATTATGCAGTTGTCCTTCTCCCTATAAAAAATATGTAGATGTCCTATTACTTAAAAATATTTCAGATTGTGTCCTTATCCCTAATTTTCCAAAAAAACTTTCTCCTTAAGTGTTGAATATCTTTGTCCTTCTGCCAACTCCCATCACAATTTTATTGTAATTGACAATTAGTAATAACTTATTTCCTGAAAAAAAGACAATTAATAACTTAATATTTTATTTATTTTCATTGACCAATCCCACAAGAAGTTTCTCCCCAGCTATCTAACAAATGACAATTAATAACTTCACACAGTGTTCTCAAATAAATAAATAATATTTTATTTATTTTCATTGTGTGCACAAATTTTTTTTTTTTTTAGGGGTCCCATTGTGCACTATTGCACTTGCTAAATACGGTGTTGCATATGTCACTGAAACTAATACAAGTCATTTTACAGTTTTTACATATTTTAAAAAATCGGTGAAATATCATATATATTTTTTATCATAATGCCATATACACATTTTGACTATGATAAATACATAATAGTTGTAAAGTACGTAAAAATTATTAAATGATATAAATTAATGAAATAAAGTGAGAGAAAATGTTAATAATTGCCCTTTTACTATTGTAAAATGACTTACAATAAGTGACAAAATAAAATACTACAAAGTCTTATATTTAGAGGCGGAGAGTGTACATATCAAGAAATATATCAGCAACTACTCAACAAAATTAAACAAAAATACATACAATGTATACTATTTAGTGGATATTAGTTATAAGGCCATCGTTAGAGAATTAATGATCATTTAGGACACTCCGAAATCTTATTTAGTTATAAGGACATTCTAATTTTAAGAAGGAAACTTATTTAGTTATAAGGATATTCTAATTTCAAGTGCATAAAGAAGAAGAAGGAAAAAAATGAAGGAAGGAAGAAAAAAAAAAGAAAAAAAAAGGAAGCGCTGGAGCTGATGTTTGTTTGTTTGTTTTTTGTTTTTAGATGCAGTGACATTGATGTCTGAAGCAGTGACATTGATGACTTATGCAGTGACATTGATGTCTGATGCAGGGACATTGATGACTTATGCAGTGACATTGATGTCTGATACAAGGACATTGATGACTTATGCAGTGACATTGATGTTTGATACATGGACATTGATGTCTGATGCAGGGACATTGATGACTGATGTAGGGACATTGATGTCCGATGCAGTGACATTGATGAATGACGCAGGGACATTAAGCTAAACAAGATCGTCAAATGATTCAAGATCGTGTTAAAGAATTAAGGGATTCCACAATGAATCCAATTATCAGGAAGGCACAAACAACGTGTGGCCATTACAAGAGTCATAGTGAAGAGTCTTTGAAGTTTCACCAAACTTGTACTTCTATCCATATTAAAAGATCCACATTTGGAGAAATGCAAAACAAGAGCTGAGCTGACTAATGCAGTTGTTAGGTTTTATGCAGTGACATTGTCGACTTATGCTTGACATTGATGACTTATGCAATGACATTGATGTCTGAAGCAGTGACATTGATGACTGTATTTACAATTAGATAACTGATGCAATGATATTGATGTCACCGCATATACAACTTGATACACACATTTGATAACTTTGTAAAGTAACTTTATTTCTTTGTTATCTTTAAATATTTGATTGATGTTGGTTTTTTTTTATTAGTGTTGGTTTAAATTTTCGATAACTTTTGTAAAATAACTGCATTTCTTTTTCTTTTCTTTTTTTGGTTTAAATGCATATTTTTACAACCAAAGGTATGCATAAATTGTTACAATAACACGTCACTGCATAAATCGTTACAATAACACGTTAGTGCATAATTCGATACAATAAGACATAACTGCATAGATTGCTACAATAAGAAGTCACTACAATGAGACGTCATTGCATAAATCACTACAATGAGATGTCACTGATCAAGGTTGTCAATGGATCGCGGCGGTCAATACATCATGGTAGCCAATGAATCGCGGCGGTGAATGCATCGGGGTGGTTAATGGATCCCGGTGGCCAATGCATCCGGGTAGGTGGTCAATGCATGATGGTGATCAATACGTCACGTCGATTTTTATGAAGAAAAAAATTGATTTTATGAAATTTATTCGGAAAAATATCAAATTTGATTTTAGAATAAAGAAGGCGAAAAATATGAATTTTAGTGAAAAAATTATAATGATCCGAGTTTTAGATCAAAATATATGACCTTTAGAAATATGGTGAATTAAAAAATAAAAAAGATAAAAAACTTAACCACGTTCCCTCAACATTTTTTTTGAGCAATTTTTTTTCCCTTCCTTCCTTTTTTTTCCTTCGCTCGTTATCCACTTGAAATTAGAATATTCTTATAACTAAATAAGTTTCATTTTTAAAATTAGAATGTCTGTATAACTAAATAAGATTTCGGAGTGTCCTATTACCCCTAATAAGTTGAAAATCGATTCTTTTAAATAATTGACCATACTATTTATACAATTATACAAAACCCCATCTGCACTATTACAACATCAATAATTATACCTTGTATACTATACAAAACCCCACTATTATTTATAAAAACAAAAATATGTCTTTGTAGTCTTAAAAACAATTACATTGATCATATAAGGGTTTCAAATCAACAAAATAATCAAGTTGCTTAAGCAAACTCAATGGATACTAAATGCAACCAACCAGATAATGAAAACACTTGGTCAATAATTTATAAATATAATATAAAAAATAAATTAATTAATTACTTTATAAAAACAGAAGAAGACCCACGAGCCAATACCATTCTTTTACTTGTATTTAATAACAAAGCAGGTAATGTTGTTGAACTGTAAAGAGACTAACTAATCAGTCTCAACCATTTGGGGTTCATGACACACACACACACATTGAAAACTATACAATTAATTAATAAATACATCACCACATTGTGGCTTAGGCAACTTTACATATCATCTTTTTGGGAGTTAGTAAACTATACACATCATGGCTTAGGCCAACTTGACATAATTGATGTGTTATTTTATTGTTTAAAGAGAAGATAAGAGAATACACAATCAAGAACAAAATATATTTTTTCTCTGGATGGAAAAGGAAAGAAATCATGGGTTCCATTGAAAGTAGAAAATAAAAAAACAACCTAAAGAAGACATCGTTAATGGCACCGTGGTATAATAGACTTAATTTTGGACCGTCGACTTTAAAGTTCAGAATCGATTTTATCATAGTCGATTGTTAGCACCATTGTACAATAGACGGTCAAATTCAGAGTTTAGAATTGACATCTGATCGCTTTAAAATAGGCTTTCTCATGATAGATTGTGGACACCACGTGACTTTATTCCTCGATTCGATCTAGAGCTCAGAATCGATTGGCGATTTCTTTAGAATAGACCTTATTATGGTCAATCGTTACAATTGACTTTTATGCATTCAGATCATACTAAAGTTGAGAATCAACTTTTTGACAATCGATTGTGACAATCGACCATCAAAAAATTCATTGTATAGTATAAAGACGATTTTCAACTTTAAAATTGACTTTCTAATTATTGATTGTTTTCGATGCAGTATTGTCATAAAACCACTATGGTGTCATTACAAAATAAATAAATAAATAAAATTCCCCATTTTGTAGATTATTAGTGAGATCCACATTTTATCCCACTTTTCAACTTTATTTGTGTGTTCCTACATGTCCACCACTTGACAAAAAGGAACCTAAATTTCACCTTTCCAAACTATGCCATTTTGTCATATTAAGTCTTTTTTTTTTTTTTGTGGTTTTGCAAAAATGATGAATGTATAAGCTCCATCTCTAGCTATTTGTTGAATCATTTGCTTTCCCTTTCCAAAAGATAAAAAAAGAAAAATCATACTTTTTATGTATCTTTCAGTGTATATCTCATCATGTAATACATTGGAAGGATCTAATTGTGATTTTTTTTTTCTTCTAACAAATGAAAATTGTTGAGAGTTTCTTAGATCCAATACGTGTCAGAAAATACATTTCATATTTCTTACTATAATTGAGACAAGAAAATTATCAACATTCAACCTAAAGCTAGATCAGAATCGAAAAAAAATTAAAGGGTAATATTTGAAGTAAAATAATGGTGTGTTAACTGATGGGAGTCAACTTTAT
>CM044901.1:84977556-85008218 GCA_024500145.1 Gentiana dahurica var. dahurica | reverse complement strand
AGGATTTAACCTCGCACAGTACTGTCCGAGAGGGTCGATATCAGGACTATGACGGTTAAACCGAGACAATCTCTCTTAATGATTAAGCTTTGAGAATCGAACATCTCACGGGAATCAGACATCCCGGATTTTAATCATTGATTACCTTCCTTTTCTAGCCTAGATATTTCAAAAATATCCATAATGAGTGTGACCTACTATATCGGATCTCAGAGTACGCCCCGAGTATGCCTACGAGGGGCAGGTCAGTGACCCGACGAGTACCCAAAATCCTATCCTTTCGGAGACCAAGCCTTGAATTTTGATAGCGGTGAACACCATCTGAAGGGGGCCGAAATCAAAGCGGCACGAGGCGTCACCATTCTCTCACGTGCTTGCACCTATAGTAGAGGCCGTGGGGTCGGCTGTCGCCTTCCCCGCACCCACTCAATAATTTGAAGAAGTGGTGGGTTTACTAATTACGGTTTCGGTCTTGACAATAAGGAACAATAAATCAAAGTACTCCGAACAGGGTCGGTTATGTAGGCAAGCCTACGCCGTCTTATTCGTTGGAACATATGTGACAGTTCTGACTGATCCGGCAAGAGAAGCCCCGTTTAGCCTGAAGACTTATCGGCTATGCTAAGTCTTGTCGAACCACTGTAACGTACATCACACGCGGAGGGGAGTCGATTGAGCCGAAGCTTGTTGAACTCGCCCAACCATGGTTAGACATTTCCGAACCCATGTACTAAGATTCTCCGATTTCTAAATTGTCACCCAAAGCGTAATCTCGTTTCTGTTTAAGGTGGGTTCACTGAGAAGCCATCACCGAAAAACTCAACGATTTATCTAAGTGGGATTCACCGAGAATCCATCACTAAAATCGTAACGATTGACAAAAACCCAGTTCCTCGGTTTCTATAATTAGTTACTTATTTATTAAATACCACATATTAATTAATAAGCCTTTAAACTAATTCTACGAGTTATACATGCCTAATTTATTCGAAATTAACTAGCTACATGTATGCATTGGAGTGGAATCATGATATGATGTATGTCTTGGAAATTTCCGGTTATATCATACAATTTTCGATCATACACGAAAAATAACGGAAAAATAAACACCGATATGGATCGTTGGTACCCCCGTATCTAACCTATTAAAAAAAACACAAACCCTAACTAGGGTTTACTATATTCTAATCTGCTGCTTTGTTTTTTTTTCGATGATCGGACATCCAAACGAACCTTGATCGTCACGAAAATTTATGGACCTGTTCTTCACTCCTTTTAATTCAATCTGAACGGTTGGATCTTCGTTTCAACGGTCCAATATTCTCCAGCAATCCGCCGATCTAACTGTTGCATCTGTTTATAACTGTGGCACAGCAGTGTCTTCCCGGTGCCAATCGGCCCTCGAGGCAAATCCCGATCGACCTGAAATCTTTAGGGCTTGTTCATAACTCCATGGTAGTTGATCTGAATGGTCGGAGCTTCGTTTCAACGGTACAATCTCTTCCAGAAATTCGACGAACTCACAGCTAGGGTTTTATTGCCTACTGTGCTTTTCTGTTACAGCAGCAACTTTATAGCAGCGATCGGACATCGGGATCAACTCCGATCGTTACGAAATTTTGAGGTCATGTTCTTCAAATTTTATTCTTCATTCTGACCAGAGGGATTGTCATTTCAACGGCTCAAAACTCCGGGAAAAAATAAAAAACGGAACATCAACAAAACAGATCTACTTCTAGGAAATTAAAATTACAAAATTTCCTATACTCATATAAACGAATCTATATGAGTTCACAATAGATCTAACGAGTAAACAGTACCAACCCAATCCATCTCTTCAACCACAACAATCACAAAGGCAACATTCAAGATATTTTCGAATCATCATAAAAACGAAAATAAAAACAATCTAACATGCTTATTCCACTCCTTATTTACATACTTTGATTGATAGATCAAAGGCTCTGATACCACTTGTTGGATGTAATATCACCGGATGGATCAAGATCCACCCGATTACGCAGCGGAATAGTATAGATCTAGATCTAGTCAACCAAAATACATAAAATAATAGATCTAACCTACGAGTGGGTTAGAGTGCTTACCAGTTTATGGTGAATAAACTCCAAGAACAATCTTTAATCCAAGCTAGATGAGAAGCCACAGTCTTCCAACGTGTGTCTCCAAGCACCACCAGGTGGATGGTGTTTCAAGCCACCGGACCTCCTCGATATGCTACCTTAGAAAAACCCGAAGTTTTTCTAAAACTCGAACCCAAAGAAAATAGCCGAAAATTCCAAGCTATTTTTCTATCAATATTAGCGTAATATTAGTGTGTCAAAAAGCTTGGGAGAACTCTCTTTATAGAGGAGAGCAATCCTTGTCCTCCAAGGATTTAATAATTAAGATATAATTATTAGATTAATCTTTATTCCAAATAAAAGATAAATAAAATAATTATCCCAAACAAATTAGGATAAATCATATTATTATCTAATATTCCATGAATTATCAATTAACAATTAAAAGATAAATCACACTTTAAATAATTATCCAAGAAAATTAATTCCTTGATAATCACTTAATCCAAAAATGCGCCCCACCCCTTAGTAAGTAAAGGTCCACGCATTTTTTGACACATTGGGCCGAGTCTACGAAAAAACTCTTTTCCGTGTATTTAATTATCTAGTCCAACTAAACAATTAATCCACATATCAATTAAATATTCCAATCCAACTATTTAATTATAGGGCCAAATACCCAAAAGTACACAAAACAGACTTATTGGACTTATAAGGACAAAAAGGAATTTGTTGGACTTATAAGGACACAAATTAGATAGACTCAAATACCCTTAATGAAGAAAATTAAAAAAAAAAAAAGAAAAAAAAGGGGGGGAGAAGAGGCGCTGTAGTTACTAGCTAGTTAGTTTTTTTTGTTTTTTTTTTTTTTTTTTTTTTTAACGATGTATTGACTATCGCGATACAATGACCACCCCCGATACATTGACCATCGCGACGCATTAACCACCCCGATGCAATGACCATCCTGATGCATTGACCACCGCGACGCCCGATGCGATGACCATCGCGGTGAAGAGACACCGCGATGAAGTGACACCACGATGTAGAGACACGGCGATGAAGCGACACCGTGATGCAGAGACACCGCAATGAAGTGACACCGCGATGCGGTGACCACCCCCGATGTAGAGACACTGTGATGCAGAGACGCCGCATTGCAAAGACACCTCGATTAAGTGATACAGCGACGTAGTGACCACCCGCGATGCAGAGACGCCTCAATGAAGTGACACCACGATGCATTGGCCACGCCAGATCCATTGATCACTTTGATACAGTGACCACCTCCGATGCAGAGACACCACGATGCAGTGACCAACCCAAATGCAGAGACACCGCGATGCAGTGACCACCCTTGATGCAGAGACATCACGATGTTATAACATTTGACAATGCAGAGACATCGCAAATAAGAGACACCGCAAATAAGAGACAACGCGATGCAAAGACACCGCGATGAAGTGACACCGCATTACAGAGACAACACGATGAAGTGACACCGCAATGCAGAGACGCCGCATTGCGAGACATCACGATGTTATAACATTTGACGATGCAGAGACACCGCGATGCAGAGACACCGCGATAAAGTGACAACGCGATGCAAAGACACGCGATGAAGTGACACCGCGATAAGAGACACCGCAATGCAGAGACACCGCGATGCAGTGACCACCCCCGATGGCACGATGCAGAGACACCGCGATGAAGTGACACCGCATTGCAGAGACACCGCAATGATGTCTTATTGTATCGATTTATTCAGTGATGTCTTATTGTATCGATTTATGTAGTGACATCAATGTCACTTCATTAATTGTCTAATGTATGCAGTGACATATGCATTGACATCAATGTCACTTCATTAGTTGTCTAATGTATGCAGTGACATCTGCAGTGACATCAATGTCACTTCATTAATTATATCAATTTGGCTTGTTTGGCAACGGAGAAACTCTAATGGCATGTTTGGATTGCGGTAATGGAATGAAATGAAATGCTTTTTTTTCCAGGCGCTGTTCAGGTTTTTTTTAACCGATGTATTGACCATCGCGATACAATAACCACCTCCGATATATTGACCACCGCGATTCAATGACCACCGCGACGCATTGACCACCCCGATGCAATGACCACCTCGATGCAATGACCACCCTGATGCATTGACCACCGCGACGCCCGATGCGATGAAGTGACTCCGCGATGCAGTGACCACCCCCGATGTAGAGACACCCCCGATGCAAAGACACCGCGATTAAGTGACACCGCATTGCAGAGACACAACGATGAAGTGACACCGCAATACAGAGACATCGCGATGTTATAACATTTGACGATGCAGAGACACCGCATTGCAGAGACACCACGATGAAATGACACCGTAATGCAGAGACACCGCAATGCAGAGACACCGCATTGCAGAGACACCACGATGAAATGACACCGTAATGCAGAGACACCGCGATGAAGCATTATATGTTTGAAGCATTATATGTTTGTGTTAAAGCTTGAAAAGTGGTTTATTGTGGAATCATTCATACATGATTGAAAAATGAAAAATAATAGACTGAAAACATTACTGCTGTGTTGATAGCAGCAGCCATGCATGATCAGTAAATGAAAGAGAGATCATATAATATGGTGAGAGGGATCAAATTATTGTCCATTAATTGAATTCACCAAAATTCAGTTCCAATCAAAGACGCTAAATTTTGTGCTTACATTACATGCTAATAAATGAAATCCATTTTTTAAACAAGCCCATTCATCCTCTCAAAATATATATATAGGGAAATCAATAGAATGTAGCAACACAAATCTGAATTGTAAATCCAAACCCTTTTGAGAAATATGCAGGCTGAAGTAGTAACACTTTGATCAAAACAAAAATCTGCAATATAGCATGAAAAGACCAAGTGTGAGTCAACGAAATTGATAACAATCAATCAAACAATTTAGCATTAAAACTTGATCACTAGGTGAGGCAAAATTGCCACAGCAATGACTCAATATTGTCTATGATCATCGAAGGAAAGCTGTTGAACATGAAAAGCATCTTATTAAAATAAAATTTTAATATATACAAACTAGTGTATATATTAAGCAACCACACCAGATCCACCGATCACCTCGATACGGTGACCACCTCCGATGCAGAGACACCACGATGCAGAGACACCATGATGTAGAGACACCGCGATGTATGCAGTGACATCAATGTCACTTCATTAGTTGTCTAATGAATGCAGTGACATCTGCAGTGACATCAATGTCACTTCATTAATGCAGACAAAAATTAACAAGCAATGCAGACAAAAATTCTAAACCGCATTCACAGAAATCCAGTGTTGTTAACTCCAGTGAATAATCCAACCAGCACGAAAGTCGGTATATGCTCTTGTTATGTACCATATCTATTTTCTATTAAATAACATAAAAAAACAAAAGGATTCAAGTTTAGCTGACATTGGCTTATGCATTCACTGTCTAAATTTTAGGCAAATAAGATCGTCACTTGTCACAATTAGCCATCAAAATATCCCTAGAATGGTCAACCAAACACATGTAGAGAGATTATCAACATATCAAGTCTTATACTTTGCCACATACCTCATAACGAAAACCAGTAGATGCATGAATATGGCCTCTACCAGTACTTGAGCTTGCCACTGATGAAGAAGCGAGAGGATCTGGAAACAAAGAAACATATGATCTGGACGGAGACAGAGAAACCACTCCTTATGCAGTGACATCATGCGGTGACGTCGTATTATTTCGATTTATGAAGTGACATCATGCGGTGACGTCGTATTATTTTCAACCCACCAGAGCATCCACTCTGGTCAAAAAGCAGCTCCATCTAAGCACAATGACACTTCAAGGCTGCATACAACAGTTACTTCTTTCTTCAACGGGTGACAGCCAATCATCCACTAGTTTACAAGCTTTTAAAGACAATGTAAGAGGTCTAAACGCACAAGCTCGTAAATTACAGAACTTCATACAAGAAGCAGAAGTGGAACCCACTTTTTCATTCTTTCCTTTTCCAAGTTCGAAGTATAAGAAGCTCCATCTGTAAATGAAGCCAAGGTCTTGATCATCAATCATCTGTAAATGTAAATAAAACTTGATAAAGTAAGTGAAGAGATAAATGGAGTATCAAATGTGATTATTTTCAGCAACAGCTAAGATATGGAAACATAAAATTATGAGTCAAATTGCAAATGGTAAACAAAGGAAAATAATAAACATGAATCGTATCGTAAAAAACATTGCGTGAACAGATTCAAATTTGACAAATATATACAGAGATTAAACAATGACAATAAGAATTGCCCAACTAACAGTTGACTTAGCAGCGATGTTCTAAGGATTCGATAAATATCCTCTTAAACTTGCACATCTAAACAATGAGCTTAATCCAAAAGGAAATTTTCAACTTTGACCAAAATATACCAACAATATCAAAAGTGATTTAAGAAAAAGCTTAAAATTAACACGATCGATCAAACAGCAGATGTGAAAGAAAGTGAACCATTATTCCAAGACAGACAGACAAACAAACATTAAGAAGAAGAAGAGATCATCAGATCAAACATGATATTTTGTGAAAGAAGAGATCATCAGAGCAAAGTAATCGCCGGAGAGTTTCTCTCCAATATAGTCTCGAGCTCCGGCTTTCACCGATTATTCAAATTCTTGGATCCATCACCTTTTGCCTTCAAATTCTTACCGGAGGAGGATCTGTCTTTCCCTGCATCTCAGCTTCCAATTTCTTCCCCAATTTTCCATAGCTTTCCTTCCCCAGAACTAATCTGAGCAGCCGGCCAAAGTTCTCATCGTTCAATTCGTGCCCAACCGGCAATAAGAAGTAGAACCGATGGCAACTGAGCAGGGAATAATCAAGCAGAACAGTCCTTTCTCGACCACAAAGTACAACTTTGTGAAATGGGTTTTCGTCTAAAACAACTCTGATGGTTGTGCCTTCTTTAAAACAGGGGTAATTTAGTAAAGTTGGATAAAATGCGTCCTTATAAGTCCAACAGATTCCTTTATGTCCTTATGAGGCTAATAAGTATAAAAAACTATACTTTTAAGTAATAAACCCTTAATTATAATTGAGGTGAAACGACGAGAAAACGTTTGCTATGTTAGGAGCCACGTCGGGGACCATGGACCCATATTCAGTAGCTACAATAAATTAAATAAAATTATTCGTCAGACCGAACAATAATATTCAATCTATTAATTCCGGGATTACACCACCATAAACCCGAAACTGAACTCTGCCGAATATAGATAACTTATACTCAACTATGAGTTGATAAGCGTCCAGTGATATAATCATTACATACGGATAAATCCTCCATAGACTGTTCACTTCGATTCGGGATATCTCCGTAAACCCTTCTCGAAACATATTATCCTTATTTAACATTAACCCCCTAGTGATCAATTAGTTCATAACTAATATAGTATGAACTGGGCCCATCGATCAGTTTCAAGGGTTAACAAATAAGGGAACTGTCTGTCTACTTCCTGAGAGAAGGAATGGATTCCATATCTGTGATAGCATTGACTACTCACTCATCCCAGAATAGAGCCAACGAGAAGTGTTGGACCACATACTGCGAAATGATCCTTACCAACACATCAAACTCTACCCTAGTCTGTGATCACCTCAGGATTAAGATTAATCCATATATGATCATCTTGTGATTTGATAAGACTTCTCGATTACGGAATTATATCGAGAACTCAAATCAAATCGGTCCAGCCCTATATGATTATTATCATATATAAATGCCCCACTGGGTACCCTATTACCGACAGTCCGGATAAGACTTTCACACCTAAAGTGTTCTGGGCGCATTATTAGCAAATTATTCATGAGACCCGTACTCAGATTAATAAACGCTACGGACTAAGTTAATTTTAAGTACATCTCACTAACTCAATCCTCTTGTGTATAGCTATACACTGAGTTATATGATTACATAAACGATGTTCTTAAGGTTTTAAGTACTGTCTTAATTATAAGCATACATGCATATAATAAGATGAATTATTAATTCTGTCCTAAAACAATTAGATAATTGTCTTTCGGGCACTACACCTAACATATCTAAGTTGAAATAACTGCCCGTTGTTTACTCTTCATCATGAATGCCGTGCTACCTTGCTCTTGCAAAAAAAACTTAGCTTCCGGGTCACAATCCCGGTTAAGAAAGCCTCTAAGGATTAATAAGTTGGTGATCAGAAATAACTTTCCTTATCCGATATTTTTCTTTTATTAATAACTTATTTAGTTTAGATGACTTACACTTATAGACATTTACCTTCCCATTCTTGGCCTTCTTTAAAGGAAATGGCCGTGAACTAGCAGTTCATTTGAGTAGACACTACTCGTAAACCGTAGGATGTTTGGTGAGAATGATACCAAATCATTCTTGTCGTCTTTGAACTAATTTTGATTTGTCTCTCATTCGACAGGAGTGACAGCAGTGACACACTTATCAATGTCACTTAAGTTCGAAGGCTCAAGAGGAGAATCCTCTACCGAAAATTAATTGCTCATCTTAAAATCCGCTTGCAAACTAATTGAGTTATCCTCATGAGGCTCAATTACCTGAATCACAACCATATTTCATCATTGACGATCCATTGTTTCGTCAATACAAAAGTTTTACCAATCAAATAAAAAGGCCAATTTTGTCTAATAAATATTAACAAAATAACGTCCGCACAATCATCATAAATTTGGACAGAACAAAGGCCAGCCAATTTAATCATTCATTTTAATGATGATCATAATTGTAAACAAAACATTAGGATGGTAATTTCAATCCAACCCGATGGATATCTTCCCGATCCTTGCCGATAGGGTAGGGTATTTTTAAGGGTAGGGTATGAGTTTGACTTTTCAAAACCCGTCATGGGTAGGATAGAGTATGGATATGTATTTTCTACCGTCATAATACCATCCGACCCACCATATAATGTAGTTTTTATAGTGTATTATTTATAAAAATTAATAATCTGATGGAAAATTGAAGTGTCACTTTTTTACAAGGAAAAAAACATGTCACTTAAAAGGGAAAAAAAAAACACTAAATATATACTAATGCAATTATGATTTAAGACTCGCTCCAATCTTTAGTATTTTACAAACATATCAATTATGAAAGTTACTGTTGTCTACTCTTATATTCCTAATTCCTATTACCGACCAACCCTACCGAACTGTATAAAGGCAAGAACTTTTTTTATATATATATTTACTTTTTTTATGATTGCTTATATTTATTCTTCAAAAATATTGCATTTTCCGGTTTGCTTACTATGTGTATTAATACTTTTTTTTGTTAAGCTTTATCAAGTCATTGTCGATCTTGCATTTTTTTCGCTCGTTTGTCGTTGCTCCGGCGAAATTGATAGTATATATAGAGTTGTTATATTTAGTTGTGAATAAAATTAGATATCCATTAATGTATGGGGAGGGTATGGATTTGAAATTTTCTACATGTATGGATAATGGGTAGGGTATGAGTAATGATTTTTTTTGAATGGTAGGGTATGTACATAGACAAACCCGTACCCACCCGTCCTAATTTTCATCCCCAAAAAGATTACACTAGCAAACTGTTATAGGTGTGAAGAAAAAAGTCTCCATAATCATAATACTTGACCCTACCTATCTTTTTCCTTTTCAATAAAGAGGAAAAAGAAAAACACATCGACCCAACACAAAAGAAAATGAAAAATTTTATAATACAACCATCGTATAAAGGTTATACAAAGTGGCATACATTATAATCATTCATTTCTTACCTCTCATACACGATAAAAGTGTATTGTGTGAAAGAAAGAAAAAATGAAAGGCTTTAATGCTAATGCATACCACTTGATACAACCTTGCTACAACCATTGCACTATAAAATCTCTCAGCATATATATAATGCTTTAAACCCTAATAAAAATCAATATCCTAGGTTGACAATTAATCATTCATTTTAATGATGATGATAATTGTAAACAAAACATTACAGTGAAAAAACTTTGTAGGTGTGGAAAAAAATCTCACAATTCAATTTGCACCCCCTACTTATCTTTTTCCTTCTGAAGACAGGAAAAAAAAAAAAAAAAAAACCCTCGACCCAACACAAAAGAAGCATATAATGCTTTTTCTGTTGTGACTGATGACAATATTATATATCGTCGGATTAACAAAACGGGTTGTAAACCTCTAAGGGCAATGATCAAGATCCAGAGAACATAAAATAAACTATGAAACGGGGGTGTTTGGGGATGATTTAGACTGAGCTTGAGAATTATTTTCTCGGGTTGCTTACGTATCTTTGGATTATTCAGAAATCAAGTCTGGCGTAGTTCTAAGGAACGTTTATATAGGGAACACTTGTGCCGTAGGTTATGCATGTGATGACAATCAAGGTTTTTCTCCTTGGCCCCCCAGCCAAAGGTTGTTGCTAGCCGTATCACTCCCAGAGGGTGAACTAGAGGTCTTGCGAATCAGAACAGTAGAGCTGAAACCGGGTCAGCTCTGAATCTTTCAAACCCATTGATTGCGATACCGAGTGATAAAGGACGTTGACGGCGCTCCCCGTATCTACATGTCCACGGATTATTGCTAACGAAATAAACAAGTAATATAATTTATAATCCGGTTAACCTCAAGTATAAGGATCGTAGTACGGAGGCTAATGCCGGGTCGATCTTACGGGGAACTAATGGTTGTAAATCCTAATTTTTGCCTATCTAAACGATGTCACGAAAACTTAACTAAACAAGGAACTAAACTAGACGAATATGCTGAAAATAAACTAGATAGAGGACGGAATCCAAAGCTAGGAAGAATTGGTTGCGAACAAACTAAACTAATGTGGAAAAAAAAAACAGTAATCTAAACTAAACAAATTCAAGTTCTAAAGATTAGATCAAATTTAAAAAGGACAAACGAGCGAGGTGATCCACCTATCCAACAAATATTAACTTCCTATCTTGATTATATTTTCGTTTCAAACAAGTTGTGATTCATCTTATCAAAGGTATGAATTCCTACTTTCGTAGATAATTCGCCTATTAATTCCTATCTTTCGATTTACGGAGATTAACGCGTCATAAAATAAGCAAAGATGTAAACTTTAACGTTTTAACCTAGATATTCAACCTATCAACTTTCGTTTGACATAGATCAAAGATCCATTCCTAAATCATGGTGATCTAATGTTTATAAAGACTTTCATCAAATATAAAACATCATACATGCACATCTTTCGATATAGATGCAATTAACATCATAAAACATGATAAAGGAAACAACTTTGAATAGAAACTTACAATATAATCGAAGAAAACGAAGTCAACAAGTGTTGGATGGCTTCACAATGCTCGTTTGTAGAAGTTTAGCCTCTGAACATCCTCAGAGAACTCAAAAGTGCAGGAATTAAGAACATAGAACTACCTACTTTTATCTAGAATTTAAGTGTATGAAAACTGGAATAAAAGCGGTAAAGATGCAGCCTAAAGCCGCCCCTGATATTAGGGTTTCGAATAATGTCAATCGGTATCCCCTTAATGTGTGAAAATAGATGGGTATTTATAGCCTCCAAAGTCGGTTTCTCTAAGTCGGTCGGATGGACGAACGTTCACTAGAGTGGACGCTCGTTCGCAATTATTGAACTCTCCTCAGACGCTCGTCGATTCCGTTCATGCTCTCTGTATCAAAATCGTTCTTCCGGACGCTCGTCTGTTTTATCAAACGCCACCTCGTCATTATCTCTTTCTTTAATCGCCATATCTCGAATTTCATCTCTTTTTATCATTAGTTGAACCTCATAACGATACCTATGAGACATGGAAAATATCGCAAACTGTAATAATATCCAAATAATTATAATTCAACCATAAAATCACATAATTACATCAATATTGCGATTAAGCCCTTAAAAATATCGTTTACTAAATATTTCCATATAAGACCTTATTATTATGCAAATTATACAAATAAAAAGGGAAAAACATCACAAAATATAACCTTATAAAACATATAATTTCACCCTTAACAACTCCCCCACACTTAGCTTTTGCTCGTCCCGAGCAAAATAAAACGAAAATTAGGCTCGAGATAGTATAGACATCTCAACAAATATAACATATATTCAATAACTTAGAAGTTCACCATTGTGTGTGTGCATAGCCATAGAAAACTTCCACTACATCCAAACTTGAGGAACTCAAAGTAAAACTAGCTAATACCCCCTCGTAGAATAGTAATAAATGACACTCATAAGATGCACCCTACAAACGTGACATATCCCGAAAAGAATGATCGAATGAATCTAGGGCCTTTCTGAAATACTCAGAGGATAATCCCTACATCATATCTTTCAGTTTATACTGGGGATAAGATAGACGATAACTTAGTCTTATATACATTTCATAACACTTCATCAGTTGATTTAACTTTTTCACTTTTAAACACACATCAGAATGAGCTATTGCCCTGTCATAGCAGAATAGGACATTTCAAGATAATCCCCTACCTTACTCAAATCATAAGGCAGCTTCTTCTAACTGTCGTGAGCTCTTAGTCATCATAGTGGAATAGGACATACGTGGTACACTCTACCTCACCCAAATCATCGACTAGCTTTCGACACACCCATTGATTTATTAATTCAACTTTTTCACTTTGACAATAGTTACGTTTTACTTATCACATTCAAACTTTCAGATATTCACAGTATGTCATACTACGGAACTAAATACAAACTATCATAAATCTCACGATACACACGTAGCACTAAGCACATGACTTACAAGATAATCAAAAATCACTAATCCAAACGGGGTAATAACTCTATAAAATAGCTCGTCGTCACTATGGCTCGTGAAAAATAGTGTCAGGTGAAACAACTAACTTACCAAACATATGAAATATAGCTTAAATGACTATAAAGATAACGAACATTGAATTGAATTGCCTACTCGGGACAAAACAAAAACAAAAGTGTCGAAAAATTTCGAAAATTTTAGCTCATTTTGCATAATAAACAATCTGACGTAGTAAACAAACTCATATGCATAGGATTAAATCGAACTATCCCCTCCCCCACACTTAAAAATTCAACATGTCCTCATGTTGTGCAGAAAGTAACAGGATAAGAAACTTAGCTGAAATCGTGTGAAAAACCGAGCCGTTGGTCAGGCTGGAGCATGAAAAGGCCAACGCTCGCAAAAAGCGTGGAAAAATGTCCCAAAACTAACTCAATCGGATCTCGACAAAAACCATGGCTGCAAAACTCGAGAAACAGAAAACTCGGGGGAAAACGGGGTACAATACGGCAGTAGAGACAATAAATCAAAATGGAATAAAAAGAAAAGGTCCTCGATAAATACGCCAACATAAGTCAAAGAACGAGAAACTAGAAAGCAGCAAAATGCATAGGTACAGCCAAATCGAATGAAATGTATCAAAAAAAAGTGCAATAACAACCAAAAAGATAGATATATAAAAATAGAAACTCAAGGCAGCCCCCGGAGCATCAACTGGAGAAGGATCTGAAGAAGGAGCATCAGCTGTAGATGCAATCTGTGTAGGGTCTGGCTGTGCAACAGGAGCAGCAGTGGACGGCCCAGCCTCTCTATCAGTAGGAACTCTCGCAGTCCTCGGATCCACTGGAGTCTCCTCATCACCCGACTCGGGCTTCTCCTCCATCTTGACCACCTCGGCTATCACCCGCTCTATCTGCTCGGAGAAGACATAATCCATATTACTTGCATTGAATACCCTTCTATCGGCCGGTTTCCTTCCATCAACTATACATTCCAAAACCGATAAGATATTATCCTGGCCATCCCGGATATCACTCAACATCGCCCTCAAACTATGAGCCATACTATGCCGAGTAATCTCGGAAGAAGATAATCCAGAAAGAACTGAAGCTCGAGGCGGTGTCGATGTGGAGCCAGGCTCAGAAACGGGAACAGCCTTCTCTCTACGAATAGGGGGGTAACTCTTCGTCTTATGGTCTGATGTATACTCAGCAACCCCAGCATCCAGACATAACTGATGAATCAAATGTGGAACTATCAAACTCCGTGTGTATACCTTCTGGTTCATGGAAATTTCATCGAATAAGGCTTGACCTACATCTACATTCAACCCGAACGTCAAAGCATATAACATCCCAAGATCACTAATATGGAAATGTGTGAGATTATTCTTCGGGATCAGACGACTTTGAATAAAACGGCATTGGACTCTCCAATCCTCGGTCCATGTCGTAGTGATTAACTCCTTCCTCTCACCGTTCGGTCTTAACACCCATGCCACACCTGGACAAACTTTCAATCTCAACTCCTCCATCGGGTCACGACCATCCTCACGTTGCCTCCTCGCAATTTCCTCTTTATAATCTAAACCCTCAAAAGCTGGTAACTTGTACTTCTCATTTATGATCTCAGCAGAAAACGGAACCTTAACACCTCGCACCATAACGTACTTCTCATCTAAGTCCGCCTCAGAAAAGTTAGCATAGAACTCTCGGACAATAGAGTCATTGACAGGAGTAGATGGAATTTTTGTCAGGGCTGACCACTTCCTAGCCTTTAACATCTGAGCGAAAGTAGGATCAACTTGAGACACTTTCACCTCTCTGTCAAAAATAAGACTCCTGGTTGAGTAGTGCTTAGTGTAGGCTTCATGTGCGGAAGGATTCACAAACCGACGAGGCATCGAAAGCGGGATAACAGTCTTAGACTTTTTCTTAGGGGGTGCCCTCGGTTCAGGTGCCTCTTGCACAACATCCTCCTCACCACCCTCAACTCTAGATGGCTTGGCTCTAGAGGACTCCTCACCACGGGTACCTCGAGACATCCTACTCAGGGGGACAGCATCATCATCCTCAGTGTCAGAGTTGGAGGAAGAATCATCCCGTAAATTTGTTCTAGCTTGTTGAGATGTTCGGGGGGGTTGATCTCTAAGGACTACGCCTCTGTTAGGGTCCAATTGGGATGGATCAAACTCAGGACGTTTACGTTTACCGCTCTCCCTAGCTAAATCTTTACCATAACGTTTCACAATTTCCTTCTTACGCACCATTGTCAAACTTATATCTAAACCAAACCATTCACACAAATGGTTACCCGTTTATCGTCCAAATCGGGATTTCAAGCAAAGCACACAACCAATCACCACCACAAAAACACCACAACATCATCACAACCAGAATTTGGGGAAGACAAGAGCAACAAACAGAAAATGAAACATTATGAGTGCATATTCAAGAGAATGAGCCGAGCCGAAAATCGAACTCACAAAAACTTGAATGGAATCGAGAAAGGTTGCTATAGACTTACCAAATGCTACGTAGGGATGATGGTCGAATAGATTTGACGCCCAGAAACACCAAGATTGGCCACCAAAATGTGAAATTTTGTCAAAGAGGCCGCACCGAAGAATCTCTGATTCTTGAAATTCTGTTGGTTGTTGGAGAATTTTGGGTTATGGAAATGAAAAGAGGGTGCTTAGAGCGTGCTAATGCAACTTGAATCGCTCAATTTGGTTTAGAAACAAGGATTTTAGGTTTGGAGAAGGGGGAAAGTCGGGTTCGCGTTTGAAATTGCAGAAAAAAATGAAGGTTCGTGTCCAGAACATATATATATAGGCTCAGAGTGGACGCTCGTCCATCCTGACGGACGGGCGTTCACTAGTAACTGCATAAACTGGACGGGCGTCCATAAATTCAGACGCTCGTCCATAGGACATATTTGAATACATGATAGGAGGGAGTTTTTCAGACGGGCGTCCACTATATTGGACGAACGTCCATAAAAACACTAGTCCGGACGGGCGTCCATAATTTTATGAACGGGCGTCCACCAGAAAAAAGTGATAAAAATCATAACCTTTCACACACATGCTAATTAAAATCGAAGTGCAACTTTTATTAATATCCAATAAAATTCAAAAGTACAACGATGAAAGATCAAAAACACAAAATAACTTAGAAAAATAAAATAATAATAAAAACATAACTAAAACAGTGGGTTGCCTCCCACCCAGCGCTTTCGTTTAACGTCGAGGCTCGACGTAACAAAACCTAAGTAACAATAGCTAATCATCATAAAGCTCTGCCCAGTCTATAACCCCGATAAAACGACGGAGTAAATCAATGGCCGGAGGAAAGTCATAGTCATCCTGAACACCCCAATCATCATCAGCTGCCTCTACACCCTGAAAGTGCTCATCCTGCAGTACTAGGGCTAAATCAGTCAGCATCGGATCGTTAAGGATCCGGTATGGTCTTCCTAAAGCTGCCTGCAACTCCTCAATGGTAAAATCTCCACCCTCCGAGCATCGGGGAACAATGAGAACATAAGTGACAGTCCTGATGCGGGTAAGAATATCTATATCTATATCCAGAACTATCGTGCCCCCAGGTCCATCCGAAACGGTGAGAAGGGAAATCCTACTAATGAGAGGGAACTCCTCCGGCAAAATACCGTACTCCATATCTAACTGAATGCTAAACCGATAGAAACAGACAAAACTTAATTAGACTTAGCTTCAAGCATTAACACTAAAACAAAAATAAACACACAAGAGAGTAACTAATATAATACGGATATCTAGGATGCCTCCTAGTAGCGCTATTGGTTTATGTCGTTAGCTCGACACAGTTGAAGCTCAGCCTGGATCAGGCCATTTGACTTTTCTGCCAGCCATTACCTCGTTTAAGTTCTGATCACGATTGTGGCCGCAGAAATAGCACTTAACACATGGGGTTAAATCCTTTATAGCTTTCCAAATACGTTTAAACTTCCCCATGGTTGACCTCTTTGTCTTCTGAAGCTTTTGATGACATCTGCGTTGACGCTCCTTCCAATACTCTTCCATATCCCAACTACCAGCTAGAACTTCTTGTGATAGACCACTACCGTCATCCTCAGAGAAAAGATTGGGTGAGACCTCGTCAGAGTCATCGACTTCATTAACATCACATCCAAGGATATCGAGAAATTTAACAATCAAAGGCTTGTCTGTAGGTTCACCAATGTAGTGTTTGCACCTTTGACCATTAACTCGAAACAGTTGGTCTTTATAACCGAGTAGTTCGAGAACGCCTCCAAGAATGATTTGGAGAATCTCAAATGGGCCAGACGAACGTGTCCTCAACTTCCCAGGAAACAAATGTAACCTGGAATTGTATAGTAACACTCGCTCTCCAACTTGAAATTCTCTCTTCTTGATCTTTGCGTCATGAAGGAGTTTCATCTTTTCCTTACTGATCCTGGCACTTTCGTAAGCTTGAAGCCTAAACTCGTCCAACTCATGCAACTGCTGCAGTCGGTGTTTGCCACAGGATTGGGAATCGAAGTTAAGAAACTTTATAGCCCAATAAGCCCTGTGCTCTAACTCAACTGGCAAGTGGCACGACTTACCATAAACCATCTGGTAAGGTGATGTACCCATGGGGGTCTTATAGGCAGTGCGATATGCCCACAGTACATCATCCAATTTTAGACTCCAATCTTTTCTATGACTGTTCACTGTTTTCTCCAGGATCTTCTTCAAGCTCTGGTTGCTTCTTTCAACCTGACCACTAGTCATAGGATGGTATGGTTTGCCAATTTTGTGCCCGACACCATATTTCTCAAGAACTTTTTCTAGTGGCCGGTTACAAAAGTGCGTCCCTTCATCACTAATCAAGGCACGTGGACATCCAAACCTCACAAAGATATTCTTCTTTAGAAACTTCATGACCGTTTTATGATCATTGCGAGGAGTGGCTATTGCCTCCACCCATTTCGATACATAGTCTACGCAGACTAAGATGTATTTATTCCCACCGGAAGATGGGAATGGACCCATAAAGTCAATCCCCCATACATCAAAGACTTCGCATTCAAGAATGGGTTTCAGTGGCATGTCGAATCGCCTTGTCGAGTACCGGTTCTTTGGCACCTATCGCAAGCTTTGCGAAAAGCTTCCGTGTCCTTAAAGATCGTGGGCCAATAGAAACCGGATTGGAAGATCTTCGCAACCGTTTTCCAAGGACCAAAGTGACCACCTGTGGGTCCACTATGGCATTGCTCGATTATATCGCGTTGCTCAGATTCAGGAACACACCTCCTTAGCAAACCATCTTTACAGATTTTGAAGAGGTAAGGTTCATCCCAAACGAAAGATTTCATATCAGAGAAGAACTTCTTCTTCTCTTGATAAGACATTTCAGGATCGAGATAACGGGCATGAAGGTAGTTTACAATGGAGGAGTACCAAGGGACGTCTGGAGCGCAGCCATCTATCAACATGATGTTTTCTAGAGGAAAGTAAAGATCTATGTCATCGGGATCACCCTTTTCCTCACTTAACATCCTAGAAACATGATCCGCCACTACGTTTTCACCGCCCTTTTTATCTTTAATTTGAACGTCAAACTCTTGGAGGGTCAGTATCCAACGCAGTAAGCGCGGTTTAGCCTCTTTCTTTGTCATTAGATACCTCAAGGCAGCGTGATCAGTCCACACAATCACTTGAGCTCCTAACAAGTAACTACGGAACTTGTCCATAGCAAAAACTACGGCCAAAAGCTCCTTTTCAGTAGTGGTATAGTTCACTTGAGAAGGGTTCAGTGTGTGACTGGCATAGTAGATAGGCTGGAACTTTCCATCAAGCTTTTGTCCTAAAACTGCACCAACTGCGTAGTTGGATGCATCACACATAAGCTCAAAGGGTAGGTTCTAGTCAGGCGAAATAAGTATTGGAGCAGAGATCAGACGATTTTTGAGCTCCTCAAACGCATGCCTGCAGCTATCATCAAAGGTGAACTCAACGTCTTCCTTAAGTAAGGTAGACAGGGGCTTGGCGATCTTTGAAAAGTCCTGAATGAATCTCCTATAAAAGCCGACATGTCCGAGAAAACCTCGACTTCACGAACATTTTTAGGATAACTCATCTTCTCGATAGCTTCCACCTTAGCCCTATCTACCTCAATACCTTTGGCGGACACTTTGTGGCCAAGAACTATCCCCTCATCTACCATAAAATGGCATTTCTCCCAATTGAGCACCAAGTTCTTTTCCACACACCTAGATAACACCTGATCAAGATTATCGAGGCAATCATCGAAGGATTGACCAAAGACCGAAAAGTCGTCCATGAAAATCTCCATACACTTTTCAACTAGCCCGTCAAAGATAGCCATCATACACCTTTGGAAGGTGGCTGGGGCATTACAGAGACCAAATGGCATCCGCCTGTAAGCGAATGTACCATAAGGGCAGGTGAAAGTGGTCTTCTCTTGGTCAATAGGATCGATGGGTATCTGGAAGTATCCTGAATATCCATCGAGGAAACAGTAGAAGGCATGCCCCGCCAGACGCTCAAGCATCCGGTCAATGAAAGGAAGGGGGAAATGATCTTTCATTGTGACCTCATTGAGTTTTCTGTAGTCAATACAGACTCTATAGTCTCGTTCTTCTCAATAGTAATCCCTCCTTTTTTTGGGACTACCTGAGTAGGGGATACCCATTCACTGTCATCGATGGCGTAAATGATACCCATATCTAGAAGCTTAATGATTTCCTTCTTGACTACCTCTTGCATGTGAGGGTTTAGCCTCCTTTGGGGCTGTCTTACACATTTGGCTCCCTCACTAGTCTTGATCTTGTGCATGCAGATGTCAGGAGGTATTCCTCGGATATCTCCCACCTGCCATCCAAAGGCTCTTTCGTTTTTTCGCAAGACGTTTAACGGTTTCAGCTCATCTATTCGAGATAGCTTGGCAGATATGATCAAGGGAAGCTTGTCACCTTCCCGTAGGAACACATACTTAAGATGTTTAGGCAACGGCTTCAAAACTAGATCTGCAGGGGGGTCCTCTAAACTCGATTTAAGCCCTCCACTTTTCAACTCAACATCGCTGAGCTTACTTAGTGGCTCCACCGCCAAAGCTTCTTCTCTTAATAACTTATCTTCAAGGTCACCTGCCAATTGATCTAGATTAACCACACCATGACTATTCAGATTATCGATCAATCGCTCATATTCCGCCTCCACAGCCTTGACTTGCTCTTCCATACATTCATTGAAGTCATTAAATGTCTCATCGATGGAAAAGCCGGTTGGAGAACCAGAGGGTACGTGAATAGATTTAGAGACACTATAGCTCACCTCTTGGTCACCAACTCGAATAGTTACTTGCCCACCATCACAATCGATGAGGGCCCTAGCTGTAGATAGGAAAGGTCTTCCAAGAATCAGGGGAACATTTTCACCTTTCTCCATATCTAAGACGTACCAGTCAACTGGGAAGGTAAACCTATCAATTTGAACTAATATGTCTTTCAGGATCCCTGAAGCTTTCTTGGAAGATCTGTCGGCGAACTGAAGGTTCATGGTGGTGGGCTCTAGAAGATCTTGTAAACCAAGCTGATTGCAAACAGACAACGGCATCAAGTTGATGGATGCACCCAGGTCACATAAAGAATTTGGGAAGACTAGGCCTCCCATCTGCAATGTGAGCACAAATTTACCTGGGTCACCCCTCTTGGTTGGTAAGTCTTGATGATTTATCAAGGAACAATCCTCACCAATTTTCCTTTCCATGCCCGCTAATTTCTTCTTCGAAGACACAACATCCTTGATGAATTTTGTATACTTAGGCATCTCGACCAAGACCTCGGATAATGGCAGATTTACCTGAGTATTTTTCAAAAGGTTAAGCACCTTTCCATATTTCTTATCTTCACTCAGAGGGATGTTGCGATTCCTTGGTGGAAATGGAAGCTTTTTAAGGTCACTCTCGGAAAATACCTTCTTTGAGGATGCACTTACGGCCTTGTCTTCCAGATCTTTCCACCTCACAACTTTTTCAGACGTCTTATTGGTCAGGGGATCAGCCACCGACTCTCAACCGAATCTTCTTTTCTCAGGGGTTCAGCCACCGAGGTGTTTCAACTCTTTCATCTCTCGGGGGATCAGCCACCCGAGTATGCTCTTGCAGGACAGGGGATAGTGGTTGCTCAACTTCCCCTCCTGCCTTATCAGTGGCAGGAGGGGCTAGTGGTTTCCCTGGAAGCCAGGGGGACCACTCAGCTGAGTGCCACTTCTTAAATTCATCGCACCGGCCTCCTCTTTACCGTATTGCATTGTTGGCACGAGGTCAGTGCATTGATTGTTGCTTATATCGGCCTGAGCAACCTGACCGCCTTTTGGATTCTTTTCTGTAAAGCTGGGCAGCTGCCCTGACGGTCTGGAAGCTAACTGCTCAGCCAGTTGTCCTATTTGCCTCTCAAGGCTCTTGTTTGTATTCATTAGAAGTTGAATACTTTTGCTTTGCTCCTCCAACTTAGATTCGAGGTTGTTGGACTGGGAGGGGCCTTGAGAGTTTTGGGTATTTTGAGAGTATGGCTGGCTGGGCCGATTCTGAATTTGAGAGTTGGAATTGGCGGGCCAATTTTGATTGAACCTTAGAGTATTGTTTGAAAAATTTGAGTTCTGGTTCTGATTGAATCCAGGGTTTCTGTTGAAGTTTGGATTCCGATTAAAGCTCGGATTGAAATTTGGATTTGAATTAAAGCTCGGATTCTGGCCGAAGCTCTGGTTTTGAGAATTATTCTGGCCAGAGAATTGGTTATTGAACCTCAGATTGGACTGGCCAGAAAAAGCATTCACTTCTACATTCTGCCCAATCATGGGACAGAAGCGAGCAGTGTGCCCCGGATCATCACATACTTGGCATGTGATTTGATTATACTGTCCATTGTTATGAACAGCATTGACTTGATGAACAGAGGGGGGCTGAAATTGACATTGGCCAAACATGTGACCAGTCTGACAGCAATTTTCGCAATACAGAACCTGCGGGTTCTGCGGAAACGAAGGAGTCTGATTAATCGGGTTTGGAACTTGAGGACTTGCCATCTGCTTTTGCAGCATGGCAATCAGACTTTGGACATTTACTTCCTCCACCTTGGGAGGAGGAGGCGCTTGGATGGCCTGATAGGATGGGGCATAGTTGTATTTGGCAATATCTTCAAACAGTGCCCATCCTTCATCAGGTGTCTTTTTGAGGAAAGCCCCACCAGAAGAGCTGTTGACCATGCCTTTAGTAAGCTCGGTCAGTCCACTGAAGAAAGTGTTTACTTGCCTTTCCTTAGGCAAGCCATGGTGGGGACATTTTCTTAAAAGAGATTTGAACCTCTTCCAACATTCGAAGAATGATTCATTCTCCTTCTGGTAGAAGGTAAAGATCTCATTCAGACACTGGGCTGTCTTTGAAGGAGGAAAATATTGACTTAGAAATTCTTTTTCAAGTCCGGCCCAGGTAGTGATGGATTCTGAAGGGAGAGAGTGATACCACTCCCTAGCCTCTCCTTTCAGAGAGAAAGGAAAAAGTTTAAGCTTGATCGCATCCTCACTCACTCTTTGGATGCGGGTGGTACCGCATATCTCTAAGAACGCATGTAAGTGGGTATGCGGATTTTCAGATTGGTAGCCATGAAAAATTGATGCATGCTGCATCATCTGGATGAGTCCGGGCTTGAGTTCGAATGTGTGAGCTGTAATGGCGGGCAAGACTATAGCTGGGTTGACAGTGACTGCACCAGGCATGGCGTAGTCTGCCAGCGTACGTCTATCTTCTGCAGCCATTATAACTATTTTTTCGATCTCTCTTACAAGATATTGCTCAAATTCTTGATCTAGGGCGTTTCCCTCGTCGAAACGAAGTCTCCGCCTGTTGGGTCGGACTATGGTCCGCTCGGGGTCGGGGGAATAGATTAGTGGTCCCTTATGACTACGAGTTTGCATAAACCGAGGCCGAAATCAAGATATTGAACTAAAAACTAAGGAAAGGAAGAAGAAACTATCTAAGAGATCTATGAAAAAGAAAGAAAAAAAAAAGAAGGAAAGATACAGACGGACGGGCGTCCTAAAATGTGAACGAACGTCTGCCCGAGATACAGACGGACGGGCGTTCAGCAAAAACCGAACGCTCGTCTGGTCTGCTGAATATCCTTGGACGGGCATCCAGAGGAATGAACGCTCGTCTGCAGGTTGGAGATTGATACAGGATTGAAAAGTTTTCAGTGGATGGGCGTCCAGTAAACTCAACGCTCGTCCAGATGCTGAAAAAATTCAGGGAGGAATCGAAAAAAACAGAGTACGAAAACTGCAAAAACAGAGATATAAAATTGATGACTAAAATCTATACTAATTACTCACAGAACACGCATAAATAAAACAGACTAAACAGTTAATATTAACAATCAAGATATTACGAAAAACAGAATAAAAAATAAAACGAAAATCTAACCTAGCTACTAAACAAAAACTAGGTAACCGTTTGTTCCCCGGCAACGGCGCCAAAAACTTGTCCATGGATTATTGCTAACGAAATAAACAAGTAATATAATTTATAATCCGGTTAACCTCAAGTATAAGGATCGTAGTACGGAGGCTAATGCCGGGTCGATCTTACGGGGAACTAATGGTTGTAAATCCTAATTTTTGCCTATCTAAACGATGTCACGAAAACTTAACTAAACAAGGAACTAAACTAGACGAATATGCTGAGAATAAACTAGACAGAGGACGGAATCCAAAGCTAGGAAGAATTGGTTGCGAACAAACTAAACTATTGTGGAAAAAAAAACAGTAATCTAAACTAAACAAATTCAAGTTCTAAAGATTAGATCAAATTTAAAAAGGACAAACGAGCGAGGTGATCCACCTATCCAACAAATATTAACTTCCTATCTTGATTATATTTTCGTTTCAAACAAGTTGTGATTCATCTTATCAAAGGTATGAATTACTACTTTCGTAGATAATTCGCCTATTAATTCCTATCTTTCGATTTACGGAGATTAACGCGTCATAAAATAAGCAAAGATGTATACTTTAACGTTTTAACCTAGATATTCAACCTATCAACTTTCGTTTGACATAGATCAAAGATCCATTCCTAAATCATGGTGATCTAATGTTTATAAAGACTTTCATCAAATATAAAACATCATACATGCACATCTTTCGATATAGATGCAATTAACATCATAAAACATGATAAAGGAAACAACTTTGAATAGAAACTTACAATATAATCGAAGAAAACGAAGTCAACAAGTGTTGGATGGCTTCACAATGCTCGTTTGTAGAAGTTTAGCCTCTGAACATCCTCAGAGAACTCAAAAGTGCAGGAATTAAGAACATAGAACTACCTACTTTTATCTAGAATTTAAGTGTATGAAAACTGGAATAAAAGCAGTAAAGATGCAGCCTAAAGCCGCCCCTGATATTAGGGTTTCGAATAATGTCAATCGGTCCCCTTAATGTGTGAAAATAGATGGGTATTTATAGCCTCCAAAGTCGGTTTCTCTAAGTCGGTCGGATGGACGAACGTTCACTAGAGTGGACGCTCGTTCAGAATTGCTGAACTCTCCTCAGACGCTCGTTCAGATTCCGTTCATGCTCTCTGTATCAAAATCGTTCTTCCGGACGCCCGTCTGGTTTAGCAAACGCCCGTCCACTCTGGACGGGACCTGGACGCTCGTCCAATATGGCTCGGATGTGATTTTTGCATCTCTATCTCTTTTCTTTAACCCACCTCGTCATTATCTCTTTCTTTAATCGCCATATCTCGAATTTCATCTCTTTTAATCATTAGTTGAACCTCATAACGATACCTATGAGACATGGAAAATATCGCGAACTGTAATAATATCCAAATAATTATAATTCAACCATGAAAATCACATAATTACATCGATATTCCGATTAAGCCCTTAAAAATATCGTTTACTAAATATTTCCATATAAGACCTTATTATTATGCAAATTATACAAATAAAAGGGGAAAACATCACAAAATATAACCTTATAAAACATATAATTTCACCCTTAAACTACACAAATCCTCTTTACCAGATTCTTTTGCACCACAACCTCTATAACTAAGCCATCATTATCGGTCACCATAGATAAGGGGTCTCTTGGGCCGTAAGTCACCTCTCCCAGTCTCTTTTGAAACCTATTCCGTGCCTGTGATTCTATAGTTCGGTCATCCTGTATGGTTACCTCTCATAATGCCCGACTTGTCCTCCTACAATTGTGTTGATGGTATTGATAGGAAGCTTGTCGAGCTGCCTATCTAGGTTTGGGGATCGATCCCTTCTTCTTTGAGGTTGTTCTTGCCCGCCCCGATCTTGATTATAGTTGCAGCGTCGGAAGTCCCCACGACATCATGGCTCGGGGTTCAAATCGGTCGATGACTTCATTCAATCTCCCTTCCATGATAGCCACATCAATATCTCTTTTCAAGCCCCTACATCTTTCAGAGTCGTGCCCTACGTCCTTATGATAGGTGCAAAACTTATTGTGGTGCCTTCTCTCTGAGGGACCTCTCATTGGGGGTGGAACTCTGGCCAAACCCTTCCTTTCCATAATAGCGAGGAACTGCTGGCACGATCTATTGAGAGGATGTAGTCCCTCACCTGTAAAGGTCCTTCCTTCCCCAGCCAATCCACGACTGGGCTGTCATTTGATCCCAGGCTGGCTTCCTTTTCCTGTCAGCTCGGTCATCTCTCTTTTCCTTCTTAGAGTCCCCCTTCTCGGATTCTCTCTTCAAGCGGTTACATTCTTCGCTCTGGCAATGCTTGTATGTCATTTCCATGCACTCCACTATGGACTTGGGGTGTATACTATTCAGTTTTGCATGCAGTCGCCGCTTACGCAACCCTGCTATGAAGGAGGCGATCAGAAGGTGGTCTTCAGCATCTTTCACCTGTACTACTTTCTCATTGAACCTCTTGATGTATTGAACGACTATCTTCTCTTCTTTTGCTTAACTGTGAGGAGGTGGGTAGCATTCTTTTGGAATGGCTTAGCCGAAATGAAGGCACTGATGAATGCCCTACCTAGTGCCTCGAAACTAGAGATCGATCTCAGCATTCCTAAACCATTTGTGAGCTCTTCCTATGCACAGTGTTGGGTAGGCGTTACATTTCATTTCTTCAGGATCACTCAAAAGACTCATATACGTTATATATTGAAAAATATGATCGGATGGGCCCTTGAACCCATCATACAAATCCATTTTGGGAGCTCAATCCGACTAAGGTGATCGGCTACCACATTCTCACAACCTTTACGGTTTTTAATTTCCACATCAAACTCTTGAAGGAGCAAAATCCATCTCAACAAACGCGGTTTCGCATCCTTCTTAGCGAACAAATATTGCAATGCGGAATGGTCCGTATGGACAATCACTTTAGACCCCACCAGATAGGATCTAAACTTGTCGAAAGAAAAATCTACCGCCAACAATTCTTTATCAGTCGTAGTGTAGTTCTGTTGGGCCGGATTCAAGGTGTGACTGGCATAATAAATCGGTCGAAACAACTTATCCACCTTTTGTCCTAACACTGCTCCTACTGCCAAATCGCTAGCATCGCACATAACCTCAAACTCTTGCTCCCAATTTGGAGCTATCAAAATAGGAGCCTCAGTCAAAAGCCTCTTAATTTCCTCGAAAGCTTCCACACACTCATCATCAAAAGTCACATTTACTCCTTTCTTCAATCTAGAGGTAAGAGGTGTAGCCTTTTGGGCAAACTTAGGGATTAATCTACGATAAAACCCCGCATGTCCCAAGAAAGATCTTAACGTTTTCAAACTAGTAGGCATAGGCAACCTAGAAATAGCATCTACCTTAGCCCTATCAACCTCTATCCCCTCAGCTGAGACCTTATGACCTAGGACAATTCCCTCAGTCACCATAAAATGACACTTCTCCCAGTTCAAAATCAAATCGGTCTCCTCGCACCTAGCGAGCACCCTATCTATATTAGTCAAGCATGCATCAAAACTGTCCCCAAAAACTGTAAAATCATCCATAAACACCGCCATACACTTATCAATCAAATCAGCAAAAATGGCAAGCATGCATCTCTGAAATGTCGCGGGTGCGTTACACAACCCGAAAGGCATTCTTCGAAATGCAAAGGTGCCATAGGGACAAGTAAACGTGGTCTTTTCTTGGTCATTGACATCAATGTGAATCTGATAATAACCACTAAATCCATCAAGAAAATAGTAAAATGCATGACCATCAAGCTTATCTAACTCTTGATCAACAAACGGGAGTGGGAAATGATCCTTCCTAGTCTTTTCATTCAACATGCGAAAATCAATGCAGACTCGGTGACCAGTAACAGGGCGTACAGAAACAGACTCACCTTGCTCATTTGTTAGCACCGTAATGCCGCCCTTCTTAGGTACCACCTGTGTGGGACTCACCCACTCACTATCCGAAATGGGGTAGATGATGCCCAATGTCAACATCTTCACCACTTCATTTCTTACCACTTCCAGTAAATGCGGGTTCAGTCTCCTTTGCGGTTGACGCCTCGGTCTCGACCCATTGTTAAGGGTGATTTTATACGTTTTATAAGGATATATTTTATGTCAATTTCCCCCATACCTGTATTATTTTCATAGAAATCGAGCTTTATATTGAAATATTGAGCAAGTGATGTTTTTAATGGGTTAGTTGCAAAATTGTATGATTTATGTGTATAATTGATGGTTTTATATTTATTTGGAAGATATTACATTTTGCAATGTGTTTGATGTATTGTAGATACACAATTTCGACCAAAAAGAGGATTAAAAGATGATCAAGTCGGATTTAATCGATGAGAAAGAGATAAGGATGGAATTGGCTAGAGGAAAAGAGATAGAGTTGAAGATTTCGAATTTGGATGTAGCTGAACTGGCGTCCAAGTCCCGCCCAGTCTGGACTGGCGTCCAGGATGAGATTTTTGGTACAGAGAGTTTGGACGCTGAGTGGACGAGCGTCTGGAGCAGTCCAACAAGACCGAACGAGCGTCCAGAAGGAATGGACGGGCGTCCAACACCGACTTAAGCAGCCGCCGCCTTACTTTTCTATAAATAGCAGCGCGATTTCAACCCTAAAACAGACATTATCGACTCTTATTGATACACAATCATTAGAGAAAAACCTTAGGCGGCCCCAGCCCCCTTTGGGGAGGCTGGGGTTGCGGATTAGTTAGGTTTTTGTTTTCTTTTTCTTCTTTTCTTGTTCGCATGAAGATGGCCTGGAGCTGTGAACTTGGAGCAGGCATGAGCAACTTTTTCCAGCAGCTTTTATTTTCTTTCCTTTGGATATTTTGTGAGTTTAATTTAAAATTTGTTTCTTTCCTTTGTTTATTTGTTTATGCAATCGATATCGGAAGATGTATTGCTATTTGATGTTTACCGTATGATGGAAATCGGTGTAAACCTTAGATCACCATAGGAAAGATTAGACTTTTAACCTTGACATAACGGAAGTTGATAGGTTAGATTTCTAGGTTGTTAGATCTAATAAGTCTTGCACCTTGTTTTGAGAGCGTTAATCTCTATAGATCGGAAGATGATGAGATTGATAGACGGATTACTTACGGAAGTAGGAATTCATACCTTTGATTAGGTGAACCACAACTTTGATTGAATCATCATAAGATAAACTAGGGAAGAATTAAGGGTTGCGGGATGGTGGATCATGTTTGTTCTATGTTAATTTGCTTTAGTCATTATCATGATAGTTAGTTTTATTGTTTTCTTAGTTGTAGTTTTATTTTATTTGCTTTTGTTCGCAACGATATTTTCCTGGCTTTGGACTGACAATCCTCTGTCCGGTTTATTTTCCGTTTTAGTTTAGAAGAATTAATAAGAACTAGATTAAACAACCTCGATTCCCTGAGATCGACTCCGGTATTAATCGCTATACTACGATCCCCACACTTGGGGAATACCGGATTTATAAATTTTATTACTTGTTTGTTTTGTTAGATAAAATCCGTGACAAGTTTTTGGCGCCGTTGCCGGGGAACCGGACGGTTGTCTAGTTTTTGTTTTCCTGTTTTTAATTTTATTTCCTGTTTTTAATTGTTTTAGGTAGTTTTTAATTAGGTAATTAGGGTTTTTAGTTAGGGTTTAAGGTTTTCCTTAGTTCTCTTGTGATTAGATTTTCTTTCTGTCGGTTTTTCCTTCTATCTCTCTTCTTCCTCTGTTTTTCCTTAACCTCTTTCTCTTTTCTGCAATTTTCTGTTTCTGTTCCAGTTTTCCCGCTACCAAACGGGCGTCTAGGATCTCGGACGCCCGTCCGCTGGAAAACTTTCAATCTTGTTCTGTTTCCAATCACTTAGATGAGCATCCATAGAATTTGGACGCCCGTTCATAGTTTTCTGAAGATCAGACGAGCGTTTGGGCATCCGAACGCCCGTCCAGTCTGAAAGTTGGGCAGACACCCGTCTGTTTCACCTTTTTCCTTGGTAATCCTTCTTTCTTTCTTTCTTTTCCTTTCTTCTCTTAGGCTTTAATTTTTTAGTTTAGGTTTTTGATTTCTTAGTCTTTAAGTTGCTTTCACTTGTTTTTGGTCCGGTTTATGCAAACTCGGAGTCAAAAGAGACCGTTACTATACACCCCTGACCCCGAGCGTACCGTAGTCCGGCCAAACAGGCGGATTCTCCGTTCTGCGGTTCTGGAAGGACGAGCCGAGCAAGTTCTTGAGGATCAGTTAGCCAAAGAAATCACAGATTTTGTGATAATGGTCGCTAATAATAGACGTACGTTGGCAGACTACGCCATGCCTGGCACAGTCACAGTCAACCCGGCTATTGTTATTCCAGCCATCAACGCCCAGAGCTTTGAGCTAAGGCCTGGCCTCATTCAAATGATGCAGCATGCATCAATTTTTCATGGTTATCAGTCAGAGAATCCACACACTCACTTGCATACATTCTTGGAGATATGCGGTACCACACGCATCCAAGGAGTAAGTGAGGATGCAATCAGACTGAAACTCTTTCCATTTTCTCTAATGGGAGAAGCGAAGGAGTGGTATACTTCTCTTCCCTCTGAATCAATCACCACTTGGGCGGAACTCGAAAAGGAGTTCTTGAGTCAATACTTCCCACCTTCAAAGACAGCCCAGTGTTTAAATGAAATATTCACTTTCTATCAGAAAGAGAATGAATCTTTCTTCGATTGCTGGAAAAATTCAAATCTCTTCCGAGGAAGTGTCCCCACCACGGCTTGCCGCTGCAAAGGCAAGTCAACACTTTCTTTAGCGGATTGACCGAGCTTACAAAAGGCATGGTCAATAGTTCATCTGGTGGGGCATTTCTGAAGAAAACACCTGAAGAGGGATGGGCATTGTTTGAGGACATTGCTAAATATAACTATGCTCCATCCTATCAAGCTATCCAAGCACCTCCTCCTCCTAAGGTTGAGGAGGTAAACATGCAAAGTTTGATCGCCATGCTGCAGAAGCAGATGGCAGGATCTCAAATTTCAAATCCGATCAATCTGACTCCTTCTTTTCCACAGAACCCTCGGGTTCTGTACTGTGAAAACTGCTGTCAGACTGGTCATACGAATGACCAGTGTCAGTTTAATTCCCCTGCTCCTTATCAAGTGAATGATGTTCATGATTATGGACAGTATAATCAAGTCACATGTCAAAACTGTGACGAGGTGGGGCA
>CM044901.1:84914112-84977155 GCA_024500145.1 Gentiana dahurica var. dahurica | reverse complement strand
CCTTTTGCCACATCATGTGACAACCCTTCCATAAACTTGTCTATCTTCTTTTCTTCACTCTTCATAATCTCGGGGTAGAACCTGCCCAGCTCGTGAAACTTCTGCGAGTACTGTGTCACTGTAGTATTCCTTCCCTGTTTTAAACTCAGAAACTCGTTGGCCTTTGCATTTTGTGCCGTTCTAGGAAAGTATTCCTGATAGAACAAATTCTTGAATACCGCCCAATCTGTGATTCTAGGATTAGCATGCTCATAAGACTCCATCCAACTCTCTGCATTACCTGCCAACAAGGATACTGCCAACTGAGCCCATTCAGATTCTGGGGCCCTTATGTTTCTGCATGCCTTTTCAAAACGACGAAGCCACAAGTCTGCTGCTGCTGGATCAACATTACCGAAAAACTCTGGTACCCTGTGCTTCTTCACCTTCTCATACCAGTCTATTGGTCTATCGTAACCCCCAAACTGCTGGTGCTGAAACTGCTGCTGTACCGGTGGGGCATTCTGATAACTCTGCTGTGGCTGGGTGTAGCCAGGTGCTACGAAAGGACTCGATCTAGGTGGTGGTGGAGGTCGAACTGTCGGCTGAGGAGTGAAACTCAACGGTGTAGACGGAAACATGGATACCTGTGGATAACTGAAGAATTGACTGGCCGGTGGGTTAGAAAGTCCCAACCCGGTCCAAGTGGTGGTCCTTGGGGCTGATGTAGAAACTGGTACGCGGGTGCTAACATTGAAGGACCCGCTTGTTCCACTCGACCTCTAACAGAATTACTTGGTCCTTGATTTCCACCATGACTGAGGTTGTTCACTTGAGTGACCGGAGGAACCTGAGTAGTTGGTCCACTCCTCCTCCTTCTCGGAACCACAACCTCAGTAAAATCCGTCTCTGCGTTACTTGTCTGGGTATTATCTGCCTCGGCGTTATACGAACTAGCTCCTCCTCTAGTAAGAACCATCCTGTAGCCAAGAAAGGGAGGGGTTACTAAAGCTCTAACCTTATCTTAAAGAAAAATCAAGTCCTACACAGCAAGGAAAACCTTTCTCTCTGATACCAACTGTAACGCCCCGTTTCCGGACACCGAGTCCTTATCCGGAAAGAGCGCTCGGCACATATATTATCAAAAGAAAACTCAATAATACATGCAAGCCTTACGTCATCCATCAAAAAAAATCAAACAACGCGGAAGATAAAACAACTCAACAACTCGGGAAACCAAACGATCGAAACATACGGTAATCAATGCTGTGAAGAAAAACTAAATCCAAAAAAAGATCTAAACATCCAGAATTCAATCCAAAAGATCTCAAAGGTAACTAAACCAAAAGAAAGAACAACATTGTTCAAAGCTGGAAACAACTGTTTATGAAAAGAAAACATCTAAACGATCTAAGCCTTCAAACTCCAACTCAAACGTCCTCGTCATCAAAGAACTCATCAGCGGTAACCACTTGTTCATCTTCTTTGGGGAAAGGGAAAGACAAAGATAACGTAACGGGGTAAGTACAAAAGTACTCAGTAACGTGTAGAAGATCGTATAACTATGCCCTCATAAAGAAATAAAAGCAATACCGTCTTTTATTAATTCATTTTCCGTTATTAGCCCTAACTATCTATCACATTATGTTCATTGCATAACATGAGGTTCCAAGGGTATCTATCTTAGCTCAAGTTTGTTACATCATGAATAACAAGGGCACTACGCCTAGTAATAGGATGTACTAGGACAACTGGGTGCAACCTACTTAGAGACTCGCTCTAGTAGCCCGGGGAATATCTCGAGTCCCGATAGTGTGATGACCGGCAGAGTGCACCAGACGCTTTATCTGGCCAATCGATTGACCGGCGTGGGTACAGTCTACTTTGTCTGGTCAGAGGACACATCGCGATATTGTACTATGCCTTACCAAGCATTGCATGATGTTTAAGATTTTAATCTAGCACATATGTTTGATTAGATGTTTAACTAGCCACCTAAGTGTTTTCAGGTAAGCTCCCTCACACTTCCTACCCTCGTACTTAGACCTCTAGACACGGACAAGCCCTAGCAATTACACAGACATCGATAAACCCTAGCTTATCGAAGCACAAGGCAAATCCGAAGCTTCTAGTGGTCCCACACTTCATCTTTTAGGGAATCCATGTGGTGCCGGAACTAAACGCACCAGAAGCTAGTTCAGAGCTTTGTCACGTAAGGTTATGCATTAGAACAGTACAATAAAGCCTGAACTCAAGCTGACATGAAAAAAAAACAATGAAAAACTAGAACCACCAGGCCCAAACGCTCGTCCACTCCTATGCAAACGCCCGTCTGAACATGGACGCTCGTCCATAGAGGCTGAACGCCCGTCCAAAAACCAAACGCCCGTCCACCTTCAAACCATCACATCCTGTATCAAAATTTCACCCTGAACGCTCGTCCAAGGGAACTGGACGCTCGTCCACTTTGCAGAGGAACCGGACGCCCGTCCGAATCCCTGGACGCCCGTCTACCTGGGAATTTCCCAGAATTTCTGCAATCTGTTTGCTGCGTTTTCCAACCATATGCATCCCAAAGTTCGACCAAAACAACTTAAAAACAGCAGAAAAACATACACATTGCCCTACAACGTTATGAGAACTAAATCATACGATAGAAGACCACGTTACCTCGATTCTTGCGAGCTACTACGATCCAAGCAACCACAACTTTGAAAAAGATAAACCTTTAACCTCGAACCTAAAACGATCAACACCAAATTGATCACTACGATGCAGATAACGCAGAAACGCAGGCTTAACGATGCTAAACAGGAAAACGAACCCTAACAAGAACGGTGATGAGAACTTACGTTAACGGTTCTAAGGATGGTTGATATCCAAACGATTCTCTTGTCGCGGTGATTCTTTTTCCCTTGAGATGTCTGTCCAAAATATCAACGGATTAAGCCTGGGGATTGAAAGTTCTTCCTCTCTTTTTTTTTTCTAAACTTGCGCCCTTCTTCAAAAGATGCGGCCTCCTCTCTCTTTTTTTTTTCAAAAAGTGATTAGGTTAATTTAGGATTTATTTCCTTTTAATAAATTCCAATTTTTCCTAAATACCATATAATTCCTTAATTATCCCTTTTCTTTTATAAAACCTTTAAAAAAATAAAAGAACATAATATTCCGATTTATCAAAAGACCGAAATGCCCTTTTATCGAAAATCGGGATATTACAACGGATTGTTAGGTTATCTTTATTTATGATTCAATATTGTATTTTATTTATCGATTGGTATTTGGATTGTTTGTTAAGTGTTTTGTTAGATAGGAATATCAATGAAACCATATGTTAATTTGAATTTGTATGGAAGTATAATTCAACAATAGAACCTCTTCAATCGATACAATTAATAATAATTTGAGTAATCATTTATTGTTAATTGGGTTATATAATTTGGGAACAAATTAATGATCTTGTGCTGTATGTTTAATTGTTTTGCTTGGAAAACAAAACAAAACCCTAGAAATTGAGTTAAAGGAATTTAATCGATTTTGAGATTGATCAACCCAATAAAATCGTATTCGATCATAAAAGTGGTTGTGTGATTGTTGTGTGGTTGATTCTAGCTGTTTTACTGTTCTTTTAACTATTTGATAAATCAATTCGTTCGTTATCAACTTTTATTGCTACGTTTAGTTATTTTAAAAGTCTTAGTTTTTTGCCTACTATTTTCTGCATATTTCCGTTTCCAGCACGATATCAGACGCCCGTCCACCCTAAGTGGACGCCCGTCCAGCTCTAAGTTTCTCTGTTTTCTACTGTTTTAGTCATTGTTCTTCGTTTCTGTTTTATAATTAACGTCAGCCTTAGTTTTAGGCAATAATTAGTGACATATTTGATAGAATAACTGCCCTTAATCCGATAAACATTCGATTCCCTTAGGACGACTCGGCAACACCCTATACTACGAACCTTATACTTGGGGTGTTCCGATAAAATAAATTTAAAACTAGTTTTATCGAACAATAGATCAGGCCTAGTAAGTTGGCAGTAGCCAACTCACCAAGTCTACTGATCAGGCCCGAGCATAACTCGACTAAAACAAAAGTATGACATCCAAAACCGCAAGTTAATGCATGGCATACTGGGGAATAAAGTACTTAAAAGAAAGGTACTCAAAGTAAAGTGCTTAAAGAAAGTGCTCAACAAAAATAAACTATTTACATTATCATTTTGCGGGTTACAATCTTTCACTTGAAATAAAATTTCAAAATGGAAAAAATTACAAGTTCATCTGCCTAATGATCTAAGCATCCAGGGCCGGACTCTATTGTTTCTCGATGGAAGAACGAGCAGAAGTAGAGGGCTCAGACCCAGTAGATGCTCACTGAGAAGCCACAGCTGGGAGATTCTTTGCCACAAGATCTACCCCCTCCCGGAACTCCTTCACTCGAGAAGAATACGCCACGTCTCCACCCGGCTTGTATAATATTTTGTTGACCAGGCTGCCCATAGAAAGCTCGAGAAAATAGGACTTGCAGTCATTCACACCCAACACGTAACTGGCGTTTTTTGCGGGGCCTAGTAGCCATGCCAGGGATTAAATAAAATCCAAAGAGGCCTTGTAATCCCGAACAGTGGCTCGAGACTTCTTTAAGCTGAGCAGGGAAAACCTGAACAGCCGGCTCCAATCCATCCATCTCAAATCGAATCTTTGTCATGGCCCGACCTAGTTCGGCCTCCTTCCCTAAATACTCATCAACTATAGCTTGGTATCGAGCAGCATAATCAAATTTCAAGGCCTCCAGCTCCTCCGTTTGGGCTTGCAACCGCTTCTTGAGATCCTCAACCTCCTCATCCTTGGACTTCGATCGAATTCCACTTCTCAAACTCGACCAAAGATCTTGCAAGTCTAGAGAACACTCTTGGCCGACAAAGGATCCTTGCATTTACACACGGTGTAATAAGAGATCCTCGTTAAAGGAAGGTGCAAAAAGCGTAAGAATGACAAGACTTACATATCACATGGCCTCAAAACCGGTCACAATCAACTCCAGATCGGACTTCCTGGAGATCGCCTCCTTCTGTACTCGAGCCTCCTCCTTATAATTCATAGGAGGGTTAGGCGAATAACCAGGACAAGCATCAGATCTACCTTCCTCCTCCTTTTCCTCCTCAACCACTTTATCAGACTCCCCCCGAATAGCCATTTAGGAAAGCGTGTCTTCCTCGTTCATCCGAGCAGTGGAATTGGATGCAGGGCTTGGAAAGGTATCGGTTATGCTCTTCTTCCTTGGTCCTCCCCGACTTTGTCCAATTCAGTCTTCTTCAGAAGGCCTTTCTGAGAAGGCGCACCTCTGGTTCCTCATCTTCCTTCCCCTCATGTTGAACAGTTGGGTTCTCGGGAGTTGAGACGTCAATGACAGGAGGGGCCGGACTCTCCATAAAAGTGGAAGGTCGTAACAAGGCATCATCTTCGTGTTTATACAAAATCCGAGCTATGGTGGAACTGACCGAAGAACCCACAACTTGAGCAGTAGGTTGCTTCTCGGTCCGAGTTCTTTTTATGGAGACTCTCGGACCAGTCACAGCTCTGCTATGCCTTCCGTAGCAGCAACTAAAAGGCCGGCAAGAGCGCTCACTACAAGTGGTAAAATAAAGAATGGTTAGGCAAAGTTCAGAGAACAAAAAACAGGAAAAAATAAAGTAGAAGTAATAAGTCCTATAGGCTTCTTGCTCTTCGCACTAAGAGGAATGTAAGGATCGGGACCGGCCTCAGCCATACAAGCAGCCGCTATTAACTGGGAGGAAAGCACCTTAATCCTCAGAACTATCCCCGTGCTCCGGATTTCCTCGACCTCGGTAAAGTCAACAATTTCTGGGCAGACATCACTCGGCACAGATCCAACTTCCATCGCCCCAGCTCTGCTCGTCCTCAATCCCCGACAAAGAAGAACCGTGAGGTCCATGCCCTGGTGGGAGATGGTCCCTTGGTAAGGATTCCTCTAACGCCAGATCTGTGAGGAAAGTAGTACCACCCGTTCAACCCTTGGTTCTTTTTTATTTGAAAGAAACTTCTAAACAGGGTAACTGAGAAGCGAACTCCGACCATCCGGCAAAAGATAGCGAACCCAGTGATGCTTCTAACTCTGTTGGGAGCAACTTGAGCTGTACCGATACCATAATACCGCAGCACTGCCAACAAGGCTGGACACAAAGGTAGCCTTAATCCTCCATTGAGATGGCCCTCATAAATAGAAGAATACCCATTCGGAGGTCGGGTAATGTAGGGGCTGGGATCAGTAAGGAGAAACGGAACAAACGTTTCCGTGTTCACTTGATACTCGCGGCAGATATAGTCTACGCTATGTTGCACCAAAGCAGAAGACTCTCCGTGGCCACCCATGATGGCTTGAGTAGCTTTTTGGAATTTGTATCTCAGGAGGTAATCCAATGTGTCCGATGAAGGACGAGAAGAAGAATGGATGGAGATCGGCTGAGGAGGTACTCAAGGAATTTCTTCAAACACTACACTGTCTACAACTGTTCCAAACTCGGGGTCACGCCGAGCGGGCTAACCCTAAATCTCTCTATCTCGGTTTCAGAGTCGACGATAGTAATTCCTCTACGAATGAACTGAAAGGGGTTGAGACCTCACCAACAAGTACGAGAGAGATTAAGCACAAAAGAGAAGCACAATCACCTACGTGTAGGAAAGTGAACAAGAAGGAAGCAAGGGGAAGGAATCGGTTGTTAACCCTACCCTTCTAGTATAAAGCTACGAGTAGACGTCGATATGGATTGGACAACCGATACGATGGTTAAAAGCCCAAAACATGACTCGAGAACCGTTTCATTACGAGTCGTGCGCTACAACGCCTCGAATTCCATGAAGCTATAACAGAGTTATAATGGAACTCTGCCAACTGATAGGATAGGCTACATGCCAATATATGTTTAAATGACCGAGTCGAGCTCCAATTTAGGAAGATCTGAGCTGACCTCCAAAGCTCAGATAGATCTAGGGTCTTATGACGGAGGTCGGACCAACACCTCACCACATGTCATCCCCACATTAGCATAAGAATAACTGCAGTCAAAGAAGATACAAACGCTAAGGGTCAAAAACCCCACTTCAACCTAAGGGCAGATCTAAACCCCATGAGGGTGTTCGGTCCGATTAGCTTTCCAGTCCACCGCAGGTCGGCCAAGGCGCGACGGAGCTCAACCAGATAGTTCGGATCGGCAACCCAAGGGTCTCGACACAGGTCGGCCTGAGTATCCCTTAGGCAAAACAATCCATGTATGCAAAGCAACAGATAAATATGGAAAGAATCCTCACCATAAAGGTTCCGATCTTATCATTTAAAATATCGTGATTATCTCCTACAATCAAGGAGATTAACCCGTAGTTATCCATTCCTTTGGGAACAAGAAATTAGAGTCCAACATGGACCCGGCCCATGCAGCCTAGGGCATAAGGTCCCCTATATAAATAATTTCTAAGGAACTACAGAGACTTGATTCCTGATTCATACACAGGATTCGTAGGCAATTTGAGATACAACATATCGGGCTCAGTCTATAATAACACAAACCACCCCCGTTTCATCTTGTTCTATATTTCTAGATCTTGCATGAATTGTCACTCGGATAATACGGTCCTGATTTGTTACCCGGTGAGATTCAGCATCGTCATACATTATGCCACTCAATAAAAAAATTAGATATGAAAATAGTGAGGTATGGGTTGAAGAGTATCTGATATTTGAAAATACACCATTAAAAATTTACAATATTAAATAAGCTGACTTTCCGTTTAAATTATTATTAATTTTTTTTTATAGTTTATAATATGTTTTTTTCTTATACTCTTTATATATAGTTTATAGCATATATACATGTAACAATATAAATGTTTTACGTTCCTTAATTATAATGATTGAAAGCCACACACGAATTTACATTAATTTATTTGCAAAAAAATAAAATTAATTTACATTAATTGTATTATATCATCATATTGAAATATATCAAATGTTAATTATTTGTCTCTCATTAGTTCAATTTTTTTTGGAGAGATGATAATTCAACATGGTATCAGAGCCATAGGTCATGATTCAAACACCGGTCCAACACAATTTTCATAAACCAAAAAAAAAAAAAAAAAAATCAAATCAAGGGTTGGGCCTTTCTTTCATCTTAAAATGTGATATATAAAATGTTAATTATCTACCTGTTCATCAGCTTAAACTTTGGGAGAGATGATAATTCAACACATCAAGCTTTGATTCACTATTTTATCTTAATTTACTTATTTCGGTGCCTAACACGGGTTTTTGACTAGTACGTTTATATCCAAAACTACATAATTTTACCTCCACGTCATCCCAGCACACATTTTCTATTATAAAAAAATAAAAAATATGAAAATTCACAACCACAATATAATATTGGACTTAAATATTATAATTGATGTTGGAGGTAAATATTACGCATAGACTCCCCTCCCTATTTGGTTGATTGAATTTGGTTGAATATTTAAAACCATTCCACTTTCATAGTTTCTAATATCAATGATTCAATTCTCATTCTTGTTCTCCTTCCCTAATAAAAAACATAGTGATGTTGCTCAAATCTGTAATCGGGTAATTGGGTGATCCGAGTTAGGAAATTGATACAAAAACAGATGAAAGTAATATGAATTTAGACTGAACTCTTCGAGAGAGCTGCCTACGTATCCAGTTCAAGTATCGAAATAGAATCAAGTCCCCCTCGTAGTTCAGACTTCTCCTTTTATATTTTCAGATCGTGCTGGTAACCTCCTCCGTCATAGTGGGGAGTTATCGTTGGTTATCTTGGATATGATCAAGCGTGGGAGTTTACCCACGTTGTAAACGGTTATATCTCATTAGCTCTGTTTCCTGGCGGTTGCTGACCGCTCTGCCCAGAGATCCATCTGTCCAGCTGGTTCAGAAGACGCCCTTCTGTCCAGAGGCTGGTTCAGAAGACGCCCTTCTATCCAGAGGTATTGGTGCTGCTCCGATAGTTCTTCTCAGGGGTTGGCGGAGCCCTGCTCCTCCAATCCCATTATTATCATCTAGTTATAAGGTGGGCCTGGCCCAAAAATAAATAGTCCGACCCAAATAGGCCCATGTATGGTCATAAGTCCCCCCAGACTAAGGTGAATTGTTTTACAGCTGCCCTAGTCTGCAACGTTTGAACTCCCGTCATTAATATAACGCGGAACGAGGCCGACTTGCACCCCCTTATAATGATTGCGGACTGAACCATCACGTCCTTTCCATTTCTTGTCGAATAACTCCCTTATTTTCAACTCTTGAATTCTCCATCAGCAATTACAAGTAAGTCTTCGTGTCTACATTATTTCTTCTATTTCTTTTGCTTCTTTATTTCTTTCATGAGTCTTAGAATCGACACTGCTTCTTGTGATTCTGTGGAAAGATTGTTTCAATCGTCTGAAGAGAACGCAGTTGCGATAGAAGGTGAAGAAGTGGATTCCTCCACTCCCACTCTTTGTCCGGAATCTGTTAGAGCCTCTGATAATCCTTCTTCTTCTATTAATTTAAGGGATACCACCACATTTCGGGATAATCCCTTGTGCCTTCTTCCTTCCTATCTTCTTCCTCCTGGCATTTTCACCCCAACTTCTATTATGCATAAATACCCTGATAATCGTTCGGCTTTTATCAATACTCTTAGCAGAGAAATCAAACGATTTGACAAAACTAAGGCCATAATGGCTTGTCACGGTGTTGCTAGCAAGATGACGAAGACCGAATTAGCCCATTTATTGAAAATTTATAATATCTCCACTGATCCCTTTGAGGTGGCTCTGCCCAAGGCTACTGAATATGCCTATAATCCTCCTGCAAATTTCTGCACAGTATATGCTGACCAGCTGTGAAATGGTCTTAGGTTTCCTCTGCCTCATGGTTATTTAGATGTGATGCGACACTATAAGTTGGGTAGCGGACAGATTCAACCAAATAGTGTTAAGTTTCTGATTGGGTTTATGATTTGGTGTCGTTTGAACACTACACCTTTCTCGGTAAAGTTATTTAGAAATTTTTACCAATGTAAGTTAACTCCTGGCAGCGGAGGGTGGTACCATTTCTGTCGTAGATCTGGTAAAGTAAGGCAAATCACTACCATAACTGGTAAGGACAAAACCAAGAAGAAGTGGCAAGAACACTTTTTCTTTGAGCGTCATAATACCAATGTTGGACTCGGTCGATGGAACACCTCTTCCATGAGAGATAAGCTAGAAAGTTTCATCGATTCTACCCTTGCTCAATATCTTGCCAGTAATAAGATCTCCTTAACCTTAGACTTCATAAGTTCTGCAATGATAGATGCTGCCCAGCTTCACACCGCCAGTCCTACTGATTATGTGGAATTCTCCAAGGAAGAATACAAAAAATGTATGTCTGTATTTATGTCCTACTTTGTTTTTTGATATATTTTAATTGTCTTCTTTTTGTGCAGTGGCCAACGTGGATGATCCGATTGGCATTGAGGTGGACGAGGAGGAGGAGACGGAGCAGATGCAGGAAGATTATGAGCAGACTCTATCTATCATTCCTGAGCATGGTGAGGCCTCTACTCAGAGGGAAACCAGGGATTTAGGTGGCGACTCTGGTGAAGCTGTCCCGAATACTATTTCTGTCATCGATCCATCTGCTCAGAACCTGCTGGCGTTATTAACACCGTGGAGTTGCATGTCGAAGAGGGTCTTCCTGGAGATCACTCCACTGGATTGGATGATGTGCCCTTAAGGACTATCTCTCGGAAAAATAAGAAAAGGAACAGGTCAACTTCCTCTGGTAGTTCTGCCCGCTGAGGTCTTTGCCAACTCTGTAAGTAGTTGTACTGTTGGGCTTTTTCTTTTTTTCTTTTTCTTTTATTTTTGATTTTTCGCCTTTTGACAGTGTTACCACCTGGGTACGTCTTTACACAAGAAAGCCTCTAGTATGGCCAAAGAAATTTCTGAGCTGCAACAGAAAGTGGTTCGCCTAGAAAAGGCTAATGCCAAAGTGGCTGGCTTGGAAGAAACCAACCTCACACTGATATCTTCAGAGAGAGCTTCTCGTCAAGAGGTTGAGCAATTAAAATTTGACCTTGCTAAAGCTGAAAGTTTGTTGCTCACCAAAGATGAACAATTACAGCTTAGGGATCAGCAGCTTAAGAAGATGAATGAGGAGAATCAACAGCACCTGGCCACAGAAAGAAATTGAAAGTTGACTTTGATGAAACCTTGAGGCAGATGGAAGAAACTCCTGCGCATAATATTGTTCAAAAAGTCATCGCAGAGTATAAGGCTTCTCCTCGGACTTATGAAGAGATCAAGATTATCCTTGCTCCGGCTATGCGTAGGGGGTACACTGGGTGTTGACGAGGCTAAGCCAGCGGATTTGGTGATTAGTAGTCCGCCTAATCACAAATTGTATGATAAAGAGGCCGGTGATGTCTTCACTAGACGCTATGATGAATATAAGAGTGGAGAAGACATCGTCTGCAAATATGCCAAGAAGAAACCTGTCCAGCCTTCTGCCACTCCTTCATCTTGATTTATATATTTTCTTGAAACTTTGAATTTTGCTGCAATGGCTGGGCAGCTTTTGACGTTATAACTTTATCTGATTTTGCTTTTGATGTATGACACCTTGATCGTTTTAACCATTTGAATTGGCCTTTTATTTTGTAATTTTCTGGCTTATAGCTTTATCTCCTTATTGCGCTGCAAAGAGCTTTATCTCCTTATTGCGCTGCAAAGAAGTTAGGATTCTTTATCCTTGGCTTCTTTAGGATTCTTTATCCTTGGCTTCTTTATATATATAACGCATCTTCCGGATGTAACATCCTTTTTAATGGGTCTTCGCTCGAGTTTTCTTGTGTTGCAAGTCTTGCATTTTGACTTTATATTTGGTCTTCAGACCAGAGTGTCCTTGCGCTGCAAGTTTGACACTTAGGTTTACGATGGGTTTTCTGCCCAGAGTGCCCTTGCGCTGCAAGTTTGGCACATATATTTTACTATGGGTCTTCTGCCCAGAGTACCCTTGCCCTGCAAGTTTGGCACTTATATTTTATGATTGGTCTTCTGCCCAGAGTACCCATGCCCTGCAAGTTTGGCACTTATATTTTACGATGGGTCTTCTGCCCAGAGTGCCCTTGCCCTGCAAGTTTGGTACTTATATTTTACGATGGGTCTTCTGCCCATAATGTCCTTGCCCTGCAAGTTTGGCACTTATATTTTTTTTAATGGGTCTTCTGCCCAGAATATTTTTGCATAGTGAGTTGTAACGCTCAACATGTTTTTTGGCATTTTGCCTTTAACGTCTTGCATTTCAATAAAATTTTAAAATATGCAAACATATGACAGAGAAAATATGCAAAAATTTTATTCCCAATAGACAATAGTTTCAGAAAGTAAATTCCTTTTAAGGATAATATTTCCTTAAGTGAATAGCATTCCAACTTCGGGGAATCGTCCGTCCAGAAGCATTAGCCAATTGATAAAATCCTTTTCCATGCACTTTGATTATTTTATAAGGACCTTCCCAATTTGGGTCTAGCTTTCCAGTTGGACCTTGCTTGCTAGCATCATTTCGCCTCAGAACTAAATCACCTTCTTTAAAATACGTACCTCTAACTTTGGAGTTATAGTATTGAGCGATCCTTTGCTTGTACTTGGCCATCTGTATCAACTCTATGTCTCTTTTGTGTTCCAGCTCATCCTTGGTGTGCAGATATCTACCTCTTGTGTTTCTGGACAGTACAATTCCGTCCTGGGAGATTTGTGCCCAATCTCTGCTGGTATTACTGCTTCATATCCATATGCTAAGGAATATGAAGTTTCCTGTGTAGCGGCATTTGGGGTAGTTCTGTATGCCCATAAGATGTTTGGAAGATGATCCACCCAATGAAAGCCTTCTTGTTCCAACCTTTTCTTCAATCCTTGCTTTATTTGCCTGTTGGTCTGCTCTACCTGCCCATTGGCTTGAGGATGGGCCATTGAGGTAAAGTGTTGGGAGATTCCTAGGTTTGTGCACCAGGTCTACACTCCTTGATCCTCAAACTGTGTGCCATTGTCGAGATGAGAACTTTAGGTATACCATATCTGCACAGAATATTTCTCCACAGGAATTTCTAAATTTGGTTGGTTGTGATGGTTGTCAAAGGTTTTGCTTCCACCCATTTGGTGAAGTAATCTACGGCCACTACTAGGAACTTGAAATTTCCCGGTGCTCGGGTAACGGACCCACTAGGTCTACTCCCCATTGATCAAAAGGCCATGGTGACACAATCGGTGTCATTTCTTGTACTGGATTATGTGATAAATTTCCATGCACCTGGCATGCCTTACAAGTTCGACTAGCTTCTCTGCATCTTCTTGCATTTCTGGCCAGTAATATCCAAAAAGATTACATTTTCTGGCCGAGCTCTTTCTACCAAGTGATTTCCACAAATTCGAGATGGATTTCTCTCAGATATAATCTCCTTCATCTGGAGTGACGGATTTCAACCAGGGTGCTGCATAAGATTTTCTGTGCAAAACTTCGTTGAATAGAGCATACCTGGCCGAGAGTCTTATAAGTTTTCTGGCACGTACCTTATCTTCAGAGAGCCTTCCATCTCTCAGATACATTACAATTGGATCCATCCAAGTTTCCGCATATGTTATCGGTTGTACTTCGATCTCATCACAGCTCTTCTGTTTTAACTGTTCAACCAATACTTTCATGTTGGACAAAAAATTGACCCTAGCTTAGATAAAGCATCCGCTCTGGTATTTTGGGCCCTAGTTATCTGTTCCACTTCCACCATTAAGAATTTTTGCAATTTCCTTTGTGCAACCGCAAGATATTTCTTCATGGGGCCTTCCTTAGCTTCGTATTCTCCCTTGATATGATTGGTTCAGTGTACACTTTCGGGTTCTGCACACCTAATTTCTGTGCTAGGTTCAATCCAGTTATCAAAGCTTCATATTCCGCTTTATTGTTAGTGGCTTGAAATTCAAAGTGAAGAGCATATGGGAATTCTTCGTCTTTTGGGCTAATAAGTAGGAGACTTGCTCCTGCTCCCTCTTTGTTTGAAGCTCCATCTACATATAGTTGCCACTGTTCAGCCTTTTTCTGCTCTGCCTTTTGCTCTACAGCCAAAGCTTTTTCTTCTGCTAAGAAATCGGCTAATGTTTGAGCTTTAATTGCCGTTCTTGGATTGTATTCGATGTCAAACCCTGCTAATTCGACTACCCATTTTGCCAATCTCCCAGACTTGTCTGGTTATCCAAAATTTGCTTTAAGGGTTGATTTGTCAACACAATCACTGGATGACTTTGGAAGTATGCTCTTAGTTTCCTTATGGCATGTACCAGGGCTAGAACCAATTTTTCCACCTCAGAATAATCGATCTCAGGCCCTTGTAGGGCTTTGCTTACAAAATATACAGGCCTTTGTAACATACCATGTTGTTTTTCCAACACAGCACTCACCGCTTCGTTGCAAAAAGATAAGTATAAAAATAATACCTCACCTTCCCGAGGAGGGGTTAAAGTTGGTAGGTGACTGATATGATCCTTTAGATCCTGAAAAGCTTGTTGACATTCTGCATTCCACTCGAATGGGCTAGCCTTCCTGAGGATTTTAAAGAAAGGTAGTGACTTCTGCGCAGATTTTGACAAGAAACGATTAAGCGCTGCTAATCTCCCCGTTAATCGCTGGACTTCTTTAATATTCTTCGGTTCGGGCATAGTTTTCAAAGCTTCCAATTTATCAGGGTTGGCCCTGACACCTTCTTTGGATATTATGTAACCAAGGAATTTGCCTGATCTCACTACAAAGGTACACTTTGCATGATCTCACTCAAGATCTTTTCTTTTGCTTCACAGGCTTTCTGGTTGGGTCGATGTTGAGCTTGTGGACAGCCAACTCTGTTGACAATCCATGCATATCACTTGCTTTCCATGCGAACACATCTTTGTAGTCTTTTTAAAATCGACTAGCATCTGCTTCTGTTCAGACGGTATCCATGATCCTACACTGATCGTGGATTCGGGGTTCATCTCATCCAACATTACTGATTCTACGGGATCATTAGACTGCTAACTTTTTTCTTCCTCCGGAATGAGATCTTCTATTGTTACCTGCTGCACTTTCATCTTTCCACTGATTGTGGCTGTGTAGCAGTTCTTCGCAGCGTCCACATCCCCTTTAATAGTAGCTTCTCCTTCAAATGTTGGGAATTTCATACTGTTATGTGCCGGTGATACCACTGCCCGAGATCGATCAACGCCGGTCTTCCCAAAATCACATTTTATGCTGATGGAGCTTTTACTACCATATAATTGACCATCGAGTCCCGCTCTGTGATCCATGACCGAAAGTTGTTAGTAGTTTTAGCATACCCACAGGATGAATGGGGGTCCTATGAATCCAAAGAGTGGGGTTGACACAGGAGTCAACTCCGAGTCTTCCTATTTCATTGCTTGGAATGCGCTGTAATATAGCACGTTTACTGCACTTCCAGTATCTACACAGATTCTTCTGACCAGGTTTTTCTGTATAACCGCTTCAACTACCAGTCCTTCGTTGCTCACGACGGCTGGTAATGCATCTCTTGGACCGTACTGAACGGTTCCCATCACCTTCTGTTTCTTCACTTCTCCGTCTTTTCCTGCACTGCCACTTTTTTCTTGCTGTGCAGCCTTATTAAAGCCTGCTGGCCCTCCAACAATCGTATTTATTGTGTTGATAGGGGAATTCTCTCTATACCCATCTGCATCAGGAGACGGATCTTTGTGTCTCCTTTGATTATATCTGTCTTGATTGTTGTTAGATTTTTTAAATTCCCTCCTTCCTCTGGGGTTATCTCCTACGCCGATCGATGCATTCATCTATCTTTCCTTCCATAGCTGCTGCATCGATATCTCTGATCAGATCCCTGCACTGTTCGGAGTCATGTCCAATGTCCTTATGATATTTACACCATCCGGTGTGGTCTCTTTTTTCTCTTGGGCCTCTTAAGGGAGGAGAAACTTTGGCAATTCCTTTTTTCTCCATTATTGCCAGAACTTGATCACGGGATCTGTTTAAAGGGATGAGGTCTCTGTCCTACAAAGCACCTCTCTTCCTAATCTATCAGTTATGGAGCGGTTACTCTGTCCCACACTGATTTTCTTTTCTTCTCAGATTTGTCATCACTCTTTCCTTTTTTAGAATCCCTATAGGATTCCTCCCTTTTAGCCCTGTTTGCTTCTTCACCCGACAATGTCTGTATGCAATATCCGGACATTCTTCCATGGTGCTCGGATTCTTACTGCTCAGCTTTGCGTGTAGCCGCCCTTCTTTCAGACCTGCCACGAAGGACGCCACTAGAACTTATCATCCGGATCCACTATCCGGGATGATTCTCCATTGAATCTTTTGATAAACTGCAGTACTGTTTCATCACTTTTCCGTCTGATGGTCAACAAATATGTCCGATTTCTCTGGAAAGGCCTTGCAGCAATGAACGCGTGCATGAATTTTCGGGTCGAGTGGGGAAGTCTGGTACGGATCTGGGGCTCAACTTGTTGATCCAATCTCTTGTCTTTCCTGTGAGAAGAGTTGCAAATGCCCCGCATTTCATCTCTTCTGGTGCATTGTATAGATTCATATGCTGGATGTACTGATGCATATGATCATATGGATCCTTGGTACCATCATATGCCTGGATCTTGGGAATTTTAAACCCTAGAGGACAGGGAAATGCATCAATGTCTTCAGTAAAATGAGACACCAGCCTAAACTCATCTTGCGCAGGCTTCAGGATAGCATCCAACTCGCCCTAGCATTGTCACCACCTGGGTGAGTAATTAACACTTTTATACTGGATTCTGCTTCATGCTTCTCTTTCTTAGCTGTATGACGAGGAGTAGGTGTTTCAAACATCACCCTCCTGATTCCTAGCTTTCAGACTTCTTCAAAAATGGCTTTGATCTCGTCTCCTTTCAGATTTGCTAAGTTTTCCACTATCATCTGCCTAATTGCGTTTGGTGTCTGGTTTGTCCTTCCTCCAATTGAATTTTCTTCCCCGCTTGTTCATTGTTGTCTTCTAGGTTCTCTTCCCTGGTTTGATTTTCAATTTACGGTTGATTCGCTGCTTTTTACTCGATTTTTTGCCATTTTTACTGTGACAACAGCTCACTAACTAGAATCACCCTCCTTCTAGCGCCAAATGATGTTGCTCAAATCAGAATCGGGTAATTGGGTGATCCGAGTTAGGAAATTGAAACAAAAACAGATGAAAGTAATATGAATTTGGACTGAACTCTTCGAGAGAGCTGCATACGTATCCAGTTCAAGTATCGCAATGGAATCAAGTACCTCTCGTAGTTCAGACTTCTCCTTTTATATTTTCAGATCGTGCTGGTAACCTCCTCCGTCATAGTGGGCAGTTATCGTCGGTTATCTTGGATATGATCAGGCGTGGGAGTTTACCCACGTTGTAAACGGTTATATCTCATTAGCTCTGTTTCCTGGCGGTTGCTGACCGCTCTGTCCAGAGATCCATCTGTCCAGCTGGTTCAGAAGACGCCCTTCTGTCCAGAGGCTGGTTCAGAAGACGCCTTCTGTCCAGAGGTATTGGTGCTGCTCCGATAGTTCTTCTCGGGGTTGGCAGAGCCCTGCTCCTCCAATCCGTTATTATCATCTAGTTATGAGGTGGGCCTGGCCCGAAAAGAACTATGCGACCCAAATAGGCCCAATGTATGGTCACATAGATTTTTGTTTCGTTGTTTAGAATGACTACTCTAACATTTAATCAGGCTAAAATGACACTAACGATTAATTATGACAAAATCATTGCAGAGCTACAATACTACCTCTATTTTAATAGACCGGTGATTAACGGTTACAACCAAGCAACATATCATGGTATTTAATGCATGATATACATTTACAACTACTAGCAAATAATGCTGGTTCCTTACAAAAATCTTTACTGAAGATTGCTATTAAATATTATAATCGTCCTTCTCTACCACATATTATAATGTAACATTTCATCCTGAAATAACTTTGCATGAATTAACATTTCATCATGGAGTAACAATGTATAAAGTAAGATTTCATCGTGAAGTAGTATTTATATCATATTGTAACAATTACGTGTGAATTATGATTATGTCTTAAAATAATATTTTATCCTGAAGCAACAGTGTATGATATTTCAAACATAAAGTAACATTCTATTTTTTTCATTCCCAGAATTGGCTTTCGTGTTCTGGCGTACCATAATTTTTTTTTGTAAATAGGATTCGTATGAAAATGGGAATCAACAAAGACTGTTACCATTTTCCTTTATTTGAGGAACAGTCTTAGGGGCTGTTTGTTAATTGTATTAAGTACTTAATCTGAAAATTTTAAGTGATTAAAAATTAAGAGGTGTTTGTTAATGTTTTTATCAGCATCTAATTAAATTCAGAGCGTCTGAAAATTAGTATATTTTGCTCTGTAACTTTTCAGCGGCAAATAGACCGCTTAATGTTGAATTCTGAGCACGCGTACTGTCATTATAACATTATGTATTTTTTTTCTTTTTTTCTCTAAGGAGTTATGATTACTTCTCAATTTTAATGCGCATAAAAATACATTTTTTCCCGGTGCATCGTTTTCAACATATCATTTTGATTGTTCATATTTTTTTTTTAAAAGGACACTTCAAATACTAAAATCATTAGAATGTTTATTGCTGATAATATCATTTGAATATTTTCTATCTGACTATATATCTCAGGAGAAGAAAATTTATTTCTTATTTTTTTTCCTGAATCAAATCTTAATTAAAGTATAAATATAATAAATATTATAGGTTTTTGGTTAAAAGGACAAATTTTTAACTTAATTAGGAATGCAGGATACACTCATTTAATAAGGACAAATTGTAACTTGACAGATATACCCTCAGTTATTTTTCCGAATATTTATCCAACATATCTTATGCCCCCTTCCCCCTTTCTCATCGATTTTCTGTGTTCGATTCACCTTCAATTAAAAAGTACGTTAATCTTTGAATTGATTTAAACCCTTTAGCTGTTTTGGTTTGTTTCATTTGATTGTGATTGATTTAGATATGAATGTTTGCTGCTGCCATTATCATTTCAGGTTACGGTGACCAAAAAAAAGAGAGAAAGAAGAAAGATGAATAGGTGCGCATATCAATACCATCAGCAACAACAGAAAGCTGCCGCTTTGGTGGGATTTGGTTGTGTTTCAGAGTCGAGAGAGGCGAAAATTGTAGCAACACCTTTTCCATGGCGAAAAATCTTCCAGAAGCCAAGGAATTCTGTTGCAGCGATTAACGATTTCGATTCGAAATCAACTCACAAATTCGAACTGTTATGAGGCCTTCACGAATTAAGAGTTCATATTGCTAAAAACTCAATCTTTCCATAACAGAATTTTGGGAACGAGGGTGAAACGGGGATTCGATTTAGGAAAGAATCAGAGAAGGAAAACGAAAATCAAATCAAGGATTTGATTGAGGATGGAAACGGAAGGGATTCTGTAAACTACTGCTATTTCAGCTGCTGCTATTTTGGCTTGAACCACTGCTCCGTCCAAGTCCAATTTCCGGCCAACAAGGCACTACTTTGAAGAAGCAGGCTGTGGTTTTTTTTTTTTTTTTTTGAAAAAGTTTAGGGTTTAGGTTGTTACTATTAATTTTGTAACGTTACTACTTTTTTTTGATGTACTTTATCTATTTTATGAGCTGTTACTACTTGTTTATTGGCCGTTACTACATTTTGCGGGCTGTTACTACTACTTTTTAGGCTGTTACTACTTGTTTTTAGGCTGTTACTATTTGTTTATTGGTTGTTACTACTTTTCATTGTATGTTACGACATTTCATGGGTTGTTACTACTTATTGGCTGTTACGACATTTTTTAGGCTGTTACTACTTTTTTATTGGCTGTTACTACTTTTCATTGGATGTTACGACATTTTATGGGCTGTTACTACATGTTTCTTGACTGTTACTATTTGTTTTCTTGGCTGTTACTACACTTTATCTAGCGTTACTACGTGTTTAATGTGTAAAAGGGTATTTTTGTCCATTTATTATGAATTTTCCTTTTTAGTCACATAACATGTAGTAACGTCCTTCTGGACCCATTTACGATTTTTTTTGTCCTGGCCCCTTCACCCTTCCCCCTTAAATATTATATATATATATATACACACACACACACACACACACACATATATATATATATATATATCTTTATGTGTGTGTGTGTGTGTGATGTGTGTGATCTGTGTATCAATATACGTCGATATTATATCAATATATGTATACACACAAAATTGTTAAATAGGTCATTTTCAGATTTAATAAGCACGCCGATATCAAACAGTCTAATCATTGTCAACACATAATCAGTTCAGTTACTTAATACATTACGTTTTGATTTGATTTTAGACTTCAGACTTCAGATTTCAGATTTAACAAACGGTCCCTTAGACTGTTGCTCATTTAAATGATGTAGAGCGTGTTAAGTACATGGGGCTATTAAATTCAAAATCGTAATTTTTTTTAAATTGGATAAACCGATTATGAGAAAATTTCTTACCTAAAATAACTCGAGCATTTATTGCCGGTAATTAATTTCCATTGATTTATGTATTCTATTTTTTTTCTCTTTGTTTATTTACATCTAATAAGGCTATTTCGGTCCACTAGTTTTGAATTTGATTTTGTCATCCTCAAAAACATTAAATTGTCCTTCCAACCTATGTATTTTAAATTTCTTTGACTTTCTAGTACATTCTCCCCCTAAAAAAAATACTACATTCGTCTCAAAATGTAAGTTCGTTTGAGGTTTTTCACACAGATTAAGAAAATTTGTTAAATAGGTTATGTATCATTAATATTGATAAAAATGTCTAAAATGACATTTGATTATTATTAATGCAAAGTAGTGAAAAGTGTGTGACTAAATAATAAATGAGGGGTAAAGGAAGAAAAATATAATAAATGCTCTATTAGTTATCTAAACGAACGTACATTATGAGAGAAAATAAAAAAGTTAAATGGATTTATATTTTGGGATAAGGATAGTAATCTCTCTTACTAAAAAAAAAAAAGAAATAATTAAATTTGGGCAAAACATAAGATGAAAAAATATTTTGTTCTTAAAGTAAAAAAGAAAAATAAAAATAAAAATAAAAAGAAGAAGAAGAAGAAGGTTAGAAGGACATACGAGATGATACGCGAAACCCATGTTCTCTGAGCAAACGAAAATATAGAGAGGCTATTGTCAAATCCTTTGCGACATTCATCTCAATTTGAGGATGAGAGAGGAAAATATTCTCTAGCTCCTTTTCAATCTCATTCTTAAAATGATACGAGATTCCTACACGTTCAAGGACGTCAATGAAAGCCAACTTTTCTTCCATAGAAATACTTTGTTTTGTTATCCTGCACCTTGTTTCTGCCTTTAGTTCTTCAACTTCTTTCAACCATTTGTCTTTGGTCTATGCGAGGAAAGGAAATAAAAAATAAAATAAAGGAAAATGGTAAATTTAAGAAATATCAAATATGGCCACAACAGATTATTTTGATTATGCAGTTCGAGTTAATTAGAAAATGATGATTATTGTTATCTTATTCGAGTTAGATTTTAACCGTTTTCATACCCAATACCAGACAAACTTAAATCTAAGCATTATGTCTGAAATTCGATCAGACAAACTTAAGTCTAAGAAAATTTTAACATTCTGTTTTATATTCGATTAGAAATAACGAATGCATAAAAAATATATTTGAAGGGCAAAATTAAAAACAAAAATGAATGATGGATTGATGGTACTAAGATTTTCCGGTGTGGAAGACATTCACTAAATATTAATCTAAATCGAAGAAAATTGCATTCCGTATAACTTTTATATTTTGTTTTGCTAAAAGGACCAAAATATTTGGGCGCATAATGAAGACTAATATTAAAAAACAAATACAATTCTCTCAAGTTCATTATTTTTAACCAATTTATATATCTCAGTCTATAAATTCAAAATGAAAATTCATTTATCACATTATTTATTTTCTTAGTCTCATTATTTTAAGATCAAAATAACCGTAGTACGATGACGGAGGACGGACCGCACCTCGCCACTTGTCATCCTCATATTTGCTAAACATTTAATTAAGTCATAACCTTAAGGGGCAGGGGGGCCCAACTTAAGCCTAAATGCAGATGTCAAATTTTAAAATACAACCGTTGTACGAAGGTTTTACCAAGTGGCATACATTACAACCACTCATTTCTAACCTCCCACACACGATAAAACTGTATTATGTGAAAGAGAGTAAAAATGAAATGCTCTAATGTATACCACATGGAATAACCTTCCTACAACCGTTGCACCATAAAATCCCTCAGATGCAGATTTGAACCCCAGATGGGAGATCGGCCTGGCTCGTTTCTCAATCCACCATAGGTCGGTCAGGGTGCAACGGAGAAGGGCCATCGCAGTTCGGGTCATAACGGCCTTGGGGGCTCAACGCAGTCTGCCAGAGCTACCCTCTTCATTTAGTCCACGTGCGTATTTTTACAAGATAAGTATGGAAGGAATCCTAGGTCATAAAGACTCCGATCCCATTATTCAACTACCGAGATTATCTCCTAAAATAATGGGATAAACACGGACAAATCCTTTCCTTGAGGAACACGTAATAGAGTCCCCAATGGACAAGCAAGGGCGGCTGCAGGATTTTTGAAATGGGGGTCAAAAATTTGTCATTTTTTTCCGTATCACACATATACTTGGATATTCAATTCTACACGTATAATTATGAGGCAATAGATAAAAACAGAGGGTCAATACATAAAAATAAGGGTGCCAATTTCACATATATATGTGTTTATAAAAAAAAATTCTCTACTATCTGTACATAATATTTTTATTTTAGGGGGTCGGGCAAACCCACTCCCTTCCATGTAGAGCCGCCCATGTGGACAAGGCACAAGAATGCCTAGGGCAAAAACCCCTCTATATAAACGATCTCATGAACTACGAAGAGACTTGATTCCTGAATAATCACAGGATACGTAGGCAACTGGGATAAACATTATCTCAGGCTCATTCTAAATCACCTCAAAACCACCCCCTCTTCCATATTCTTCGTGTTTTTCGGTTCTTGATCATTGTCATTAGGAGAATACGGCCTAGATTATTTATTAGACAAGATCCAGCATCGTCAATTGGCGTTAGAAGGAGGGCCTCTTTTACTGACAATACCTAAAATCACCATAGTGAAAACGTGAAAACAAAAAGAAGTTGAAAATGCCCAAGGTGGTCAAAACACTGACGGTGGAGAGGCAACATCCACCAACACCGAAAGCCAAGATGAAGGGGTTGCTTTTGATCCGGCCCACCAAGCGTTGGTGGATCAGCTAGTGGGCATGGATGCAGAAACTAGACAAGCCATCCTCCATGCAGCCAAGCAGGATGAAGATTTGGAGGAAGATGGACTAGAACAAGAAAAATGCCTACTTCTGATCCTTGGCAAAGCAAGCCGGAGGATCAATCATCCATGGCAAACCTGGGAAAGAAGCCACTCGATCCCCACACATTGAAAGCAACCAGAGCAGAGCTTGATGTAATAATGGGAAGGAGATTAGACGAGTTCTCGTTCATCTCCCCTTTCTCTGAACACATTGAGGCATATGCCCAACCTACGGGATTCCACGTTCCTAAGATGGACCTATTTGACAGATCCAAGGACCTCTCGGATCACCTTTTCCAGTATATAAAACACATGAACCTGTACAGCGCTCCGTACGAGATAAAGTACAAGTCATTCCCTGCACTACTCACGGACAGGGACCGTGGCTGGTTCAAAAAACTACCAGCGAGGTCGATCTCTAACTTCCCGGCACTGGGAAAGATGTTTGTCAATGCTTTCATCATAGAAAAACCGTTCCAGAGGACCTCACTACGGGAAAAGGTTCAACGACGAGTCAGCACAGGTTCGGGATACAGATAAGCACATTCTAATAACTTCCTTCGTAGAAGGGCTACGGGAAGGAATGTTGTATGCTAAACTTAATAGAAAGACCCCCACGACCATGGAGGAGTGCACTGAAGCCGCCTATAAGCACTGTCAGGGGGAGGAAGCTAATAGGCTGACAAGCGAGTCGAATAGGGAGTGTCCAAGAGGGACAAGGTAGAAGAATGTTCTGATAAAAAACGGAAGGCGGTTTGGGACCGCATCCCCAATCAAAGATTGGTTGGGGAAGAAAGGAGCTCTGCAAGAGTGGGACTTTATCTCTCTCAATCGATCGGGCGAGCATGTTCTCGCCATAATAGAGAGGAATGTCTTGGCCTAAATCCCACCACCGATGAGGGGTCCTCCGGAGAGGAGGTACCAAAGCAAATTATGTGCTTATCTCAAGGATCTAGGGCATGACTCAGAAAGATGCATAGAACTAAGAAGGGAGTAGTATTAGAGAGTTCAAATTTCAAAACTACAATCAAGACTGTGAAAAGCAAGATGAGCTCCAGAGAAGAAGGGACCGATCTTGAGACCCTGACCAACAACTAGACAACCACCCCATTAACACTATCAATACCATCGTGGGTGGCCCCAGCAATGTGAGCAATCTGAATAACTGATCTATATATTCTTTTTTGGATGGAGAAAGTCAAAGAACAACTAGTTTAGTAATCTACGGTCCACAGGACCCATGCCCCTGATAGCAAATAATGAAGGCCTAGTTATTGAGGCCGTAGTGCACAAGAATCTGGTATAAAGGATCCGTGTAGATACAACAAGTGCCGTCAACATCCTTTATTACTCCTTTTTTCAATCCATGAAGTTGAGGGACTCAAAACCGACACCTGTCTCAACACCCTTGTTTGGTTTTGTCGGATCCCCTAGTTCATCCCATAGGGATGGTCAGACTAGCAACGACGTCTAGGTAGGAACCAATGGGGCAGAACCCTTGCCTTGATTGCTCTCCGAGCCATGATTTCACCAGTGCATATCGGTTTGAAGTTCCCAACCACAGATGGCTCGGTGGAAATCAAAGGGGATGTGGAAGCAACTAGGAGCTTCTATGCAGCTACGATCAAAGGAAAAGGCGTAGTTCGACCTGAGTTGGTTGTGAGGTAAAATGAAGAACTCGATGAAGAGCTGGGTCTTGCAGTTTAGGACAGGTTTCGGGCATTTACTATAATTTTTAATTTTTTCTACAGTTTCGATACCGTTCTTTAATTTAGTTTTGCTTCAATAAAGTTGTACTTGATTGATCACTCAGTTACATTGATTCAATAAAATTTTATATTTTTATTATGAATGGTCTTGATTGAGTTCACAGCACGAACCTGCATGTGTAAAGTTGGCAAAGGATAAACTTGTTAAGTCAGCAGGACTGACAAACTGAACTCCGCAGGTCGAACTCAGTCAATTTCATTAAGTCAACAAAACTGACAAACTAAGCTCCGTAGGTTGGACGCAGTCAATTTCGTTAATTCAACAAGACTGAAAAACTGAGATCCGCAGGACGGACTCACTCAATTTCGTTTAGTCAGCAGGACGGGCAAACCAAACTCCACAGGTCAGACTCTATCAATTTCGTTAATTTAGTAGGATTGACAAACTGAGCTCCGTAAGTCAGACTCGGCCAATCTCGTTAAGTCATAAGGACTGACAAACGGAGATTTGCATGCCAGACTCAAAGAAAACTAAGTATTCCATCCAAAAGCTTACAAGTTAATGCATGGCATACTCGGGGGCGGGATACCGCACTAACACAGATCGGAAGTGCTGAAAATAAGTGATGGAAGTAAAGTCAAGGTAAGAACACTTGATTTACATATATACTTGTACAACGGTTATAGTTATTAAAGCAAAAAAAAAACAAAAGGAAAGTAAACTTGATCTACACATCAGAAGTTGGCCTTTGTTGTTGCTCAGAAGAAGGGGAGCTGAAGTAGAAGTAGCTGAAGCAGAAGGTTCTGACCCAGAAGTTTCCTGACGAGAACCGCAGCTCGATGGGGGTATTTGGACAGAATGTCATCCCCTCTTTGAATTCCTTCAGACGGATGTCTTAGATTGCACCCATGCCAGGCTTATAGAAAGATTTGTTGGCCAGTTTATCCATGGCAAGGTTAGTGAACTGACTCTTGGCCTCGTTAACGCCCAAAGTATAGGCATGATTGAGGACCGGGATAAGCAAGAATTGCAAGGCCCGAGCAAACTGGTCTGAAGACTTGTACTTCAGAATGGCTTCAGCTATCTGACTTGGAACAGCAGCTTCCAGCTCGTTCTTTTCAGCTCAGAGCTTGGCCATAGTCTTCTCCAGCTCGGTTCTCTCCCCTGCAAACCTGTCCTCTGCAACTTGAAAAGTAGCCATATACTTGTCTTCCCTGACCTTCAGCTCAACCTCTTGATCTCACAGCCGCTCTTGTAACTCCGCGCTGATAGTGGGGCAAACATCCTTGGGAATATCATCGGACATCCAACGACACCGCTCAGGGCAACCTTCATGAAGGATGAAGAAAAATCTCTTTATCCATTTCTTATGATAGGATTTTCCTTTGGGCATAATCGGAATTTTCTTCAAAGAATCTGCTCTACTCAGGAAGTAATAACAACCATGATGCTCATTCACCCTTTATGCTGGTAGAAAGACCTAAACAGTCGCACAAAGAACTTGATGCTGAGCATCCGACACCAGATTGTGAACCCCATTATACACCTGACACTGTTGGGGGCTAACTTGGCGGTTCCTAGTCCATAGTAATGCAACAAACCCAAAAAAGACGGAAAAAAGGGGAGCCCGTAACCCACATTCAAAATATTCCCGGTAAACGGTGAAGAATCCCTCCAGGGGTTGGTGTGCATAGCTATTGGGAGGAGCAGGAACCCTAGGAGCGTACCTCTATAGATCTACCCTATAAGTATTACAGATATCATTCAACTCATCTTGGGAAAGGATGGACTTTATAACAAGACTGCCTATAAGCGCCTTGGTGGCCATTTGTGACATTTAGGGTTACGACGGAGACTCAAACAACTCGTCTGTTGAAGCAATAAAAATGGACGATAACAGAGTCAAGAATGCAATAAGACATAGAGAGTGGCTTACTTAAAAGAAATCGGAGATTGGAAAAGAAATGAGAGAAGTCCGCATAAGATCTCAGTCCTCTGATTTAAAGCCGCAAATTGACGTTTGAAATGAAGTGGATAATTGATACGACGGGGTTTATAAACCCAAGCACGTTCTTGGAAACCATGAACGGAAATGCCTCCAATCATGGGGCTTTCATGATAGTGTCATAACGGCATCCTGCAACCTGGCAAAAGTGAGTCATTAAAAATCTACAAGTCTTGACTCTAGATAAACGAGCTAAGCTTCGCTCTTGATGATTTGAACTGATCTATGAAGTAGATCTGGGGGCTTATGACGGAGGTTGGACCACACCTCGCCACGTGTCATCCCTATATTTACTAAAATTTAATGAAGTCATAGCCTCAAACGCAAGGGGCCCCAGCTTAAGCCTAAGGGCACATTTGAACCCTAGGTGGGAGATCGGCCTGGCTTGCTTCTCAGACCACCGCAGGTCGGTTAGGGCGCAACGGAGCAGTGTCAGCGTAGTTCGGGTCATAACGGCCTTGGGGCCAGACGCAGTCGGCCAGAGCTACCCGCTTCATTTAATCAACGTGCGTATATTTACAATATAAGTATGGAAAGAATCCTAAGTCATAAAGACTCGATCTCATTATTCAAATACCGAGATTATCTCCTAAAATCAAGGGATAAACATCGACAAATCCTTTCCTTAAGGAACACGTAATAGAGTCCACAGAGGACAAGGCACAAGCATGCCTAGGGCAAAAGCCCCTCTATATAAACGATCCCAAGAACTACGAAAATACTTGATTCCTGAATAATCACAGGATATGTAGGCAACTTGAGATAAAAATTATCTCAGACTCAGTCTAAATCACCACAAAACCACCCCCACTTTCGTGTTCTTGAGTTTTTCGGATCTTGATCATTGTCTTTAGGAGAATATGGCCCAGATTATTTATTAGACGAGATCCAGCATTGTCATACGATGTAATTTCTAATATTCACTATCGAAATTCACTGTTTTTTTTTTAAATTCATTAGTAAATTTCGATAGTTAATCACATAAACAATGTCTCAAAATGAAATGGATAAAAAAACCTTATATATTTAATGAAACTTTTATCATTTTTGGAAATCTGAATAGAAAAGTATAAATATTTAACACTTAGAAATGAAAAGACAAAATATTTACGACACGGGAGTATACGATATTGGATACATCTGTATCTTTTTATGGGTCCTTTATTTGCACCACCTTAATCTAGTCGTGCACCCTGCACTGTACTTGTGCAAAACAATAGAACCGACTTTGTGAAAGTCGGTTCTGAATTCTAGAATCGACATTTTGTAGCTTAAAGTACAAAGTCGGTTCTATTGTCGTACACCGATAGAGTGGTGCATTGAATGTGGTGTAAATAATAACCAATTTTTTAGAAAGTGTTTTTTTTCCTATAAAACTTATTAGTATGTCCTAGTACGTAAAAAATATTTTGAAAAATATCGCAGTTTGTGAAAAACAAGCCAATCAAAGGCATTAATTTGTGTTTTTTTTTTATAACTCCCGTTGAATTACAGATGGAATATTATACTATGCTAGTCAAACTGGGCAGCAGAAGATGCTTTTGTTCAGTTTACATCTTGCCATGGTGGATTTAAATCGGTTTAGACTTCAATTATTTTGATGAATAAAGTGGAACAACGATTTGGAAGATGTTTTTCTTTTTGAAATTTATATAAATAAAATAATAATTAATGAAAGAAATTATAAAAAAATATTATACAATAAAGTGATAGTAAATAATGTATGTAGAAACACAACGCAATGTATCAGTGGACTCAACACTCACAAAGACACACTTTGTATTATAGAAAGTTTTGTTTTAAAGATTCTCACTTGGTTGATATTACAATGCTGAAGATGGCTATTTATAGCCTACATTCTTACATCTAATCCAAGCTCAAGCATAAACATGTCTTTGAGCAAATATTGACTAACAGGAAAGGATTGCAGGCAGGCAGGGGCGCCCCTGGGGGTAGCCAACAGGGCCATGGCCTACGCCCCCCTAAAATCGATGAATTTAAGGGCCTCATCAATTTTTTACCCAATAGCATATATATATATATATATATTGTATTTTTAGATTAAGCTGCAAGTATTTAATAAATAACAAGGTATTACCCTAGTGGTGAGCAATATAGTGTAACCAATGAAGTGACCAGAGTTAGAGTCTCGTTATGTGCAAAAAAATTTGTTTTAAGAAAGCCTATTTTTTTTTTTAGTCCCGAGGCTAAATTTGGACAAATCCAACCATTTTGTAATTTATTGACTATAATACAACCTACAATCGAACCTACAATCGAGATATGTAAGATTTTGTTCACATCTACATTGCGTCCCTTGAATCAAAATCGTCAAACTTGATCATACCGAGCATCTTCACCGATTTTGTAAATGACTTCATCTTCAATGGTTTTGTGAAGATATCTGCAACTTGTTCTTCGGTTGGACAATAATCAATAACAATCTCTTTTTTTCGAACCAACTCTCTTATATAATGATATTTGATATCAATGCTTGCTACAACCATGAAAAATTGGATTCTTCGATAGTTCAATCGCTGACGTCCTGTCACAATAAATCTTCGTTGGTTCAGATTGTTGATGATGCAAAAAATCAAGAATGTGCCTGAACCACAATGCTTGCATGCGTAGCACTGCTTCTGGCTGCCATATATTCTGCTTCTGCTGTTGAGAGAGCAATCCCATTTGTTTCTTCGACGACCATGAGAAAATGCCGGATCCTAAGAAAAATGCATAACCCGAGGTGCTTTTTCTTTGAACCGTGTCACCGACCCAATCACTATCCGTGTATCCAACAAGAGAAATGTCATTAGAACATGAATAAAATATTCCATGACTCTGTGTACCTCTTATATATCTCAATATCCGCCTAGCCGCTTCTAAATGGGATTGACGAGGTGACTCCATGAAACGACTTATAAGTCCAACACCATAGGTTATATCCGGCCTAGTCAAGTCGGGTATCTCAAGTTTCCAATGAGTCTTTGAGAATATGTAGGTTCAACAAACTCACCGGTGCCTTCTTTTATCAACTTTAGTTATTCTTCCACCGGAGTTAAGATTGGTTTAGCACGATCCATCTTAAACTTCTTCTAAATATTACCTGCATATTTCTTTTGTGAAATGATGATTTCAATATCCAATTGATGTATCTCCAAACCAAGAAATTAAGACATCAAACCAAGATCTGTCATTTCAAAATGACTAGTCATGGCCTCCATGAATTCTGAAATCATTTATGCATTATTACCACTAAAAATAAGATCATCAACGTATAAGCACACAATAATGATGTCACCTCCACCAGATATTGACATATAAGGTATTCCTGTAAGGGCATCGTTCAAAACCATGATCAATAAAATAAGAGTCAAAACGAGTATAAATTGCTCTCGGGCTTGTTTGATCCACACAATGCTAACTTTACTTCCTTGTCCTTCAAAAATATATTGTGCAAAATATATCGTGCAGGTTGATCCACATAAACATCTTCTTCAAGAACACCGTTGAGAAAAGCATATTTCACATCCAACTGATAAATTTTCCATGAACTTTGAGCAGCAAGTGAAATAACCTTACGAATTGTATCAAGTCTTGGAACATGAGCGAACAATTCAAAATAATCAATACCTGCATTTTTCTTGTATTCTTTTGCTACAAGTCCGGCTTTATAGCGATCCACCTCTCCATTGGCTTTGTACTTAGTTTTGTACACCCATTTTACTCTAATGGGTTTCTTGCCTAGTGGAAGGTTTGTCAACTCCCAAAGTATCATTCTTCACAATTGAATGAATCTCATCATTCATGGTTTGTATCCATCAATCATTTCTCGAAGTTTCTTCAAAGCTAACTGGATCACAATCTTCAAACAAAGCGAAATTAACAATTTCTTCATCCGACATGTCATTATCATTTCCAATGACATAATCCTGCAAACGAGCTGGTAACTATATTCGTCGTTGTGGACGACTAGATGAAGATTAAATAACAATTTTCTCTCTTGCTGGTTCTGTTTGTTGTATATACTAGAACCAACAACTGGAATAGAAGCACTGATTGGTTTTTCAACTTGCTTAGGTGACCAATCCCAAGCTTCCTGTTCTTCATATATAATATCCTTGCTGATAACAACTTTTCCTGTTACCGGATTAAACAACATAAACCCTATTGTTTGATGAGAATATTCAATAAAAAAAATACACTTTTCAGATTTACCATCTAATTTCTTTCTCAAAACATCAGGAACATGGGCATAAGAAATACAACCAAACACTTTCAAATGTCCAATATTGGGTTTTCTCCCTGTCCATACCTCATATGATGTTTTTCCATATAGTACACTTCTGGAAGGACATCTATTTAAGACATAAAAGGCACAAGAAGCGGCCTCTGCCCAAAAAGATTTAGGAAATTTCTTAGAATGCATCGTTGACCTTACCATGTCCATGACCGTTCTATTTTTCCTCTCTGCCACTTTATTTTGTTGAGGAGTATATTTGACTGTCATCTAATGTTTGATACGGTTATTTTCAAGAAAATTATCATAGACAATATACTCAGTTCCTCTGTCTTTTCTCAAATTTTTAATCTCATATCCACATTGTTTTTCAATGTACTTTTTAAAATTTTTAAAAATATCACAGACATCAAATTTATTTCTCTAAAAATACACCCATGCTTTTCGACTGAAGTCATCAATGAAAGATAAAAAATACTTACTACCTCCGTTGGAAGGTTCTTCAACCTAACACAGATCTGAATGAATCAGCTGCAGTGGCGTACTTGCCCTTCAAGCCTTATTCTTTGGAAACGGATCTCTGTGATATTTTCCCAAAGTACATGACTCACATACTTTATGAGGAAAGTCAATATCTGGCAATCACAATACTGATTTATTCCTGGCAAGAAACTTTAAACTTCCAAAGTTCAAATGTCCAAATCTTAGTTGCCATAACTATGTATCAACAAAACTCACAGAACTAAAACAAGGTGAACTGCCACAATTAATTTTCAGCGGAAACAAAAGGTTATTACTAATGTTTACCTTTGCAATCAGTCCTTTCTTTGGATCACTTACTGTGTAGGTTCCTTGATTGAAGACAATGTTATAGCCTTTCTGTGACAACTGTCCAATGTTCAACAAATTTTGACGTAAACTAGGCACAAAGAATACATCAGAAATAGCATTAAAAGAACCATCTTTTAAAGTGTAAGCGGTTCTTCCTTTTCCAAGAACTAGAACCTTAGTATTATCTCCAAATTTAACAGTTGACTGTACAGAAGTATCCAAATCGAGAACAATTCTTTGTTCCCACACATGTGATTACTACGACCTGAATCCAAAATCCAATCATTTTTCTTGTTATCATTATTTTCTAAATTTGCCAATAATGAATTTTCTAGACTATTATAATTATTTTCTGCTACCTTAGCATGATTTTCTTGATTAATATTCTTGAAACGACAATGATTTTGATAATGGTCATACTTCTTACAATTATAACACTGGATTTTCAATTTGACTTGTTTCGAAAAATTATTAATTTGTTCATTATGACCAAAATCATTATTAGTTCTTTGGTAATTAAAATTACCTCTGCCTCGGCCTCATCCTCGGCCAGGGCCTCTACCACAAATTTTTTTACCATGTTTACTGAATTCAACATGATTCGATGATTCTGCCTTTTGATTTGACACATTTAGTTATGCCTGCAAAGCTTCCTCAATAATAGCAATAGATTGTTGCACAAGAGAAATTCATATGATAATAACTCACCTTCCAATTGATCTATGATCATTGCATCAAGATTTCTGGTCACTTCAATGACCATTTTCTTCGTATGAAATTTCTGCGTCAGAGATCCGAGGATTTTTTGCACTACCTGTGCCTACATCGGACTCTCGCCATTTGCGCCCATTTTGTTGGTGATATCTCGTACCTTTCCAATAAAATCACCAACTGACTCAGTTGTTCTCATCTGAGCCAACTCTAAATGCCTCCGCAATTCCTGCAGACGAACTTTTTAACTTCAAAATTACCTCGGTTGGCGTTTACGAGGATCCTCCACGTCTCTTTTGTTGACTTGGCGTTCATAAATTTACTGTGGCATCGGGAATGTCGGAATCGTTTTCAGCGACATCCCATATACCAATGACATCGAAAAAATCTCTCATTTTTCCACTCCATTGATCAAAATTATTTTTACCGTCGATGGTAAAAACGGGATATGATTGTATAATTTTTTCTTCCTCCATATAAAATAATAATATATTTTTTGAATTGTGTGCCGAATTACAAAAATTGGCAGTTGAATTACTCAATGTTGCGGGTCTCACCCAAACATTACTCAACTTAAATGCTTATAATTTCCTTACTAGCATCAACTTGCAGCAAATAGTCAAAGCTTTTTGAGCATCAACTATACTTGGCTAAATTTATTCCACTCAAGTTGCTCCAAGTCCTTTAACTCCTTTATCTACTCCACGGCTCCATGATAATTTCCTAAAAAGTCGAATATTTCTAGATGTTTTGGAATCAATTTAGTGCCGTATGTTATTATTTTGCGATGTTTTTATCCTTTTTGGGCTAGATTACTGCAGATGTTTGAATTATTGCGGCATTGTTCGAGATTGGAAGAAAAAGACCCAAAAAGCGGAGTTAAAGTGGAAGAGTTCAAAAACTAGCCTATGTCATACCCAGGGTGTGACGGTTTTCAGAAATCTGATCTTGGCAAACGAAATGTTCTGATTGGTGAAATTTCACCAACGTATTTTCCTTCAAATTGGCGTGATTTACGATGAAAAGGAGGAGCCCACACACTAGAAGAGTCCAAGATTGATAGATATTTGATTTTAGAGATTTTGTTGATTAAATTAATTATGGAAACTTATATTTATGTTGTAATTATCCTATTTTTAATTCCCTAAGGATTAAAAATCCGATTTTGATGTCTGATTCATCAAACAAAAAACAGTCGACTATTGTCTTCTCCTTTTCAACATCATCTCCCATCCCCAAGAACAAATATTTTAGGTTTTAAGAATTCAAGAATGAAACTTTTTCGAGGTTGGATTATTTATGGAATACTTTGACGGTTTCTTTCTATCCCTTTTCTCCTTTTCTTTATTTATTTATTTTTCTTGTCAAAGTATGAATTTTATGATTGAATCTTGAAATTTTGATATGGAACGTGAGTAGATATCGGTTTCTAGGATTAAGAGAAACCCGGATATGAATATATGATGCAAAAACCCAATCTTTCCCTTGTTTTATGAATTTGATGCTTATAAATTGATTCTTGTGTGCTATTCTTGTTTGATTGTCGAAATTAATAGATCGAGAGGGTGAATAATCGCAATTCTACGTAGAGAAATTATTCAATTAATTAGTGACTAAAAAAGTACCAATTAATTGATACTTTTGGAAACAAGAATTAAATCTAGGTTTTTATTGTGATGAAAATCTAATAAAAGCTTTGATGTCATGAAATTATGGGTTTTTAATGGATCTAAATTCATTCTTTATCGTGGGAAACCGGGTGTAGTATGAATTTAGATGCGATCACGAGAATAATTCGATAGAATATTTTTGTGATAACATTTGATAATTGCCTTTATAAGTGTAAATTTCATATCTTGAGGGAAATATTGTGGGAAAGTCATATAGTAATTCCGTGGTGACTCCAAAATCCTAGAAATGCTTTTAAATTGAATCTTTACCTAAATCTTGAAGTTCTTGGTTCATAGTTGTACTTACTTTATTTTCTTTAATTTTAGGATTTTTAGATAAAAACCTACGAAAATTTGATTTGTCTAGCTAATATAAAACGGGAATTGTTTGGTGATTGACTACAAGTCCCTGTGGGATCGACATCCTAAGTACTATTCGATAAGCCGTGCGCTTGCGGTAGCATTTAGTGATTATCTATTGAAGATAACACATCACTCCACCTCCTCTCCATCAAGCAGGAGCTTTCTTCCTCGTCGGAGAAAGCACACCAGCACTTTTGGAAGAGAAACAACAGCTCGAATATAAGCTGAATCGGAAAAATATGAAAAACTGAAGCAAGCTTGAACTGAATGCAAGCTGCAAATTTTTTTTCTGCAATTTTTTTTTAACGAACCTCACCGGGAAAACAATCTCGGTCGGGGGTAATGGCCAAACCTCGCTCTAATACCAATTGTAAAAACACAACACAATGTTTTAATGGATTCAACACACACAAAGACACAATTTATATTATACAAAGCTTTGTTCTTAAGCTTCTCACTTGGTTGATATTACAATGCTGAAGATGGCTATATATAGCCTATATTCTTACATCTATTCCAAACTCAAATGTAAACATATCTTTGAGCAAATATTGACTAACGGGGAATGATTCCAGGCGCCAACCATTTTGTAATTTGTTGACTATAATACAAAATCTAGCTACCTAAGGGCTTGTTTGGTAAACAAAATAAACACTTATTCTAAACAAATTAAGAGGTAGTTACATTTAGAAGTGTTTGATAATATTTTTAACACATCTTAAAATATTAAGTGACACTTAATTTTACGTGTAAAAATAGAACAAATTTTCAGCGCTCAGTTCGGTGCTTATCGCTGAAAAAGTAGCGCCGGCCCTTTCCTATGTGTCAATAAAGTATTTAATTGAATTAAAGTATTTATATTATTTATTTCATATGAATCTTTCTTTTTGTAATTTGAAAATGAAATATGGGTAATACGTTCTTTCTTTAAAGTTATGAAGTATTTTATGAATTATAGATCATACCAAAACTTATGTGTAATCTTAACATAATAAGTATAGCATTTCAAATATATATATATATATATATATATATATATATATATATATATATATATATATATATATATATATATATATATATATATATATATATAGGCACACATGCATACATAGAGAGAGATAAAAAAAACACTAATATGTATGTATAAACTATAAAAAAAATCTCATTTCGGATTTATAATGTTACCAAAAACAAATTAATTAATTTTAGACTTAAATCATTCAGCATTTTATGTATTCAGATTTCAGATTTGATTTTATTTCGCGCCTCAGATTTAGTTCACATCTACAATGTATTGAAATGAACAAAGTGAATTAGTTAAAAATAATAATTGTTGATATAGAAATGATTGGTATGAAAATTATAAATAATTAATATAATAAATAAAATAATAATAATAAACCAGTCGTCTGAATATGAGTTATTTTGTATTCAAACACTACTCCACTAACGACCTCCTTTCCCCCTCCACCCCCCCTCCCCAGAAAAATAAAAATAAAAATAAATAAATAGACACGCACAAAAAGTTGCATTATAGTGATTGTACCGATACATCATATAGTCTATGAATCACATAAGAATTGATCTTTTGAAGATCGGTTCTTAGGCTAAAAAATTGATTTTCTGTAGTTTTGTGAGAGCCGACCTTTAGAATGTCTGTTTTTAACTTCAATACGACTTTGTAAAAGTTGATTTTCTAAAATATGTGTGATATATTCATAGAATCTGTGTGATGCAAATAATAATTATAAAAAAAAAAACGAAAAACAAAAAACAACAACAGCAACAGCCGAGAGATACCTCATCCTCCGTGGCGGGTATTGATGAAAAACAATCCACCCAGAGGCTTGGACTGAATTTCTCACAAAGGCGAGTCGCCTCAACTTTACTGTAATTATCCAGGGCCATAGAAGGAGAGAAGGTGTTGACAGAAACTTTCAAATTTAGAAGTATGAAGAACACTTAATTTGTTATTGGAAAAAGTTGTAAGGAAATAAAAGTCTAAAAGTCTTTATAGCTAGTCTAAAAGTCTACGATTAAAAAAAATAACGAAATAACATAATTGTTGAAACTTTCTTTTCAATACAATTATTTTTTAAGGCTCTGGATCTGGAAGCATCTATACTGGTCAACTGTTAGGGCAGCTGTAGTGGCTCAGCAAAAAAATTCAATCCAAATATTATGGGGAGAAGTGATAAACATATGTTGGCCCACACATTTATATAACAAGAATGAGATTGAGGGCTTTTATAAAAAGTAAGCTGTAATGACTTATAATAAATATGGGTACTTCAAGCAAATCGGTTTATGCCTCTACTTTTAGACTGTACCATTGCTGGGCATGAAGAAAATATACTTGAGAAGAAAGCCACTATTTACAAATCCATTTTTATCTACGGTACTGCTACATCAAAATGAACATCTTTGAGAAAAAACCCCGTGCGTACTATTAATTGACAAAGACCCCATCCTCTAATAAAATTAAGGGTGCTGCATTGGGACTGATCGGGATAGCTCAGCTTGTAGAGCAGAGGACTGAAAATCCTCGTGTCACCAGTTCAAATCTGGTTCCTGGCACATGATTAAATTGGTCGAGTTTCTTTAAATTAATCTCGCTTCATATTCGGCTTCATATTCGCCCGGAGTTCGCTCCCAGAAATATAGCCATCCCTACCGCCTCACGTCAATCCCACGAGCCTCTTATCCATTCTCATTGAATCGCGGCGGGGGAGCAAAGCCAAATAGAAAAACTCACATTGGGTTTAGGGATAATCAGGCTCGAACTGATGGCTTTACATCAATCTCCACAACATCATCCACAACACCATCCACACCATTAATTTAGTCAGGACCCACAGCAAAAAAATCATCCCTCTCCAATGAGTGGTGAGGATGTGTGTAGTGTAAAATCCACTACACATTTGTGTAGTGGACATAGCTTTTTCCTTTTATCTATGTCTACTTTTTAGATGTGAACCAATAAATGGGTGAAAATAAGGGTCATTACAGCCGCCCCCTATTTTGCAACAATTAAATTCAGAATACTCTACAACAGTATTCCTTTCTCTATCCGTACAACATTAAAATATTCATTCTTCAACTATAAACAATTTTTTCAGAAGTGATATAGTCAGAAATATCACGGTGGCGGTAATAGTTGAAACACGTGGATATCTGGCTATTAATTTGTGATTTCTCCGGTGAAAGTGGTGGAGCTTATGAAAAATATGATGACTCCGGTGACCGGTTCACGAAGATATGAATGCGGGTACAAAATCGACAAATTGGCAGAGCTTGGTCTGCTTGTATTAATATGCGTATATCTTGTGAATTACATGTTGCTCCTATTTAGAGCAGCCCTAATGGAACTAATCTAGACAACTTCTCTTGTACTTTTCGCAGAAAAGATAATCATAAATTGCAAATTGTGAAATAATGGAGATTAAATGGAGAAGAATTTTTGAAGATTATCTACACCATTCTCCATTTGTAGATAATGGATTAGAGAATTGTCTATCTTCTCCCTCCTCCAACTTCCACTGTCCTCCTTGGAAAGGAACAATTAAAAGGCCGGTGACGTGTCGGTGGGCAGCCGGAGAAGAGTTGGAGGCCATTTTTTCCGATTTCATGCCAAAAAAAGTAGCAGTCGGAGAAGAGTTGCAGCCCTTTTTATCCAATTTCATGCCAAAAAAAGTAGGAGGTCGGTGTTTTTGGAGAATTTGGGATTCCGGCAGCCATTGCGGTGGAGGAATTGGGCGGTAGAGACGAGGGAGGTGAAGTTGCAGTAATTTGTACTGTAATTTTTCATGGATCCGGGCTGCTTTTGGTGTTTGAAGATTATGAAATTGCCGGCGAGGCTATGAAGATGATGAAATTACACAGTTTGCTTTAGTTTTTTAGGTGGGTTTTGTTGAAAAAATGATTCTCCTCCATTTCATTATTCCTGGGTGGTGTCAAAGTGAAATCAAGGCTCTAATTTTTTAATTTTTTTTGTTATTTGGGAGAAGGCATTAAACATGATTGTCTTTCTTCTGTTTATTTTTTTGGTGTTTGACAGAAGAATGGTGGAAGGAAGCTGGGGAGACACTACCGGAGTAGAATGGTAGTGCCGGAGAAGACAGTAGAGGGGCTGAGCTTGGCTGAGACTTCTACATTTGCTAACAATAATTTAACAACCATTACAACATCTTATCACCAATTCTTTCCATGTATTCCTTCTACATATTTTTCTCCAATCTTGAGGTGCCAAATGTCAACTTTATGTCAGAATAGATAGAGCAAATAGAGAGAACCATTAGGGTTGCTCTTATAGACGACAGACTAATCACGATTAAGCTTATCTCGACAAGACCTAATTAAGTACAATTAGGCGTAATAAACATGATCTCGGCTCCAGTCGTAATGATTAACCCCGAAGCCGGTTGTGCTTGATGCGGGTCCACGAATGGCCTTAGATCGTTAATCGAGTGACTCCTAACCGTGTATGAATTGAGTCCGGGGTTGTCTTGATCCGTAAAGAGGCTTACGCGGATGGGCCTCGGGCTGCCAAGAAGTGGAGTTGATCCTAGCCCGTAGTCCTTTTGAGGGTGTGAACCGGCTTTGCAGCAAGCAGGTTGAAGTTGTAGCCGTTCAGTTGTTGTGATGTGACCTCTACTTGGGCGGATTCCGGGTCTGTAAGACCGCTCCGGGTTCGGTATATCAATGGCCCCCTACTCCATGTCTCATCTATTTCTTTCGAAGAAAAGTGAGGCAGGGAGTAGAGTTTGTTGGCGACTTTAGAATGTTGCGACCCGATAGTCTCCGTGAGAGGAACTTGAGGCCGATTTAGGTATCATTGGGCTTACAATCGAATCCGTAAGATTAAGTATAGGGTGCTGTGCTATGGAGCGGAAAGACTTGAGGCCGTGGTCGGCTGGAGTTGCTGTGGTAGCTTAGGGTAGGTGTGACCTCGAGCTCGTAAAGGACATGACGGTTGATGTGGTGGACGACGACTTCTATTGGTTTGTGGCGCTTCGGTAACCGTGCGTTTCATAATTACGTTTGAATTTCAAAACATTCAGACGCGACAGTTCATTTTCCTCATTATCTCCTTCCTATATAAGGAGGCCTCTACCCTTACTTGCACACTTTTAGGAAAAACACTTCTTTTTTAGCAGAAAAAACTCCGATGAAGGCGAGAGGTTTCCGGCTTTTCCATGCATTTTCCGGTGAAAAGTAAGTGAGTGACGGTGGTTTTGCTACAATTGACCAACTTCTTGTGGATTCCGACAGCTCTGAAGTTTCCGACCGTGGTTTCTAGCAGAAATCCATATTTTCCTCCAACTTTTAGGTAATCCTCAAAATTCTTTTCCCATTCGTTGCCATTCTAAGATTTGCTATCATAGTTGTCATGTGTTGCTTTCCTATTGATATGCAAGTGTTAGGCATTATTTTTTGAAACATTGGCCTTTTTCTTCATTCTATCGCCTCCTAGATCCTGTTTGTATGTGTCATGTAGTTCCTAGGCTATTTTTCATTTTTTGAAGGGGAAAATGGGAGGTGTCGAGATTGAACATGCTCTTTCATCTCAGCCCGACTTCCGAGTTTAGGCGATAATTAATCCACCTTGCCCTTATGCTTTTCGGGATGTCTTGAGAATCAGCTACTGAAAGTGATATTGTGGCACGTGGATATGGATCTTAAGGCAAAGCCGGTGAAAAACCGTCGAACTTAGGTCAACCCGCTCGGAGGGTCGGGGTGAGTGATCGCGGTAGATCCGTTTCTAAGAAACCCACGGTCGAGGCCAAAGGGAAGGAAAAATAAAAAGAAAAAAAGAAAGCTTCCCAAAGCTCACTCGGTGGCTGCCCTTCGTGAACTCTCGGATCATAAGGCCTTTGACAAGGAGGTCGAGCATCGGTGGTGAAAATTCAAGGATAACCAGGACTATACGTCCTCTTTGGCGGCTTATGACATGTCGCCGGACTACAGATTCTTCGGTTCGAGAAGAAAGAAGACCGGAACAAAACCCAAATATGCGGCCGTGATCCCAAGGATTATTTGTTGTTGCATTATGACCACTTTGTTGTAGGTCTTCGCCCCCCATTCAACCCATTTTTTGTGGAGTTCTTGTGGGAGTATCATGCATTTCCCTGCGACCTCACCTTAAGGGCGGTGATAGTTGTTATGGCATTTATTGTGATATGCATACTGTTGGGTAGAGAGCCCACCATGCCGGTATTAATATGCTTTTACTTCTTTCTCGAGGCGTTGTGTCGACGGACAGCTCTCTCCCCGAAAGGGCAAGTGTCATTTGCTCTTCGATCGTCCTGACCGAGTCAACTCGTGGAATGTAAGATGTATGCGGGTCGAATCGTCAGTGGGTTGGCCCTTTCCACACTACGCTGCCAATACGACAAAGAGAACCAAGGATTTGAAGAAGGGCAAATGTGATGATGATGAAGCGAATTTTGTTAAGGAGATCCACACGCTTTTAGGTTATAATACAAAACGTGGCACCCGGTGGTGAACTTTCAATTGATGGCTTCTCCTTGACACTATCGAGATATATTTTTGAGCTGCTGGAATAGCCAGGACGGATATAAGAGTTCCTTTAGTTAGCGGCCGTCCCGTTGATTGTGATCTAGCTTGGATCGGGGACTTCCATATAGGGAGATGTCTTCCCTCTTTGTGTAGAGCCTACGAGGGGGATCCCAGTCATAGACCCTATAGTAAAAATCCTTACTCCCTTGTGTTTGCTATTTTGCTATTTCATTTGTTCATGTCTTTATATTTGCTGACTGATTGGTTTTGATTTTTGCAGCTATGATTAATCCCACCAAGCAAAGGAACAATGCCATCACCAGAAAGAGAGCCGCTACAATGGCAAGAGAAAAAGAACTTAAAGCGATCCAGAAGACTGCTCTGCCGATGATAGATGAGGAAACCGACACCTTGGATGTGAACTCGGAATGTAAGCTAAATCGACAGCTCCACGGGCCCATCAGAAAGGGATAGTGATTGGTCCTTCTACTGTTGAGAAGCGGTCTCACGATGTTGCTACTGGTGACTTGGCAAAGAAGAAAAATATTGAGACCACAGTTGATCGGGAGGCTATTGTTCAGGACATCTCTGACAAAGCTGAACATGCTAAGGATCTGCCGGTTTCAAGGAAGGTTAAGATCAGAGATGGCCAACCCTCGACGAATTCTATCCCTGATTCTGATCGGACCATAATTCCTGCGCTTTGGGCGCCAGCGGTTCCAGCAAACCTCTGCCCTGGGCTCAAGCTAAGAGGAGCAAAGGCGTGATTCCCCCGGCTTCCTCTCAGCAGTTGGTTGTGGGAGATGTCCAGCCCCGTCGGAGAGAGGGTACGTCTATATGGTCTAGTCCGGATTTTTGGAGGCCAACCGACAAAGCCGGTGCTGTTATCCTTGGTAATGCTATTGCAACCGTTCCTAGGCTCAGGAATTTCCTGTTGCCCCGGCCTGACGAAGTGAGGAAGGAAATTGGCAGAGGCATCACGGATCGGATTTATATAGCTGACCAAGTGGACCCCCGATCCGGCCTTATGGAGTCGGGATGATCTGCCCGGGATCATGGGAGAAGCTCTCTCTGTGGTAAGTTTTGGCGCTTGTTTTGTATTTTTCCCTTTACTTTGCATCTCTTAAATCTTTTTTTGCTTCGATTTTAGCTGGCTACTGTTGTTAAGCAAGCAGGTTGGATGTATATAGAGGAAGCTCAGGAGAAGACCCAAGCCGTTGGCCGGGTTAAGAAGTTGGAGGCGAGCATTGACCATAATGTCATGGAGCTCGGGACCGTGAATAGTTGCCTTTCTGAGTTATATAAATAGACAGATGAGGAGAAGGCGGCCGCGGAATTAGAATTGGACAAGCTGAGGACTCTCCGTGAGCAAGATGAGGCCGAGGCAAAGAAGATGGCTGATGAATTTCAAGATAAGGTCAACAGAGCCAAACAAGTGTGGAAAGAGGAGCAAGAAAAATATGCTGCACTGAGGAAAGAGCTTGATGAGCTTAAGGCTGGTGAAGCCGTAAAACTGGAAGCAGTAAGATTGCAAGCCGTCGCTGATTTCAAGAACTCTGATGAGTATAAAAAGGCCATAAGCAATGATAGTCTCTTGTCCTTCGATCGCGGCTTTTATCATATCTTCCGTTATTGTAGGCTAACTCAGAAAGAAGATGTTCCAAACCTGGAGGTGTTCCAAGAGTGGCTCTCAACCGATCCCTTTGCCCCGGAGCTTCACGCTTTGCACCCTGAGTTCCCCTATTCTCAGGGTGAAATAACTGGGTTGAATGCTGAACAAAGGGACAACGGGTTTGGAGAATGGTATCCGCCTCCTCAAGCTTCCATAAATTTAAGAGATATGATTGACGAGGCTGCTCGGTAAGACGAGCCCACATTAGTGATCGTGCTTCCGACTCCTGTAGATATGAAGATGTATGAGAATTTGCTTGAGCAAACGTCGGGCTCAGAGGCTATAGCCGACTCTTCTGCTAAACTTTGAAATTTCATTTACTTGTTTTGTAATTTATAAACCTCCATTTGTTTGCATGGTATTGGTAAAATCTGTAAGAATTTATTTTGCCGTTTTAATTGCTAGATGTGGCCGCAACTTTGGCCTTTAGATGTGAGTTTTACCAAGTGTTAGATTTGCTCGAAAATGTCTCGTATTTTGATTTAGACCCATGGGTGGGGCATCCGGTCCCTTGTTTTGGACAAGAGTTGTATTTTCTATATGTACAATTGTCGAAAACATCTTTCGGCTTGGAATCCGTTTATTCGTACGTTTTGAGGGATTTTGAACCCGTATTGAGCGAATTGTAATAACAAAATAACCTTCATAAAAGATAAAACATGAAATCGGGTTTTATGAGATAAGAAAGCCTAAACACTCAAGTCGTAAACAAGAGGATGGCTATGACCCAAAAGATTGAAAGCGGGCTATTGTCGTAAACAAGAGCGGCGCCATGACCCAAACCGATTATTACATATAATATCTTTTGAGACTGTCTGCATGCCAAGGTCGGTTGAGCTCGGAACGGTTTTGATCCTTGAGAATGTAAGCCCCCTGTTTGACCTCCCTCGCGATCTAATATAGGCCTTTCCAGTTTGCTGTTAGCTTGCCTTTATTGGGTAGTAGACCCGTTGCTTTCCTGTTCCGTATAACAAAATCCCCGACTTTATACGAGTGGTTTCGGATTCACAAATTTTGATGTCTCTTCAAGATCTGTTTATAGTTGACTAATCTCAGATAAGTTGATATTCTCTTTTCTTAATCCAGGTCAAGCTTGACTTTCCGGTTGGCGAGGTTGTCGGTCAAGTTGTACCTGGCCACTCTGATGCTCGGGAGGGCCATTTCAATAGGTGTCATTGCCTCCGACCCGTATGTCAAAGCAAACGGTGTGTCCCTAGTGGGAGTCTTAATTGTAGTACGGAGGGCCCAAATAATGGCGGGTAACTCGTCAACCCATCCGCCCGCCTTTTCACATATGCTTTTCTTTAACATTTTAATGATCTGCTTATTACTGGCCTCGGCTTGTCCATTTCCTTATGGGTATGCTACCGAAGACTTCCAATGCTTGACAATATGCTACTTACAGAAGGCCGAAAATTCATCCCTGAACGGAGGTCCGTGGTCCGATACCACTGCCCGCGGAACTCCAAACCTCGACCATATCTCGTCATGTAAGAAGTATACCACATTTTTTGCTCCTATACTTGCCATAGGTTTCGCCACAATCCACTTGGTGAAGTAGTCCAACGCCACGATGACCAGTTTGCAGTTCCCCTTCCCGTTGGGAATGGGCTGATTAGGTCTAGTCCCCACATATCGAAAGGCCTTACCGAGACGACGATACTCTGCCCGACAGATGGTAATCTAGGTATATCTGCATGTATTTGGCAGTCAGGACATTATTTGACAAGTTTTTCAGAATCCCGTATGATGGATGGCCAATAGTAACCTACGGCCATGACTTTATATGCTAAAGAACGGCTCGCGGGATGGCCTTCACTGACCCTTTGATGTAGCTCCGCCAAATTTTTCTCACTTTCTTCTTTGTGGACACATCTGAGTAGTGGGTTGGAGATAGATCTTCTGTAGAGTATCCTGTTGTCTATGATATATTTGGCCGCTTGCCTTATGAGAGCACGGGCTTTATCTGGATTCACAGGCAGAGTGCCCGATTCAATGTATGCTTGTATCTCAGCTATCCAACATGGAACCGGTACGTCAATGTCCATAACTTCTGATTTTTCAATTACAGGGGCAAATAGATATCTACCATTATTGATGGGTCAGCGATCTCTTCCTCTAAGGACAACCTGGAGAGATAATCGGCCCGCTGATGTGGGATGGAAACAACCATTTGAAATTGTCTCAACGCAGGTGCTCTCAAGATCATTTTATAATTAGATTGGAGATCTACCACTAAAAAGTTTACCTTTTCAGTCCAGAAAGGCGCATAGTCTCCCATCTGTACGTCCAGATCAATGGCCCTCTTGACCTGGATCCGGTGGTTTATGAAGCCTTCGAGGGTGCCATTTGCGGCATCAAACTGGAGTCGCCAAATCCTAGTTCGTTAAAGCAATGGAAGTACAAAATATCTCTGCATGCTCCGGTGTCGATCATCACCCTGTTAACACAGAATCGATTTGTTACCACCAAAATACTTAGGCATGAGTCCTCCACATTTGTTACAGTTATGAGCTCACTGTGAGTAAAAGAGAGTGGCCGTTCATTCCATGTAGGAAGGTGGGTTTCTCAACATGCTTTTTGATGGAGCCGATTTTATGCTTGATCTGATTTTTCCTGGGGGGGACCCTCCATGATTATTCGGATCTCTTTATTGTATTGACGGGCCTGTCGATCAGTTCTATTTCCAGCCCCGTTGTCTCTCCTAAAATGATTATGTCGGCCCAGAGCTAACAACTTGTTGAACTCTCTTTTCAATTGAATGCAGTCTTCTGTTTCTTGGCCCCTGTCCTCATGGAATGCATAATATTTGGACTGATCCCGTCGTCTTTCTAGTTTCAAGGGGAGAGGGTCAGGTAATTTGTCCCTGACCTCATGCATCATCTGTGTGTACGAGACTTTGATAGGATTCCAGTTCTCCTCTTTGAACTTCTCGGGTTTCCTAATGTCCCGATCCCTGTTTTTACGTGTCTCTTTGGGCGGGCTACGTTCAGCCCTCTGTTTGCCCCTATGAGATGATGAGGATCCCTCATTCCTCGCAATTTCTATGTATTTCCTTGTTGAGCTCAGCATTTCTTGGAGGTTGGGCGGCAGGTTGAGCACGAAGTAGGATTTTAGGTAACCTGGACTCAACCCTGTTTCAAAGCTGTTTATCACTACGTTGTCTGCAAAACCCCTTGTTAGCTCGTAGACCTTATAAAACCACATGTAATAACTACGGGCAGATTTAGTTTCCCCCTGTCGAACCTCGTGAAGGTGGATATGGGTCTTTTTAGGTCCACCCATTGATTTAAACTCCACTGTAAATTTATTCACGAGATCATCCTAAGATAAGATCGATGTTGGTTGTAGGCTGCAGATCTATGAGGCCGCTCTATCTTGCATGGACCCTACAAAATCAATGCACCATGCGTCCACACTTGGCTTGCATAGACTTATCCTGCTTTGAAAAGCTGACAGCCAATCCTGGGGATCTATGGTACCATGATATTAGTGAAGTTTGGGTAATTTGTACCTCCCTTGGGAGCCGCTACAATGACGTCCGTGTTAGGTGTAGTGCCCGAAAGACAATTTGTGTAATTGTTTTTAACAATGGATGACAGATTTTATCTCACCTTATTACTTGCTTTGTGCTTGTAAATAATACACAGTTGCAAACCCTAAGTATATCAGTATGTAACCGCTTAACTCAGTGTATGGCATGCACGTGAGGATTGAGTTAGTGGTGATATACTTAAACTGTTAGTCCGTGGTGAACTTAATCAGAGTTTAGGGTCTCTTGATTAAAACACCAATAATGCGCCCAGAACACCTTAGGGTGTGATAGTCTTATCCGGACTGTCGTTAAGGTACCTACGTGGGGCATTTATATATGATGGCATTCATATAGGACTGGACCGATTTAATCTGAATTTCTCGGTATAATTCCGTAATCGAGGAATCTTATTAAATCATTAGATGATCATATATGGATCAACCTTAATCTCGAGGTGATCACAGGGTGCTGCTTGTCCCGGGGTAGTGTTTGATGTGTTAGTTACGGTTCACTTAAATATGTGTTCCAAGCCACTTCTCATTGGCACTATCTCCGGATGAGTGAGTTGTTCCGATTTTCACAGACATGGAATCCATTCCTTCCTGCGGGAAGTAGAGAGACAGTCCCCTTATTTGTTAGCCCTAAGAAAGTGATCGATCCCGGAGTTCACATTTGACTAATTAGCTACTAGTCGATATGTGTACTAATTGATCATCAGGGGGTTGATGGTAAATAAGGATAAGATATTCTGAGTCGGGTTCACGGAGACTTCCCACTCAGAATGGACAGTCTATGGAGGGTTAATCCGTATGTAGTGATTATATCAATGGACGCTTATTGACTCTATGGGTTGAGTATAAGTATACATCTATAATCGGTAGAGTTCAGTTTCGGGTTTATGGTGGCGTAATCCCGGAATTAATAATTAATATACTTATTCTATTCGATGAATAATTAATTATTGGAGCTACTGGTTATAGGTCCATGGTCCCCGATGTGGCTTCTGTAATTCGGAATGATATTCTTGTTATTTGGGCCTCAGTGATAATTAATTGGTTGGGCTAATTAATTGATATGCATGGATATTATTTAGTTGGGCTAAATAATATAATACACATAAAAGACATTTTATGTGGGCTTTTAACCCTAAAAGTGGCGCCTCTTATCATTTAATTATCACAAGAATTAATTTTTGTGATGTGGAAAATAAAAGATATTCTTGTTACAAGATTGGTTGGATGACTTGTTATTTGATTTCCTATTGGTCAATACATGTCACAATTAGTCATTAAGGAAAATATCTTTTTATTTTGTTTAATTAATTAATTATTTAATTAATTAATTCTTGGAGGCCAAGGATTTACTCTCCTATAAAAGGAGAGTTATTCCAAGGGAAATTTACATTGATAATTTCGACCACCACTTGTAAAAGGAGAGGAAAAATTAGTTTTCTTGCCTAGGGTTTTAGAGGAAGAAAAACTTGGAGTTTTTCTTGGTGTTGCATATCAAGGAGGTTCGTGTATCAAGAAGGGTGTCCACCAACCACCGTTTGGAGAACACATCGGAAGATCAAGGCTTCTCTTCCCATTATTGGTAACATGATCTTAAACCCCCTTGTAGTAGTTTAAGTCCTTTAATTATGTGTTTTGATATATAAATCGTGATCCATCCGCTGCGCGTAGATCTAATTCGTTTAGATCTAAGAACCTGCATCCTTCATGTGGTAGCAGAGCCAGGTTCCACGATTTATATAATCATAATCGTAGTTAAACGATTTAAAGGAGTGGAATTGCATGTAGGTGATATTTTACTTATTATTATGCATTAATAATTTTTAAATTGCTATGGTTGAAGAGATGGATTGGGGTGGCACCGTTTTTTTCCCGTTAGATCTATTGTAAACTCATATAAACGATGAAAATTCGTTCATATGAGTATAGGAAATTATGTAATTTATTTATTATTGCAAGTTTAATTTCCTGTAAATAGATCTGTTTAGCAGCTGTATAGTTTTTTCGTTTTTTCCGTTGTTTGAGCCGTTAAAACGAAGATCCCTCCGGTCCGAATTAATATTAGAAGTTGATGAACAATCCCGCAAATTTTGGTGTCGATCAGAGTCCGTTTGGGTATCCGTTCGTTGCTGCGAAGTGGCTGCTGTAACAGAAAAACGCAGGATTCACAGAAACCCTAACTGTGTCTTCTTCGATTTTCTGGGAACAATTGGACAGTTCAAATTAAAATCCGACCGGTCAGATCGTATATCATGGAGGTTTAGACGTTAGATAAAATTTTCAGGACGATCGGGATTCAGCTTGATCCCCGATCTGCCTCGGGAAGTAAATGATGCGCTGCTGTAAGAGTCTGTTTCAGCAGCAAGTTGGGCGGCTCACTGTGGAAGATTGACAAGTCAAAGCTCCGATCCGACCGTCCATCTTGAAGTCCGAATAATTAAGATCGGATCTGGAAAGTTTCGTCCCGATCCGAGTTCGTTTGACATGCCGATCGTCGAATATTCTAAACAGCTGCAGATTAGGGTTTTAATTTATTTTCGAATAGATTAGTTACGGGGGTGCCAACGGTCCATCTCGGTGTTTATTTTCCGCACTAGTATACATGTGTAGATTGTATGAGTAGAACCGGAAAATTGTCATGACATGCATCATATCATGAATTCCACTCCATATGCATACATGTAGAAATTAATTCGAGGAATTAGTTAGGCATGTATAAAACACACGATTAGTTTTAATTAATTGTTTGATATTAATTAGAAACTAATTAGGGTAAAAACCGAGGAACACGGGTTTTTTCAATCGTCGAGGTTGGGTGATGGATTCTCGGTGAATCCCACTCTGTGAAAGCATAAGGAGTAAAATCCCAAAACCTCGTGGTTAAGGTGTTGGATTCTCGGTGAATTCCACCTTACCTAAGACGAGATTACGTTTTTGTTCCGTAGTGTCTACGTGAATGTTTGATGTTTAAGGATTGGATAATCACGGGCAAACAGGTTCGAAAGTGGTTTTAACCACGGTTGGGTGGTCAACAGTAGCTACGGCTCAATCGACTTCACCCTCCACGTGTGGCGTTTGCACGGGGTCTGGCAATACTGAGCCATCCGAAGAGCCACTACGGCTCAACGGAGCTCTCCTAGCCTTGACCCGTCCGACGGCCACATATGTTCTAACGAATAGGTCGGGTGGGCTAGCCCACATAACCGACAACATTCGGGCCTATGATTTATTGTTCTTTAATGTAACATCAAGTCCAAAAACGTGATCAATAAACCCACCACTTTTTCAAAATATTGAGTGGGAGCGGGAGAGGCGACAGCCGACCCCACGGCCTCTATTGTTGACACAAGCAACGTGAGAGAATGGTGACGCCTCGTGCCGGCTTTGATCGGCCTCCTAAGGAAGGCCTTCACCGCTATCAAAATTCAAGGCTTGGTCTCCGAAAGGATAGGATTTTGGGTACTCGCCGGGTCACCGACCGACCCTAAGGCGGCACACTCGGGTCTACCTAAAAATCTGAGACAGTAGGTCACACTCATAAAGGGTATTTTTGGTAGTACCTTGGCTGAAAAAGGAAAGGTGATTGACGATCACAAATGAGATGTACGATTCTCAAGTTGATCTTCAATATTAATCGAAACCTCTTTGACCTACCCTAAGGCGGCACTGAGGTGTTAGATTAAATCCTTGGAACGGTAGGATAGACTATAAGTACTTAGTTTATGTTCCTAAAATTTATTAGTAGTGTATGATTTGGATTTATTTTGTCAATTTTATTTACAATTGTTATATATATCTCTCTAAGGTGCTAGACTGCTAGTGTAAAATTGACTAGTAATGACTTCGTTAAAAAGTGGTTAGTAACTAGAACGTTGTACCTATTAATCTCACATGCGATTAATTTATCGGAAGAGATATTTCTCTTGAGCCTTCAAGACTTAAGTGACGTAAACAAGTATGTCACTGCTGTCACTCGTGTTGAACGAGAGACAACCATAATTAGTTTGAAAGATGATTGGGACGACAAAATTCTTCTAGTGAATTTTAATTGTGTAGTGACTCCACGAGAAGTTTCTAATTTATTAGAAAATTAGTCCCACTGTGTAACGCTTTCATTAGACATCCCACAGTTCACGAGTAGTGTCTACTCAATTGAACTGCTAGTTCAAGACTATTTCCTTTTAAGGAAAGTTGAGAATGGGAAAGAATGTCTATAAGTGTTAATCATCTTAACTAAAGTTTTGAGGCTAAACCAAAAAATTAATTAAAGAAAGTATAGGATAAGGAAAGTGATTTCGGATCACTTAACCAATGAATCCTTAGCGACTTTCTTAAACCGAGTAACTTGACTCGGTAGCTTAGTTCTTTGGAAGAACAAGGAAGCTGAGCATTAACAATTAATAGAGTAGACAACGTGCAGTTATTTCAGCTATAATAGTGGGAGTGATATAAGGAAATGAATTTCGGATTCTATCCTTGAATATCACAGAAAAATTTATTTTTCTGTTTACATATTCGTTGAAACAAATGGATTCACTTTCATCTCGATACTACAGTTGCCTTAAACAAAGTGAAGATGACATTTGTAGTACGAATCTGTGACTCGGACTTTTGTTTGATAAAGACAGAACCACTAAGAAAAGCTGAATAGGTATGTGTAACACATCTAAAACTATTAAAGGTAAAAGGTTTCCGTATTCAGATTAACGACCCTTCAATATCTATTAATTAGTGCATATATCCTAGAGATAAGACCTGACGACTGGCTAAGGGTGATTCCTATCTCCCAGTCTAGGAAAACTATCTCAAAGGAACAATGACTAAGTTTCCTTTCAATCGGGAAAGGGGAATATATTTGAAGGGGTAACATAGCTTGTTCATCATGACCTTCGGGGTCTAGTGAGAGACACAAGCTAGTAGGATTTTTTGAGTGGTGATATTTTGTCTGATAACTACTCGAAACTGTTAGGAAATCTACGCGGGAACGCAGCGGAATTCAAAAATTTATTTCCTATCGACCCAAGATCGACTTCGTTTAAGCAATAAACAAATAGATAGTAGACGGTGGTTACCTTGGTTGATCTAAAAGATCGACGCTTTGACCGTCTAAGGAGAGTAGTTCTGCATAGAGCCGCCCAAGTGTTCGGCCTCTACCGCTAGTCCACACGAGCAGCCCGCCGGAATCCCATCATGGATTGCTATTGGAAAACTCCGGTTGCTAGACCGGCCTTTTTCCCCTCTCTCCAACTCTCTATAGGATGCTCTCCAATTTTACACAAGAACTATGAGCTCTTGCAATTGTGATGTACAAAAGAGCTTGACACCCACCTCTTATTTATAGTGATAAGTGGCGCCAATAATAGAGTGGAAAGGAAGAAAACCTTTCTCCAATAAAATAAGGAAAATATAATTGATTGATTTATCTCATTTATTACAATATCTCATATTAAATAAATCTAGGATATTGTCAATATCTTATATTGAATATTTTCAAGATATTGTCAATATCTTATATTGACAATATTTATCTTTTATTATATTACCATAAATCAATTTACACATGTGTATATATCACATATATATTACACATATAAAAATCTATTAATATCATATATATATACACGCATACTTGCATGCATGCAAATCCAATTTGCATTTAATGCACACACACACGCATTCATTCACAATATATATATATTATTTTATTTTATTAATATCTAATATTAATAATAGGTAATATCATTAATTAAATTGCACAATCCAAGTGTATCTTATACACAATAATATATGCGCCCCTTTAGCCATTAATTGGCTTCCGGAATATTCTTTAATTAATATAATATTATTAATATCTTGTATTTAATTTATTCATAATAAATAAATACCACCATATTAATTTACCACTATAACCTTTATAGTCTCGAGATAAACTTTCCTTATTTGGTTATCATCTATAACCACATTTTAATCCGGCTAGATGTTCTTATGTGTGTGACCCGATAGGCTTCCGAATATGTTGGCCGTAGACACAAAGTGCAAATTACGAAAAATGCCCTTCATGCCTAACGATCACGGGATAGCGTCTAGCAACACACCGTGACCCCCAATCATCGGAAGAGTCAAATGCAATGACTACTACCTTTCATGTGAAACAGTTACCGTGTAACTTACAATCCTATCGTTGTAATAATATCCATACGGTCGTTAGTCGAGTGTCAAAACATCAACGACCGTATCTTATAATCTGGATATCATGCTCTCTCGAAGTAACACATTTACTCCCACTTTGCAAAGATTCACGAGAGTAAGACATTCCTTATAAGTAGGCCATTTCGGATATTCGATCCCAATCATAGGATACGCGATTTCCGGACGACCAATCATGTATACTCCGCATGCTTCAATATCATACCCAATCACTACCGCATGATCGCCCCGTGGCTAGGGGAAACCTCAATAGTGTCAAAGCATGACAATCCACACCGTGATGCCATGAAGACTCCGGTCATAAGGATAATTACACAACCGTCACATAGTGTGACACTTATCTGTGTAAGTGGGTCAGTCTAACGTACGCATTCTCTAATACACGTCCACGTACAGTCCAAGTGTCTCTACACTTTGATAGACGAGATCTATCCCTGCCCTAAAGACAGAAGACATCTAATACGTGCTAGCCTGTTTATACTATCAATGCCCTGTTTAATAGTACATCAGCCTAGAGACATTTAAGTATCAAACTTATTAAAGTGATTAGAGATCTCATCAACCATAATCGCCTATCATGGTTTCTCTATCACAGTCTAATACTAAGGACGTTATCATATAACAATTCACAATTGGTTCTTTAAAAGAACAGATATATGACAACAAAAAAGCCATTTAATATATGTATAAACATAAAGAAATAGTAGAAATGATCCGACCCGGTCAGATCCGGTCCAACCCGATTGGGTTTAGGAAACTATTCCAACAATCTCCCACTTGGCCTAAAACCAATCACTCGTACACACGAGACCAAGTTGAAACACAAGAATCTCATGCAATACTCGCAACTAGCCCTAGCCATAAACGGATCGCTATCCGTGGGGACTCAGACTATCTTCATATCACGTTCCATATGATCAAGTCAAAGGAACCGCCTCAACACACACACGAATCTCTGACGAGACCCTGGTCCTTGCTTCAAGCAATGAATCCACTTACTATATCAGCTATATAGAAAAGGTGGAAGAACCGTACAAGGTTCAGGAATGAACCTTCTAGATCCATGTACTGCTCCCGCTGCGCCTCTAAGGCACTACTGTGTTTTGGCTAACTTGTAGAATTTACAGTGATCCATATGCTAGAACATTTCCAGCTCACTGTATCACTTAATCAAAGTGATCGCAAACCCAGACAGCAGCTCCCACTCGCCTTCATAAGACTCAGGATATACGTCTGTATAACTATATTTATCTCATTCTAAGTTTCAATAAACTAGGAACTTCCTTAACTTGTTTAAGGATATTCTCGACATTCACCAGATTTACTTTCATACTTGCTCATGACTCTTCATGAAGTATGAACATCTGGCATTATTTTATGATGGTTCCTATCGCATTAGAAAAGGAAACCTTCCATAAACATCATCTTTCACCTTATCTTTAGGACCATTGTCCTAACATAGACTGATCTCACGATCTATGCTAAACTTCTTTTAGCATCACATCTATATAGGTAAACTATAATCTAACAGCAGTTAAATCTATCGCTATGGATTCTTATTTCTAAAATAAGAACTGCTAATCCAAGTGCTTTCATAAAGACCTTGAACTACCAAACATTAATTGACTGTGACATGGGGAGATGATTCTCGAGAGAGATATCTAATACCTTACTCAAAAATCGTAACACACTCCCACTATCCATCTTGCACATTGGGCATATCCTTCCTTTGACTAAATCAAACTCCTTTGATTATCAAACAAAGAAATCGTCTAGAGAAACTTGTTTGAGTCCATAAATGGATCTCATGGGCTTACATATCATGTTATTGTCTATGAACATCGAGCTTTCTGCCCAACATCTTCAACACTATCATATAGTCATGATACGAAGTTATAACAATCATTATCTGAATAGAATTGGGCACAGCTGGCAGCATAAAGATAATTACAAGGTTTACACCTCATACCCTTCAGCCGTCACTATAGCCTTATGGTAATCATATTACCATCCATTTCAGCCTTTCAGGGACATTCCCTTTAGGTAAGATAGACTAGGTTCACAACCTGGTTGTCATTGATGGAATCTAATTCAGATATTATGGCTCCTGGCCATATCTCTCAATCTTGCCTTTCAAACATTCTTTCATAAGTCTTGAGATATTCATTCTTCAAGATGAATATACCAGCAGCCCTTTCAGGCTTAAGGTCATCCATAGACTTACAGAACTTTTGTGTGCTCTGAGCAGTGTTCTACACCTCATCGCTATGTAGCGTCTGCTCACGTTCCAATGGTTGAATATATATAATTGCGGTTCTCAAACTCTTTTGAGATCTTATTTACTCCCACTGTCTCTCTTGGAAGAAACACTTCCTTTAGAAGACAGCATGTTTGGAGACAAACATTTTGCTCCGCGGACAAGTAAATAATATCCAGCGTACTAGCTAAGACATTCCACAAAGTTGCATATGTCGTACTAGGCTCCAAGCCTTTCTGATTTTGCCTATGAAAACCTCAAATCATCGGTTAAGATAGATTCGACATTATCCTCTTCCATATCTAATGTGGAATTTATTCAACCTTTATTCTTCGGAACTCGGTTAAGTATAAGGGCACTATCCCGAAATGGGTAATGGATACTTCGCATGGCTTGCGTCACACCTTTATCATATAAAGTGTTGTTTCCATTTTAGGAGCACAATCTAATTGCGTATCCCAAAGATGGTATCCTTCAAGGGAAGAATCTTATTCCTTTTCAGACGACTTCTGAAACACCCTTCAGGTATTAATTACTTCAATCCAATTGAAGATTAATTCCTAAGTAGCTCATCAATCTCATATTCGTACTAGCTCAAACTTTTCGGGCTTTCCGAATTATCGTACTTCAATAAATACATTCAACTATTTCTAAAATAGTCATAGAGATTAATAAACAATTATTTGTGGTATTAATTATCACAAGCCAACAAACATCAGTATGCTTAGGCTTTAGACAATTTTTCTAGATCTTACAACCTTTTTCATAAAAGGGTATTTTAGTCATCTTTGGGTAAGATACGTATTACCCACATGATTCATAATCATATGGTTCAACATCATCAGAATGACGTTTAATCACACGCTTCCCTCCCAGAGAGACTATGTCTAGAATAACCACAAATATTAAGGATAACAGCCACACAAATATTTAGTTGAGATCACATCACATATATCAACTATATAGTGACATCAATCTAGTATGTTATATTCAGTGACCTTCCAACTTTATCAGAATAACATTTATTCTTTACAATTGAATATGTCTACTAAATCCTAACCTGCAACTGAAAACATGTTCTTCATAAGAACCGGAGCATAACAACATTTATTTAGTTCCCTTATCAGTTTACTAGATCCAGAATATGGTAAGTGTTACAATGTTTGTTTCACCTTCCATATTTGTATTCAATCTTTCTAATTTAATCACACTCGTAAGGTATCATGTATCTTAGAGTTGACTTTGAACTTAGATAGATTTATCTCAACTCACTTGCCTAGGATAGAAACTTCAATAAGTTCTCTATTTAAGCACATGCCCTAACTTTCCTTTTCAATCCTTTAAGCACTTGAAAAATGTTTCTTATTGTAGTTTTCATAAGACTTAAGAAAGATCACAAGAGCTATGTCTTTGATTTCCTTTCATAAAGAAAATCTAAAGTTTATTAAATAGTTTATTTAACCTTTTAAATCGTATTTAAAACATTAACTATTTAATTAACCTTTAAGCAATGATCAAAGAAATAAGTCGATACTTAAATCTTACAATTTTGAAAACAACCTTTCCAAAATTCGATGTGGTCATTCTTATCCAACGTTTGAATTAATTGTCATCGTATGACAGAATAATCATCTTGGATCGTATCCAATATATGACTAATTCGTTGAAACTTATTTCAAATGATTTAATCATATCATGAGCTTCCGCTTTCATTAATAATTAAAGTCTCGGAGCACTGCATCAATTATGTAATCTCCTTGTCTCTAACTACTATAACGGGATGGCTCATGTCATTGCTTATTTTAAAAGAATTAAAATTTACTTAACCATATTTGAGAACGTTTCTCAAAAGGTAACAGTCATAATTTGGTTTTACTAATCGAGAATTAAACATAAATATAAAGTTTGCTAAAACTACAACATAAAATGAAAATAAAAGAGTGTTGTTGTTTATACACGCAAAATCAAAAATGGTCTTTTGGTTTATGATTTTGCTCCCACTAGTCAACTACTTCCAATTGACTTTCAAGAATTTTTCAAAATTCTTTAGTGGCTGAGATCCCATCTAGTTACCTCGATTCCCGGCGGTGGTCGATCAACCAAGATAATTTCGATAGGTAGGTAATCCTTTACCATTCACATCTCTATGTGATTCTCAGTGGTTGACTAGTCAACTCTTTGGCGATACACATCACTATGTGTTAGTCAACCCCTTGTCTCTAAAGTCGACGGCCCTGACGGTGGCCAATCACCGAAAGACCCTAGTCAAGTCATAACCCAATATTCACGAGATCTCATACGATCATATCTCAATAACGACGATATACCCGAGGTAGGTCAACTCCCGGCGGTGGTCGATCAGTTGGATCCAAACACAGGCTCTTCACCGTCGTTATAATATTGGGAGACAATATTTCGACTTGATTTTTGTTGTGGAAGTATTTATGTAAATTAATTCACTTAATTAATTTTAATCATGGTTTCATCAATTATATCTATCTCTATAGATATATATCCTACACATTTATCTAGATCGTGCCTAGTCATGCATCTATCGTATCATATAAAATAAATACAAGCACAAAATAAATAAATGCGTAAAGTAACCGGTATGATCATGGACTTTTCCTAGGTGCGGTTTCGAATACAAACTGACGAAACCGCGGGTCACAATCTATGGTAGCTGCAACCGCCAATAGGATCTTTAATGCGCCATTCTCCAATGGGATCTTTATTCTTCTTTCTTTGCTCTCTATCTTCTGCTACATTCTTGTTACATTTAATTCTATCTAATAAAATAAATACACCCGCCGCACACGGGGGGAGATTATGGGAATGGGATAAATGCAGAAAATAAACTAGGTCACGTTCTTCATAACGGCCTAGGACAATTTTAAACCAACGGAAAAATAAATCATTCACATCTATCCTATCGGTCGAGTCCATGATCAATCGGGGTCCATATAATCATATTATATATACTATATCTAATCCATCTTATGAAAAAGATAAAATTAAAATTTAACTACTTGCGTCTTAATTAATCAATTAACATTTAATCTATTAAATAATTTTATCCAATCAATTAACTAATTAACATTTAATTAATTAAATGATTTTAATCGAAATAAAATTAACGATTAATTTTAAACCGATTTTAATTTTAATTTTAATTAATTAGAACTATTCCAAAATAAATCAAAATTAAAATTATTTCTCTTTTGTTTCTTTCCTTTTGATTCGTAATCAAAAGGGATGCCTTTGGTTTCCTAAACCAAATTTGGCTTAGGCCTGGCCACTTTCCAAAATCAAAATTTTGGAAGTGGCCTAGGCCTAGGCCTTTTACAAATCAAATATTTGAAAAGGGCCTAGGCTTATTCCAAATCAAATATTTGGAAAGGCCAAATAATTTTGGTTTAGGCCTGGCCACTTTCCAAAATCAAAATTTTGGAAGTGGCCTAGGCCTAGGCCTTTTCCCAAATCAAATATTTGGAAGGGGCCTAGGCCTATTCCAAACAAAGTTTGGAAAGGCCATTATTATTTTAATGCCATGTGGCATCCCAATGGCCAAACTATTTGAACCATTGGTTAGCCACATGACACAACTAAACAAAGGAGATTTTAATCACAACTATGAACCATATTGAATCACAAAATACACAAAACAAAAATTTGGAGATCCGCCAGCATTGACCGGTCAACCGATTGCCGGCAGCAGGTTGCCCTGCTGCCGCCGCCGCCGCCCAGCCGCCGCCGGTGGTGGTGCCGCCGCCAGTCGGCCGAGCACCACCCGATCCCTTTTTTTTTTTCTTTTCATGTATCAATTTTGCAAATCAAAAATCTTTCATCTTTTAATTACGTGATTTAAACGATAAAATTAACTACGCATAATAACATGCTTATTGCTTAAGCTCAAGCTCTCTCGATACCATTGTTAGAAATCTACGCGAACGCAGTGGAATTCAAAATTTATTTCCTATCGACCCAAGATCGACTTCGTTTAAGCAATAAACAAATAGATAGTAGACGGTGGTTACCTTGGTTGATCTAAAAGATCGACGCTTTGACCGCCTAAGGAGAGTAGTTCTGCATAGAGCCGCCCAAGTGTTCGGCCTCTACCGCTAGTCCACACGAACAGCCCGCCGGAATCCCATCATGGATTGCTATTGGAAAACTCCGGTTGCTAGACCGGCCTTTTTCCCCTCTCTCCAACTCTCTATAGGATGCTCTCCAATTTTACACAAGAACTATTAGCTCTTGGAATTATGATGTACAAAAGAGCTTGACACCCACCTCTTATTTATAGTGATAAGTGGCGCCAATAATAGAGTGGAAAGGAAGAAAACCTTTCTCCAATAAAATAAGGAAAATATAATTGATTGATTTATCTCATTTATTACAATATCTCATATTAAATAAATCTAGGATATTGTCAATATCTTATATTGAATATTTTCAAGATATTGTCAATATCTTATATTGACAATATTTATCTTTTATTATATTACCATAAATCAATTTACACATGTGTATATATCACATATATATTACACATATAAATCTATTATATCATATATATATACACATACTTGCATGCATGCAAATCCAATTTGCATTTAATGCACACACGCATGCATTCATAATATATATATATTATTTTATTTTATTAATATCTAATATTAATAATAGGTAATATCATTAATTAAATTGCACAATCCAAGTGTATCTTATACACAATAATGTTGCGCCCCTTTAGCCATAAATTGGCTTCCGGAATATTCTTTAATTAATATAATATTATTAATATCTTGTATTTAATTTATTCATAATAAATAAATACCACCATATTAATTTACCACTATAACCTTTATAGTCTCGAGATAAACTTTCCTTATTTGGTTATCATCTATAACCACATTTTAATCCGGCTAGATGTTCTTATGTGTGTGACCCGATAGGCTTCCGAATATGTTGGCCGTAGACACAAAGTGCAAATTACGAAAATGCCCTTCATGCCTAACGATCACGGGATAGCGCCTAGCAACACACCGTGACCCCCAATCATCGGAAGAGTCAAATGCAATGACTACTACCTTTCATGTGAAACAGTTACCGTGTAACTTACAATCCTATCGCTGTAATAATATCCATACGGTCGTTAGTCGAGTGTCAAAACATCAACGACCGTATCTTATAATCTGGATATCATGCTCTCTCGAAGTAACACATTTACTCCCACTTTGCAAAGATTCATGAGAACATGACATTCCTTATAAGAAGGCCATTTCGGATATTCGATCCCAATCATAGGATACGCGATTCCCGGACGACCAATCATGTATACTCCGCATGCTTCAGTATCATACCCAATCACTACCGCATGATCGCCCCGTGGCTAGGGAAACCTCAATAGTGTCAAAGCATGACAATCCACACCGTGATGCCATGAAGACTCCGGTCATAAGGATAATTACACAACCGTCACATAGTGTGACACTTATCCGTGTAAGTGGGTCAGTCTAACGTACGCATTCTCTAATACACGTCCACGTACAGTCCAAGTGTCTCTACACTTTGATAGACGAGATCTATCCCTGCCCTTAAAGACAGAAGACATCTAATACGTGCTAGCCTGTTTATACTATCAATGCCCTGTTTAATAGTACATCAGCCTAGAGACATTTAAGTATCAAACTTATTAAAGTGATTAGAGATCTCATCAACCATAATCGCCTATCATGGTTTCTCTATCACAGTTTAATACTAAGGACGTTATCATATAACAATTCATAATTGGTTCTTTAAAAGAACATATATATGACAACATAAAAGCCATTTAATATATGTATAAACATAAAGAAATAGTAGAAATGATCCGACCGGTCGGATCCGGTCCAACCCGATTGGGTTTAGGACACTATTCCAAATGTAAACACGATTTAGTTTATCGAAAAGAATACGAGGAGGAGTCTCTGATTTTAGCAGAGAATAGAGTATTCCATGCTCATAAATAGGCTATAGCATAGTCTTGGGACTGATGCTCAGCCTGCCTCCTAGTGGAATGTTTCTCACTGAGAAAGAAACCATAGACTTGCCCTATATAGTTATTGATGTACTACAATACACTGCTAAACTCGATTAAGATAATTGGTTGCAAAATAACGGTTAACAATTATTATGTAAACCGAGAAGTCTACCTAGAAGATGCTGTTGAATTTATGGATAAGGAGTGACTTCGGTTCACACCACTTCCGTAAATGTAGGCATTTAGCATTTAATGCTTGAAGGTAGGACTGGAGATTTTGCGCATGCGTTCAGATTTTGACTGTTCGTGAAATGCCTTAATGAGACGAGTGAAGGTTGGTTATAAGATTCTTGAGATCAGAATGTGACAGTTCAACTGTCACAAGGCTTCTGATAGAATCTATAAGTAACAGCCTTAAACCTTGGAGTACGGTTACCCAAAGGTAGTTACTATCTGATTTAATCAGACCACGTCCAACATCGGTTGTTGGTGATTACACTATAAATACTACTAGATCAGAATGTCAATCCACCCAAAACACAGTGGGAGTATGGTTTAACCGTTGACCCATTGTGGTTTTGTGGTTTTGTGGACTTTACGGTCTGCTGGGGTGATTGATAACCTATGGCTCTTAGTGGGCTGTATAGGATTCTGATCATAGAGGTTGGTTTGACAGCCTTAACCCTGTAAATGGAGTTTTTGTACTCCAGTTTTGTTCAGTCTATTGTAGAACCACCTGAGTGTCTCAGGCCCAGTGGGAGCAATTGGATCTACATAGAAAAGAGTCGAATGAATAGGAAAGTTTAAACTTTCAGCACAAAGTTGAGTGGTATAAGGGTGATTCCCTAACAAGTAGAGAGTTAACCAGACCTTGAACTCTCTCACCACTCAGTCTTGCTAGATTTCGTTAGAAAGCAGAAAATAGGGGTGATTCCCTGAGACTTTCTTGCCGAACAACGGAATCTGAATTCATTCAGAACAGAAGGGTTTTAGCTAAGAATGAATAACGGATTCGTTACAAAGCAGAAGATATGGGTGATTCCCTAATACCTTTTTTGCGAGACTAACGATATCTTAATTTATTCAGAAAGAACCATTGGTTGGAAGCCTGCCATGGCTTATATCCTTTGTGGATTTAAGAGAACCTCTCGGTCATTTAAAAGTCACATGTTTTAAAATATGTGGACTTGACCAAAATATTGATAAGTTTTTTTTGTAGACTGGATATCAATATTGGTAAAGTAGTAGCATTAGTGTTCATAAATGATAACACTAAAACGGTTGGAAACAACATGGGTGTGCTATCTGAAGTCGGAAACTGACACGCCAAGATTCTCTGGATGAGAGAATTGGACTATATTCTAAGAATTTGATTCGGTCAAATTCACAAGAATGAGTCATTGGCTATCCCATCCGTCTTATTGGTTAAGAAGATCATGCATATACGTATGCAACATTCAATGAGAGTAGTCCTACCTTACCTCTCAGGAATGATTCTCTAAATCTCCGGATAAAAGAGAAAATGGGATAGAGTCTCTCTGGGATAAGGGCAAGACAGCTTAACACGAGTCAATTGCAATTGAATCTTGGATTTGAGCAATAAGTAGCGGTTTAGTACATCCTCAAGTATCTTTAGAAAACGAGGAATCATATGCTTGTATATTCAGGTGCAAACTTGAATATGGTTGACTACACTGATTCTGACTTGTAGTCAGATTAAGGATGATCATTAAGTTGATCTCGGGCTCAGTGTTTACTCATAGTGCTTAGAATTTCCTTTTTGATCTCGGGCTCAGTGTTTACTCATAGT
>CM044901.1:84849467-84913612 GCA_024500145.1 Gentiana dahurica var. dahurica | reverse complement strand
TGGGCGGTATTCAAGAATTTGTTCTATCAGGAATACTTTCCTAGAACGGCACAAAATGCAAAGGCCAACGAGTTTCCGAGTTTAAAACAGGGAAGGAATACTACGGTGACACAGTACTCGCAGAAGTTTCACGAACTGGGCAGGTTCTACCCCGAGATTATGAAGAGTGAAGAAAAGAAGATAGACAAGTTTATGGAAGGGTTGTCACATGATGTGGCAAAAGGTATGCTTGGAGATAGACCGACGAGTATGGCAAGCGTCATGGATAGAGCATTGACAGCGGAAAGGTTTGCCAACAGGCCGACAGTTGTAGTTGGGGACAAGAGGCCATTCTCAAATTTTCAAGGAGGTAGTAGAGGGGCGCCACAGCAGAATGTAAGGAAGACATGGAGTTTAGCAATGAAGAGTTCGACAAGTGGGACGCCACCGGTTTGTGCTAAATGTAACAAGGCACATACAGGAGATTCCATGGCTGGTAGCTTGAATTGTTTCCACTGCGGGGAAGCGGGACACTACTCGAGGGCGTGTCCTAAGAAGCTATCACAGGGCAATCAGGCAGGAGGGCAAAGTAACCAGCAGGGTAGTCGTCCTACGGGTAGCAGACCGGTTCGTATCTTTGCAGCAGATGCAGAACCAGAGGAGCTAGATGACCTTGTGGTGACAGGTACTTCTTCAGTGTTTGTGTTTCTTATAAATATTTAATATGATATAGCGCGCATATGATATTACATATTTATACGTAAATTGATTCATTTTTAGGTACCATAATCATAGATAATCTAGCGGTTTCATCTCTGTTTGATACCGGAGCTTCAGGAACTTTTGTTTCTTCAAACATAGTCAAGAAGTTAAACCTACCGCTTAAGGAGTTGGAGAGACCCTTGAGTATATCCACCCCTTTGGGCCGAGTCACCAGATGTGCTCAAGTCACACCTCAATCGACATTAGAGTTGGGACTTACAAGTGCCAGCATGCCCTGACGGTGTTGGATTTCTCGGACTTTGATGTTATCCTAGGTATGGACTGGTTGTCTAAGAACCATGTCTATTTGGATTGCAAAGGCAAGAGAGTAATCTTTAAAGTTCCAGGAAAATCAGCTAGGACGTTTCAGGGTATTGTATACAAGCCTAGCAAGAAAGAGCATCCGATCATCTCAGCAGTTAAAGCTTTAAAATCCTTGAGGCAGGGTTGCCAAGGTTTTGTGGTGTACGCGCTAGATAAGGAAAAGCTCAAACCCGAGTTAGGAGAGACTCGTGTGGTTAAGGACTTTCCTGAAGTTTTCCCGGAAGATTTGCCAGGACACATGCCTGATAGGGCCATAGAGTTTGAGATCGAGTTGATCGCAGGAGCTTCACCAGTAGCTAAAGCGCCATACAGGATGGCACCAGGTGAGTTGAAAGAGTTGAAGATTCATCTTAAGGATATGTTAGAGAAAAACATCATCCAGCCAAGTACATCACCGTGGGGAGCACCGGTTTTGTTTGTAAAGAAGAAAGATGGGAGTATGCGCTTGTGCATCGATTACAGAGAGTTGAATAAACCGACAATCAAGAATAAGTATCCTTTACCAAGGATTGACGATCTGTTCAGCCAGTTGCAAGGTAAGAAGGTGTTCTCTAAGATTGATCTTAGGTCCGGTTACCATCGATTGAAAATCAAGGTGTCAGATATACCTAAGACAACCTTCAGTACGAGGTATGGACATTATGAGTTTTTGGTCATGCCGTTTGGACTCACTAATGCTCCATCAAAGTTCATGGACCTAATGCAAAGAGTTTTCATGCCTTATCTCGACAAGTTTGTGATAGTCTTCATAGACGATATTTTGGTATACTCTAAAGACGAGAAAGAGCATGAAGAACATCTAAGGGTAGTACTACAAACCTTAAAAGAGAACAAGTTGTATGCCAAGTTTTCCAAGTGCGAGTTTTGGTTGGATCAAGTCAGTTTTCTTGGACATATAGTTTCCGGAGAAGGTATTAAAGTGGATCCAGCAAAGATAGAAGCTGTCTCTAAGTGGCCTAGACCGACATCGATTACAGAGATAAGAAGTTTCTTGGGTCTGGCAGGGTATTACCGGAAGTTTGTAAAGGATTTCTCGAAGATAGCTACACCTCTTACGAGACTTACTCAGAAGAACGTCAAGTATGAGTGGACTGATGAATGTGAGGAAGCCTTTCGGACTTTGAAAGAAAAGTTGACCACAGCTCCTGTGTTGGCGTTACGGAGGTTTTTGATAATTACGATGTTTATACAGATGCATCGGGTCAAGGTTTGGGTTGTGTTTTGATGCAGTCAGGAAAGGTGATTGCTTATGCATCTAGGCAGCTAAAGGTGCATGAGAAGAATTACCCTACACACGACTTGGAGTTGGCGGCAGTGGTGTTTGCTCTGAAGCTTTGGAGACACTATTTGTATGGTGTCAAGACAAGGATCTTCACGGATCATAAGAGCCTTAAGTTCTTCTTTACTCGGGAGAATCTAAACATGAGACAAAGAAGATGGTTAGAGTTTGTGAAAGACTACGACTTGGACATTCAATACCACCCGGGTAAGGCGAATGTCGTAGCTGATGCACTTAGCCGGAGAGCGGTTAATGCTATCACCACCTTACAAGAAGTTGTGGATCAGTTGGATAGAATGTAGATTGAAGTGGTTGAGCGGAAGGATGAAGACCGGTTTATGGCGCCATTGATGGCGAGGTCGGATCTGCTAGATGAGATACGGTTTAAACAAGATAAGGACCCAGTGATGGTTAATTTGAAGCGTGTGGCCGAGAAAAACCTACAATGGGTTATCGGTTGGACAAGAGTGGTTATCTTTGGTATGGAGACCGTTTGTGTGTACCAGATGTGGATGGTCTAAGAGAGAAGGTTATGGATGAGGCTCACAAGATTGCTTTTGCGGTTCACCCCGGAGCCACTAAGATGTATAGAGATCTCAAGGAAAGATACTGGTGGCCTGGTATGAAGTTAGGGATCGCAGAGTTCGTGGCGAGATGCGATACATGTCAGAGGGTGAAAGCGGAACATAAAAGGCCAGGAGGTTTGCTGAAACCTTTGGAGTTACCGGAATGGAAATGGGAGAATATCACGATGGATTTCATCACCGGTTTGCCTAAGACGAAGGGCGGTCATGACATGATTTGGGTGATTGTGGATAGACTTACCAAATCAGCCCATTTCTTGCCGTGTAAGGTAGACATGCCTCTAAAGAAGTTCGCTACTATGTACATCGACAATATAGTGAAGCTTCATGGTGTGCCTTTATCTATTGTATCCGACATGGATAGTAGATTCATCAATCGCTTTTGGAAAGGTCTGCAGAAAGCTTTTGGAAAGAAGACTGATTTGAGTACAGCGTTTCATCCTCAGACGGATGGGCGATCCGAGAGAACGATTCAGACTCTTGAGGATATGCTTAGAGCTTGTGTTCCGGATGCCGGAGGTTCATGGATAGATTACCTCAACTTGGCGGAGTTTGCTTACAATAACAGTTACCACGCAAGTTTGGGAATGCCACTTTTTGAGGCCTTGTATGGTAGGAAGTGTAGGACTCCACTTTATTGGGATGAAGTGGGAGAGAAACACATCACCGGGCCGGAGATGGTTCAGCAAGCCAAGGAGAAGATCGAGTTGATACGGAAGAATCTGAAAGCTGCACAAGATCGCCAAAAGAGTTGGGCCGATGTTAGAAGGAGACCGCTAGAGTTCGAAGTTGGGGACAGAGTTTACCTTCGAGCGTCTCCAATGAAGGGTGTCAAGAGGTTTGGTCAGAAAGGAAAGCTAAGTCCAAGATACGTAGGACCTTTTGATATCATCGAAAGAGTTGGGAAGTTGGCTTATAGACTACGGTTGCCAGAATCGATGTCTAGAGTCCACAATGTCTTCCACGTATCAATGCTTAAAAAGTGTTTATCAAAAGTGGATGTGGAATCTGAGATTGATCCGGAAGTGTTACAAGACAACCTATCATACGTGGAAAAGCCGATCAAGATTCTGGATAGAAAGGAAAGGATGATCAAGAGGCGAATGATTCCGTTAGTGTTAGTGCAATGGAGCAACCATGCACCGACGGAAGCCACTTGGGAAGTGGAAGCGGACATGATAGACGAGTTCGAGTTTTCTCATCTGCCAGGTGCGTTCTAGTTTCGAGGGCGAAACTCCTCTTAAGGGAGGAGGAATGTAATATCCCGATTTTCGATAAAAGGGCATTTCGGTCTTTTGATAAATCGAATATTATGTTCTTTTTTTTAAGGTTTTATAAAAGAAAAGGGATAATTAAGGAATTATATGGTATTTAGGAAAAATTGGGATTTATTAAAAGGAAATAAATCCTAAATTAACCTAATCACTTTTTGAAAAAAAAAAAAAAAGAGAGAGGAGGCCGCATCTTTTGAAGAAGGGCGCAAGTTTAGAAAAAAAAGAGAGGAAGAACTTTCAATCCCCAGGCTTAATCCGTTGATCTTTTGGACAGACATCTCAAGGGAAAAAGAATCACCGCGACAAGAGAATCGTTTGGATATCAACCATCCTTAGAACCGTTAACGTAAGTTCTCATCACCGTTCTTGTTAGGGTTCGTTTTCCTGTTTAGCATCGTTAAGCCTGCGTTTCTGCGTTATCTGCATCGTAGTGATCAATTTGGTGTTGATCGTTTTAGGTTCGAGGTTAAAGGTTTATCTTTTTCAAAGTTGTGGTTGCTTGGATCGTAGTAGCTCGCAAGAATCGAGGTAACGTGGTCTTCTATCGTATGATTTAGTTCTCATAACGTTGTAGGGCAATGTGTATGTTTTTCTGCTGTTTTTAAGTTGTTTTGGTCGAACTTTGGGATGCATATGGTTGGAAAACGCAGCAAACAGGTTGCAGAAATTCTGGGAAATTCCAAGGTGGACGGGCGTCCAGGGATTTGGACGGGCGTCCGGTTCCTCTGCAAAGTGGACGAGCGTCCAGTTCCCTTGGACGAGCGTTCAGGGTGAAATTTTGATACAGGATGTGATGGTTTGAAGGTGGGACGGGCGTTCAGCCTCTATGGACGAGCGTCCATGTTCAGACGGGCGTCTGCATAGGAGTGGACGAGCGTTTGGGCCTGGTGGTTCTAGTTTTTCATTGTTTTTTTTGTCATGTCAGCTTGAGTTCAGGCTTTATTGTACTGTTCTAATGCATAACCTTACGTGACAAAGCTCTGAACTAGCTTCTGGTGCGTTTAGTTCCGGCACCACATGGATTCCCTAAAAGATGAAGTGTGGGACCACTGGAAGCTTCGGATTTGCCTTGTGCTTCGATAAGCTAGGGTTTATCGATGTCTGTGTAATTGCTAGGGCTTGTCCATGTCTAGAGGTCTAAGTACGAGGGTAGGAAGTGTGAGGGAGCTTACCTGAAAACACTTAGGTGGCTAGTTAAACATCTAATCAAACGTATGTGCTAGATTAAAATCTTAAACATCATGCAATGCTTGGTAAGGCATAGTACAATATCGCGATGTGTCCTCTGACCAGACAAAGTAGACTGTACCCACGCCGGTCAATCGATTGGCCAGATAAAGCGTCTGGTGCACTCTGCCGGTCATCACACTATCGGGACTCAGATATTCCCGGGGCTACTAGAGCGAGTCTCTAAGTAGGTTGCACCCAGTTGTCCTAGTACATCCTATTACTAGGCGTAGTGCCCTTGTTATTCATGATGTAACAAACTTGAGCTAAGATAGATACCCTTGGAACCTCATGTTATGCAATGAACATAATGTGATAGATAGTTAGGGCTAATAACGGAAAATGAATTAATAAAAGACGGTATTGCTTTTATTTCTTTATGAGGGCATAGTTATACGATCTTCTACACGTTACTGAGTACTTTTGTACTTACCCCGTTACGTTATCTTTGTCTTTCCCTTTCCCCAAAGAAGATGAACAAGTGGTTACCGCTGATGAGTTCTTTGATGACGAGGACGTTTGAGTTGGAGTTTGAAGGCTTAGATCGTTTAGATGTTTTCTTTTGCATAAACAGTTGTTTCCAGCTTTGAACAATGTTGTTCTTTCTTTTGGTTTAGTTACCTTTGAGATCTTTTGGATTGAATTCTGGATGTTTAGATCTTTTTTTGGATTTAGTTTGTCTTCACAGCATTGATTACCGTATGTTTCGATCGTTTGGTTTCCCGAGTTGTTGAGTTGTTTTATCTTCCGCGTCGTTTGATTTTTTTTGATGGATGACGTAAGGCTTGCATGTATTATTGAGTTTTCTTTTGATAATATATGTGCCGAGCGCTCTTTCCGGATAAGGACTCGGTGTCCGGAAACGGGGCGTTACATCCGTGGTTGTGATGATGTTGATGTGATATCCTCCAGCTGTTCTACTGCGAATTGCTTAGCCTTGCATCTTTTTGATGATCCAAGACATGGTTGAAAGGAAGAAACTCATAATCTCCTAGAGTTTGGTGCGGCTGCTCTCCTGTGTGAAATATGCGGCTGATAATGATATCTTTAGGGTTTAGTCAACACGCCTATTTATAGAATTCTAAGTCGGCTAGATCAAAAACGGCACTGGACGCCCGTCCAGATATGGTGAACGCCCGTCCAGTGTGCAAAGCATATTCGAGTCGGGCCGAGCTGGGATTGGACGCACGTCCTATACAAAATTGGACGCCAGTTCACTGAAAATCATCAGACTCCGAATCACAATTCCTTCTCCCGGACGCCTGTCTGGAATAGTGGACGCCCGTCTAGGCTGGACGCTAGTTCAGCAAAATCCTCAACATCCTTGAATTGAGATCTCTCTTGATGGACGCTCGTTCAGATGCTGGAACTTCCACCTTCTGAGCACGATTAAACACCTCAAATCAACTTTTTTTCAGCCGCATTTAACACCTGCACGTCATTGAAAGCATACCAAAGTGTAACACAACTCAAATCAACAAAAAACCATCATTTTAAGCACGTAATTGGCACGTTTTACACTTTTTATAACTGTGAGACCATTTCTTCCATTTGTTCATTTAATACGTAATTTTCTATAAAAATTACTAAAACACGGGGATTATTGCTATGAAATATTGCGATATAAATCATAAAATTCACCGAGAACAACTCCCTCACACTTAGCTTTTTGTTCGTCCCGAACAAAACAATCAAAACCGGCTCACTGTACAGGAATCCACATAGGCTCTCGACTCATGTAACAACAGATACGACAAATATAGCAAGTACTACCAACATAGAGATAGATTCAGTGTATGTGTAAAAAGCCCTTTTCAATCTCCACTATTCTTTCGCACAGAATCCGTTCAAATAATCCTAATGACTTTCCTAGGTATAGGCGGTAACCATTCCACAAAAAGTCTTCCCGTGTACTTATTAGGATAATCCCTAAAACATATCATTCGGTTTATCCTGGGGATAAGATAGACGATAACTTAGTCTTATATCAATTCATACCACTTCTTAGTGCAAGTTGGTTTAACTAATCTTCCACATTTAAACGCACATCAGAATGAGCTATTGCCCTGTCATAGCAGAATAGGATATTCGAGATATACCCTACCTTACTCCAATCATAAGGCAGCTTTTTCTGACTGTCGTGAGCTTTTGGTCATCATAGTGGTATAGGACATTTCGTGATAATGCCCTATCGCACTCAAATCATTGACCAACTTTCGACACACACAATTAATTCACTTTAAATTCAACTTTTTCATTTGACAATAAGTTACGTGTTACTTATCATATTCAAACCTCGGATATTCACAGTACACGGTTAGAAATTAGGTGTAATGTTCACTGTTACTATTAAGCACAAGTCTCTCTAGGATAAATCACTAGGATAGTGAATGGATAAAGTTCAAAATTTTTGCTTCAATATCAAAGGCTTACGTGAATATGAAATGAATACTATCTCAAATCAGTAAAAACATGCTATAATTATCTCTCAAAGTCACATAAAATCATTGTCAGGAACCTACAACTAGCAAGCCATTTGTTTCAATTACATGCTCAAGATTTACAATTATCCAAGTTTACTTTGAAAAATTTTAAAATTTTCGAGAAAATCTCATGTACTCATTGTCAGAAATATAGCATGATAACATACCCAATTTAAACACCCCCCCACACTTAAATCACATGATGTCCTCGGAATGTGCAGATGAAAGAAAAGAATACTTAGCTGGTTTCAAAGTGGTTGTCGGGCTGTAGGTTGACAGTGGTCAGGCCGTAACATGAATGAACCGCTGCAGCTCGTAACACGAACAACACTAAAAGTGCTAACTGGCAAAAACCACTCAACAATATCTGCAACACTCAACATAGCATATAATCTCGGGGTACAAGGGGTAAATGAGTAAACATGAATGCACACAGAGATGGGCAAATAAAGCATTCACAAATAGGACAAGGACAACCAACACACCAATCACCACGGTTTTATTCCTAATGCCCTAAAACTTAACTAAAAAGTAACTTAAAAGACTAGGTTGCCTCCAAGGAGCGCTTATTTTATGTCAGTAGCTTGACAGAGTCAGCAAAGTCAACCCGGATCGGGCCACTTCGGTTTGATCAGGGCCACCTCTTCATCGGAATCGGAATGAAGGACAGGGGTGTGGCCGCAACAGCAACAAGTCAAGTGTCCTACTAAGTGTTTGAACTTAACTCGCCAGATAGCACTGACTCTCTTCTTCGTGTTGTTGCTTAATTGTGGCACTAGCTTACTGATAGGTGCAGGTGGCGTGGTAGAAGCATCTTTAAGGTTAAGGGCAATAATGTCATCATCCGAAGTAAAGAAGTCGGATGGGATCTCATCACAAATCAGCACATCAGTCATGTCAACCAACTTTTGAAAGTACAGGACTTCAGGTGCTTCGTAAGGCTGTCTGAAATACTTTTTCAATCTATGACCGTTCACTTTAAAAGGTTGACCGATGTACCCTTTCAAGGAAACTGCTCCACCTGGATGGACTTTGACAATTTCAAAGGGTCCGGACCATCTGGACTTAAGCTTGCCAACAAGCAGATGTAATCTGGTGTTGTAAAGCAAAGCCATCTCTCCTACCTTGAAATCTATGTCTTTTATCTTTGCATCGTGGAGCGCCTTCGTTCTCTCCTTGCTCAACTTGGCGTTCTCGTAGGCCCCGAGTCTGAATTCATCAAGCTCATGTAGTTGCAATAATCTTTTCTCCCCACAGAGTTGGCTATCGAAGTTTAGGAATTTAATAGCCCAATAAGCTCTGTGCTCCAGTTCGACCGGTAGATGGCAAGCCTTGCCATAGACCATTTGGAATGGTGACGTACCCATATGGGTCTTAAACGTAGTACGATAAGCCCAAAGTGCGTCGTCCACCTTCAGACTCGAGTTGGATCTATTTGAATTTACCGTTTTCTCTAAAATCCGCTTTAGACTTCTGTTGCTCACTTCGACTTGGCCACTGGTTTGGGGGTGGTATGGTGTACCAATTCTATGCTTGACACCATATATCTCAAGAATTTTATCGGTGGTGCATTACATAAATGCGAACCTTCATCACCGATAAGGGCTCTAGGACAGCCAAATCTAGTAAAGATATTCTTTTGCAAGAATTTCTTTACAACTTTGTGATCATTGGTTTGGGTGGCTATGGCCTCTACCCACTTGGAAACATAGTCTACACAGACCAGAATATATTTGTTAGAGCATGATGATGGGAACGGTCCCATAAAATCAATGCCCCAGATGTCAAAAACTTCACATTCCAAGATAGGCCTCAGAGGCATCTCCATCCTATTACTGAGTCTCCCTACTCTTTGGCATCTATCACAGCCTTTGCAAAAGGCTTCAGCATCTTTAAACAAAGTAGGCCAGTAAAAACCAACTTGAAGGATTTTTGTGACTGTCTTAGGTGCTCCGTAGTGTCCACCAGCAGGACCACTATGACATTGCTCCAAGATATCCAATTGTTCATGCTCCGGAACGCACCTTCTAAGCAACCCGTCCTTGCGGACTTTAAACAGATATGGATCCTCCCATACGAGATACTTTAAGTCATTGAAAAATTTCTTCTTTTCCCGATACGTCATCTCTTCTAAATGCCCACTTGCTAAGTAGTTGGCGTAATCAGCATACCACGGCCTCACAGTCTCTAGCTTCATTAATTGCTCAGTCGGAAAGTCAATGCCTATCTCCTTAGGGATTTCGCCACCCCCATTCACGAGGCGAGATAAGTGGTCAGCTACAACATTATCACTACCTTTCTTGTCCTTAATTTCAAGGTCAAATTCCTGTAGTATCAGGATCCATCTGAGTAACCTTGGTTTAGCATCTGCTTTTCCCATAAGGTAGCGTAGTGCTGCGTGATCTGTCCACACCACCACTTTGGACCCTAAAAGATAACTTCTGAATTTATCAATAGCAAAAACGACCGCCAAGAATTCCTTCTCGGTAGTGGCGTAATTGCATTGAGCTGGGTTCAAAGTGCGGCTAGCATAGTAAATCGTCCTGAACTTTTTGTCAATCCTCTGCCCTAGAACTGCGCCCACTGCGTAGTTAGAGGCATCGCACATTAATTCAAAAGGTTTAGTCCAGTCGGGCGCGATTAAAATGGGGGCACTGGTTAGCTTATCCTTTAAGCTATTAAAAGCTGTCTTACACCCATCATCAAACAAAAACTCCACTTCCTCTTTCAGCAGGTTGGATAACGGCTTTGCTATCGTCGAAAAGTCTTTAATGAAACGCCGATAGAAGCCCACATGTCCCAGAAATCCTCGTACCTCCTTCACTGTCTTCGGGTACGACATTCTCTCAATGGCTTCTACTTTAGCCTTATCCACCTGAATACCATCACTGGACACCTTGTGTCCCAAAACAATCCTTCTTCGACCAGAAAATGGCACTTCTCCTAGTTAAGCACCAGATTTTTCTCAACACAACGTTGGAGCACCATATCTAGATTCTTTAAGATTTCATCAAAGCTGTCGCCATAGACTGAGAAGTCATCCATGAAGACCTCCATGCACTGCTCCACAAGTCCATCAAAAATGGCTAACATGCACCTTTGAAAAGTCGCGGGTGCATTGCATAAGCCGAATGGCATTCTGCGAAAAGCAAAAGTGCCGGATGGACACGTAAACGTGGTCTTCTCCTGGTCATTAGGGTCAATGGCTATCTGGAAGTAGCTAGAATAGCCATCAAGGAAACTATAGTACTTGTGACCACTCGGTCTCTCGAGAAGTTGGTCAATGAAGGGTAAGGGGAAGTGATCTTTGGCAGTAACCTCATTAAGTCTACGATAATCTATGCAGACTCTATAGCCCGTCACGAGGCGTAAAGCTACTTCTTCTCCTTTTTCGTTTTTTTCCACTGTAATTCCCCCCTTATTTGGCACAACTTGAGTGGGGCTGACCCACTCACTATCGGCTATGGCATAAATAATTCCCATGTCAAGCCATTTGATGATCTCCTTTTTGACAACCTCATGCATGTGCGGATTCAGCCTCCTTTGAGGTTGTCTGACCTTTTTCGCTCCTTCCTCCGTTCGAATTTTATGCATGCACACGTCTGGGCTGATTCCTCTGATATCGCCCACCTGCCATCCGAACGCGAGGATATGTTTCTCAAGCACTTTGATTAATTCTGCTTCATGCTCCGGCTCGAGTTTAGACGAGATGATCAAGGGCAACTTATCACCGTCTTTAAGGAAGATGTATTTTAGGTGTTGCGGAAGTGGTTTCAACTCTAAGTCAGCAGGTGGTTGCTCGATACTAGATTTTAAGGGACCACCTTTTTCCTTGTGAGCTTGGACCGGTTGACTGAAAAACACCTCATCTTCCTGAGGTGTAACCCCAGAAAGGTATTGAATGACATCATCTAAAGGAATCTTCCTGTCAGCTTCCGTTTTTTCTTTCTTATGCTTAACCATCTTCTTAAGTTCTTCTTCTTCAAGCTCTTCTGCATGCTGCTCCCAATCATCCAACTCCCAATTGGTAGTTTCTCTCCAGAAATCTATTTCGTCCCAACTACCCATTAAAACTTCCTCCTCTGCAAGGTTAAAGTCTGCCTGGTTGAGCTCCTTCAAATCATTGCTGCTCATCCCTGGAATGTCCCAGATTTTCCGTTCACTCATAGGCTCAGTGTGCGCAAGTTGTTGAGACAACTCTACAGTGATTCCTGCCTGTGAACAGTTATTTCTTGCTTCGTGAATTATAACATCCAGGCTCCTATCTCCGTGAGCTCTTCATCAGGGTCGGATTCATCCCCATAGATTGCTTCAATGAATGAGATCTCCTGGGTCGGGGCTTCCGCAGAACTTTTTCCTTGCTCGAGGGTAATGGAAGTGTCCTCTACTCTCAAAATGATTTGGCCAGTTTGGAAGTCAATGGTGGAGGCAGAAGTGTTCAAGAAAGGCCGGCCCAGAATCAGGGGCATCTCCTTGTCAGACCGGTAATCCAGTATGACCCAGTCAGTTGGAAAAACTAAATGTTTAACATGGGAAAGGACGTTGTTAACACAACCAGCTACTAAACGGCTAGATCGGTCTACCAACTGAAGAGAGACGGGACGCTCCCTTAGCCTTTTGTCCAACCTGAGACTCTTACAGACGTTCAATGGCATCACATTGACAGAGGCCCCTGAGTCGCATAAGACATTGTGAAACATGTGGCCTTCAATCATGCAAGAGATTGAAGGTCGTCCGGGGTCACCTCGCTTGATTGCAATGCTCTGTGAAACCGTTGAACATTCTTCTCTTAGCACTTCTTCCGCCTTTCCCTTTAGCTTCTTCTTACTTCCACAGGCATCCTTAAGATACTTAAAGCATTTAGGCATCTCGGTTAATACCTCAGCAAGTGGCATAGTCACCATAGTATCTCTAAGCATCTTTCTCACTCCGTCATACTGTTTGTCGAGTTCAAGATATTCTCTCTTTTCTTTGCTGGATAAGGAAGGGTTTTGAATGATTGATTATAGTTTGACTTTTAATGGCTTCGTCCTCCTTATCTTTCCATCGACAAACTTCTCGGTTTTCTTTTTAGTCGGGGTTTCAGCTACCTGACTTCTCTTCTCAGCATCCTCATCACTATCTCCCGAAGAATCATCATTCAGCTCTTCCTCACTGTTGCTTCCTTTGGCATTTATCTCTTGCTTACCTCCTCTTGAACTCATGGCGTCGGGAGGGGCTACTCGTTTCCCGATAACTTTTCGGGTCCAAATGTCTTACCGCTTCCGAGGGTGACTGCATTCAACTCCTCCTCTTGTCCATAATCCCATTGCGGTGTGATGGCATTACAAGCACTGACATCTGCCTTAGGGTTTTTATCTATATAACTAGGCAGTTTTCCTTGAGGTCTGCTCGCTTGTTGATCAGCCATCTGACCAATCTGTCTCTCCATCATTTTTTGACCGGTGGCTAGTGTTTTCACCATGTCTACTAGCTCATCAAATTTCTTCCGAGAGACATAGGTGGGCTGTTGATTTTGCGTTTGAGGCCAGTTACCTTGGGATCTTTGGTTATTGGATGCACCAGGTGGTGTATAATAACTATTTCGCGGGTTTCCCGAATAGTTACGGTTTTGAGTGTAGCTTGATTGACCAGAATTTTGATTGAAGCTTCCGAAAGGTTGATTCCGGTTCACCATGGCATGCACTTCCCCATTCATCATATTCCCGGCCTGCATGCCCGAGTAATTCACCTCTGCTGGCCCCTCTTGCTGCTTCATTTGTAGGTTGGCTAGTTGCTTGTTCATTATTTCCATTTGAGCAACTAGCATTTTTGTCTCTGAGTTACTTGCAGCAGCCTCCTTTTTGCTTCCACTAACATGGGTCTTCTTTTGAGTAGCCCACATGTTATTCTTAGCTATTGTTTCTGCTACCCTGTAGGCATCATCATCTCCTCCCCCTAAAAACGATCCATGAGCTGTGGAATCTAGGTAATCTCTATTGGGTTGAGTAACACCCTGATAGAATAATTCTAGAAGTTCATGTCGATTGTATCCATGGTTAGGGCATTTCCTCATTAACAAATTCAACCTCTCCCAGGCCTTTCCCACACTCTCTCCTTCTAATTGCTCGAAAGTAGCTATATCTCGTTTACGGTCCATTATCGTTCCAGGTGAAACGAATTTCAAAGCAAAGGCTCTTTTAACATCAGCCCAGTTATGAAGAGAGTGATGGGGTAAGGACTTAAACCATCGATTTGCTTCACCTTTCAAAGCAAACGGGAAGAGTTTCAATTTAACAACTTCTGAAGGAACGCCAGGGTAGTGACCCGCTTCACATATTTGCACAAAAGTAGACAAGAAGTCATGTGGGTCTTCCGGAGCAGTGCCATGGAATGAACTATTTTGGACCATCCCCACAACTCCATTCTTTAAATCAAAATGCATTCCTCCCATCTCCGGAGGCCGAATTGGTCTATGCCCTTCCAAGAAGTCTTGATCAAGATATGGCGCATAAGGGTCTAGCTGCACAGCAGCTACAGCCGCCTGGGGCTGCTGCTGTTGAACATTCTGATTTACTGGTGGATGTGCAACTGGTGCTTGAGGTTGTTGTTGCATTTGCTGGTTTATCCAGGCTTGCTGCTGTTGCTGGTTTTGCAACATTTGCATCAGAATTGTGTTTAATTGAGCGGGATCCATGCCAGGATGATTTTGGTTATTATTCCCTTGGTTCTCCGGTTCGTCATCGCTAGAACCGTGTTCGCTCATGTTGTCGGGATTTGGGAAAAGTCTTCTCTTGACAATGTCCCGTTCAGGTTCGGGACAGTATAATAACGGTCCCTTTTTGCTCTGGTTTGCATAAACCAGGGGAGCAAAACAGAAAAGTCAACACCGACAATAGGTCAGGTTGACAGAAACAGAAACAGTGGATGACGATAAAGAAACAGAAACAGGAAAGAAAAGTCAACCCTTTTTTTTTAATTCAGAGAAGATAAAGAAAGCGAAACAGGAGAAGAAACCTACCTACGAAAAACTTAAAACAGGAAAAACACTAAGACGGTGAAAAAAAAACGTGTTGAAATCTTCTAGGGCTAAAATGGAAGGGAAAACAGTGGATTTTGACCTTGAAAATGGTGTCGAACGGCCGTAGGCGGTTCGCCACGTCGTCGGCGTCGGAACGAGCTTTCCGAATTGGGGTCCTGCGCGCCAAACGGACACTCGAGCCGAAAGTTATGGCCAAAATACTGCCGACACAGAAAAACTACACTACGAAGAATCCGACAACCGTTACCGATTCCCCGGCAACGGCGTCAAAAACTTGTTCGATAAAACTAGTTTTAAATTTATTTTATCGGAACACCCCAAGTATAAGGTTCGTAGTATAGGGTGTTGTCGAGTCGTCCTAAGGGAATCGAATGTTTATCGGATTAAGGGCAGTTATTCTATCAAATATGTCACTAATTATTACCTAAAACTAAGGCTGACGTTAATTATAAAACAGAAACGAATAACAATGACTAAAACAGCAGAAAACAGAGAAACTTAGAGTTGGACAGGCGTCCACTTAGGGTGGACGGGCGTCTGATATCGTGCTGGAAACGGAAATATGCAGAAAACAGTAGGCAAAAAACTAAGACTTTTAAAATAACTAAACGTAGCAATAAAAGTTGATAACGAACGAATTGATTTATCAAATAGTTAAAAGAACAGTAAAACAGCTAGAATCAACCACACAACAATCACACAACCACTTTTATGATCAGAATACGATTTTATTGGGTTGATCAATCTCAAAATCCATTAAATTCCTTTAACTCAATTTCTAGGGTTTTGTTTTCTTTTCCAAGCAAAACAATTAAACATACAGCACAAGATCATTAATTTGTTCCCAAATTATATAACCCAATTAACAATAAATGATTCCTCAAATTATTATTAATTGTATCGATTGAATATGTTCTATTGTTGACTTATACTTCCATAGAAATTCAAATTAACGTATGGTTTCATTGATATTCCTATCTAACAAAACACTTAACAAACAATCCAAATATCAATCGATAAATAAAATACAATATTCGAATCATAAATAAAGATAACCTAACAATCCGTGGTTGTGATGATGTTGATGTGATATCCTCCAGCTGTTCTACTGCGAATTGCTTAGCCTTGCATCTTTGTGATGATCCAAGACATGGTTGAAAGGAAGAAACTCATAATCTCCTAGAGTTTGGTGCGGCTGCTCTCCTGTGTGAAATATGCGGTGATAATGATATCTTTAGGGTTTAGTCAACACGCCTATTTATAGAATTCTAAGTCGGCTAGGTCAAAAACGGCACTGGACGCCCGTCGAGATATGGTGAACGCCCGTCCAGTGTGCAAAGCATATTCGAGTCGGGCCGAGCTGGGATTGGACGCACGTCCTATACAAAATTGGACGCCAGTTCACTGAAAATCATCAGACTCTGAATCACAATTCCTTCTCCCGGACGCCCGTCTGGAATAGTGGACGCCCGTCTAGGCTGGACACTAGTTCAGGAAAATCCTCAACATCCTTGAATCGAGATCTTCTCTTGATGGATGCTCGTTCAGATGCTGGAACTTCCACCTTCCGAGCATGATTAAACACCTCAAATCAACTTTTTTTTTCAGCCGCATTTAACACCTACACGTCATTGAAAGCATACCAAAGTGTAACACAACTCAAATCAACATAAAACCATCATTTTAAGCACGTAATTGGCACGTTTTACGCTTTTTATAACTTTAAGACCATTTCTTCCATTTGTTCATTTAATACGTAATTTTCTATAAAAATTACTAAAACACGGGGATTATTGCTATGAAATATTGCGATATAAATCATAAAATTCACCGAGAACATCTATCAAGACCAATTTGGGTCGGTCCTGCAAAGCGTATACGGTTAAGTCCGATTCAAACATTTTGGGAGTCGGACTTGTTGACTTGTGGTATTCCTGAGTCCGACCTGTTGAGCTCGGTAGTCAGAAGTTTGCTGACTTTGATGAGTTCGCCAAGTCCGAACTGCGGAGCTCGGTAGTCAGAAGTTTGCTGACTAATGTTTGTTGAGTCCGACGTTGAGCTCAGTAGTTAAAAGTTTGCAGACTAACGTTTGTTGAGTCTGACTGCGGAGCTCAGTAGTGAGAAGTTTGCTGACTAATGTTTGCTAAGTCTGACCTGTGGAGCTTAGTTGTCAGAAGTTTGCTGACTAATGTTTGTTGAGTTTGACATGTAGAGCTCGATAGTCAGAATTTTGATGACTTTGATTAGGAAGTATGGGTGACATGTTTGCTGAGTTCGACTGCAGAGCTCGGATGTCGATTCTGCCGTTGGTGATTTTAGCGAGGTCCATTCTGCCGACTTAATATGTTTGTCTTTTACAGACATAACCTGCGTATGTTTGTCCTGCACACTTATGTAGAACCATTATGCAGAATGGGAAAAGAAAGCACCAACTTTTATATCAAGAATAGTACACATGCAGCAATATGAATCAATACAACTTATTTAAAGCAGTAAACCTAATGTAGAGGAACTTAATATGTTTGTCTTTTACAGACATAACCTGCGTATGTTTGTCCTGCACACTTATGTAGAACCATTATGCAGAATGGGAAAAGAAAGCACCAACTTTTATATCAAGAATAGTACGCATGCAGCAATATGAATCAATACAACTTATTTAAAGCAGTAAACCTAATGTAGAGGAACTTAATGAAAAATAATGATGTCTAGAACCTATCCTAGACATAGAATTTGTGGAGGTTGTTAGTATGCCAGCTCCTTGGAATGGTCTGTCCATTAGAGTTGGCCAACTGGTACGCACCATTGCCGTGCACTTTGACTACTTTGTAGGGGCCTTCCCAGTTCGGGTTGAGTTTTCCTTGAGAGCCATGCCTACTAACCTCATTTTTCCTTAGCACCAGATCTCCTTCCCTGAAGTACGAGTGCTTTACCCTTGAGTTGTAGTACTAAGAAATCTTTTGTTTATATATTGCCGTTCTTATCAAGTAAATCTCCGAGCTTCCTCTAAATCATCTTTTGAATGTCAAAGCTCGGTCTCGTGGTCCGTTTCGGGGTAGAGATCGGATCAGGGTAACGGAGTCCGATCTCCGCTAGGATTACGGATTCGCTTCCGTAAGCCAAAGAAAAGGGGGTTTCCATGTTGCCACATTGGGTGTTGTCTGATACGCCCATAAAATGTTGGGTAAATGTTCAACCCAGTTTCCCCATTCTTCTAGTCTTTTTGTAAGACCAAATTAAATCTTCTTGTTGGTTTGTTCGACCTGACCATTTCCATGAGGATGTCCGATTGACATAAAGCATTGAGTGATCCCTAGCTCAGAGTATCATGCTTGGACAGTTCTATCTTTAAACTACGTTCTGTTATCGGAAATTAATGTTTTAGGGATTCTATATCTGGATTGCCTTGGCGGTGATTGTAGTGAGTGCTTCGGCTTCAACCCATTTGGTGAAGTAGTCCAGTGCCACAACAAAAAACCTAAAGTTTCCCGGAGCCTGGAGGAGTGGCCCTACTAAATCGACACCCCATTGATCAAAGGGCCATGGTGATACTATCGGAACCATGACTTGAGAAGCTTGGTGCGTAACGTATCATGCATTTGGCATGATTTACTGTTCTGTACGAGCTCTTGAGCGTTTCATTGCATCGTCGGCCAATAATAGCTGAACATACAACATTTTCTAGCCAATGTCCGAGCACCGGCATGATATCCACAAATCCCAAAGTGAATTTTGCAATAGAGATAGTTTCCTTCTTCTTCCGATGTACACCCGAGCCATGGTGCTATAAAAGACTTTATGTAAAGTATATCGGTGTAAACAGAGTACATGGATGCTAAGAACTTCATTTTTCTTGCTTGACTTTTATCCACGGGAAGTATCCCATTTTTAAGGTAGGACACGATAGGGTCCATCCAGTGTCTTTCTGTGAGATAGGTCAAACTTCATGCATGCTTTAACTCTGTTTTTTTAACGGCTCAACCAGTACCTACTTATCGGAGACGAAGTTAGATGCTGACTTGGAGAGAGCGTCGGCTTGTCTATTCTGATATCAAGAAACCTGCTCGTTCCGCATATTTGAGAAATCTTTTAGCCGAGACCGAGCTGTAGCTAGATAATTCTTCATTAGCTCTTCCTTTGCTTCATATTCTCCCTTTACATGGTTGATGACCATCTGGGAGTCGCTGTAAACTTGTAAATTCTTGGCCCTAAGTTTGGCTGCTAGGTTGAGCCCGGTGATTAGTGCTTCATACTCGACCTCGTTGTTAGTTGTTTGAAAGTTGAAACACGAGCATTGGGAAATTCTTCCCTTTTAGGGCCGATGAGCGGGAGGGCTGCCCCTGCCCCTTCTTTACTTGATGTTCCATTGACATATAGCGTCCACTGTTCGGATTTTCATCTCGGCTAATCTTGGCCAATGTTAATGGCTGTTCCTTCAGCTAGAAAATCAGCTAAGGCTTGAGCATTGATTGTAGTTCGAGGGCGGAATTCCAGGTCATACTCCACCAGCTTTACCACCCATTGCTAGTCTGCCTGAAGTTTCTGGTCGGGCCAATACTTTCCGAAGTGGTTGGTCGGCAACCACAACAATTGGATGGGCTTGGAAATATGGCCTTAGCTTCCTAAAAGCATGAACCAAGGCCGGTGTTAGTTTTTCTATGTTAGAATATCGGACCTCGTGCCCATGAAGTGCGTTGCCCACATATAATACTACTTTCTATGTGTTGTTCTGTTCTTGGACCAGAACTGTGCTAATGGCCTCATCACACACCGATAAATAAACCAACAATGTCTCTCCTTCCCGAGGAGAGGTTAGAGTTGGCAGCTCGGCCAAATATGACTTTAGGTCCTCAAAGGCTTTTTGGAATTCCTCATCCCATTGATACAGACTTGCTTTTCCGAGTATTTCAAAGAACGGAAGGGCGCATTGTGCTGACCTGGACAAAAATCTGTTCAGAGCAGCCATCCGCCATGTCAACCTCTGGACGTCTCAATGTTTTTGGGTAGAGGCATGGTTTTTAGTGCGTCAATCTTCTCTGGGTTTGCTTTAATACCTTCCTTGGATAAAATGTATCCTACGGATTTTCCTGATTTGACCCCGAACATACATTTCTAAGGATTGAGCTTCATTCGGGTCTTCCTGAGTACATCAAAGACTTCTCGTACATCAACTAGGTATTGATCAAGAGACCTGCTCTTGATTAGAATGTCGTCTACATACTACATATACCTCCATGTATTTACCGATCCAATCTTTAAATATCTTGTTAACCATCCTTTGGTAGGTTGCACCGGAGTTTTTAAGGGAAAATGGCATAGTTGTATAGCATAATGTGCGAACTCCATGACGAACAAAGTTTTCTCTGCATCTTAGGGATCCATAGCGATCCGATGGTACCCCTTATAGGAATCTAGGAAAGAAAACACTCCAAAATCCATTGTTGAATCTACAAGGTGATCTATCTTGGGCAATGGATAATAATCCTTGGGGCATGCTTTGTTGAGGTCGGTGGAGTCCACGCACATCCTCCAACTGCCATCGGGTTTCTTGACTAGGATGGGGTTAGCTAACCAATCGGGATACTCCACTTCTCGGATGATATTGGCTTGGAGTAATTTAGCCAAATGCTTCTCAATTGCAACAATTCGCTATTAGGCGAAGTGCCTCCTCTTTTACCGAACCGGTTTTTTGTTCGGAACTATATTGAGTTTATGTAGGACCGATGCTAGGGATAGGCCGGGCATATCTTCAGTTTTCCAGTAGATCGGTGAGCTGCTATTTGAGTTGACCAGGGATCCAGGAGCCGATGGTTACTGTTAGGCTCGCTGACCTTCCCACATGATGACTTCTTCCACCTTGTCGTCCGAGGTTTAAGTCTCCTCGCCTTTTGGAAGTAATTCTTTAATAAAAACTTGATGTTTTATCACTTTTCCACTCACGGTGGCCGTATACCAATTCCTGACTGTGTCTACGTCACCTTTTATTTATATAGAACCTTCCATTGCAGGGAACTTCAAGTCGATATAGGCTGGCGAGATTACAATCCGAAGACTGGTCAAGGCTGGTCTGCCCATGATGATGTTATAGGAAGACAGGGTCTTAACTACTACATAACTCACCATAATGGTCCTACCTTTCAGTTCCCTTCCAAATATGGTAGCTAAACTTATCATCCCCATTGGGCAAACCGGGGGTCCAAAAAAGCCGAACATCGGAGAGGAAACATCGTCAGCTCAGCGACTTTCAACTGCATTTCTTGGAATCCAGAATCGTAGAGCACATTTACCGCGCTCCCCATGTCCACACAAATCCGTTTTACTATGATCCGATGTACTAATGGTTCAATTACCAGTCCCTCGTTATTAATTATCAAGGGGAGTGGATCCCCTAGGCCATAGGTTACCTCACCGGAGAATTGTTGCTTTTTGTTAGACATTGAAAGACCAGTAGTCCTGCTATTGTTCTTGTCCGCACCTAGAACCGGGTTGCTTGGCCCTCCAGAGATTGTATTAACGATCTTGACCGGGTTGTTGTCAATCCCCTGGGCCATATTTTCAAATTTCTGTTTTGCAATAGATAATTTGTTTTCTTTAACTGCTTCAGATCCTTCATTTATCAATGCTAGCTTGTCCCACATCTCTTTTGCTGTTTTGCAATCTTTGATTCTCATGAACATGTTGATATCTAGAGTCTTCAAAATCATATCTTTTGCAACAAAATCTAGATTTGCTCTTCTCCTGTCATCCTTGGTCCAATCTTTCTTGGGTTTGTCTATTTCCTTCCCTTGATCTGCTCCTATGGATACCACAGTCATGATCATGATTGGTCCATCATTGATTACATCCAACATCTCCTCATGAGTTGCTGCAAGATGAGACATCATTCTTATTTTATATTCATCAAAATTATTAACATTGAAAACGGATACTTTTGACATAAAGTTTGAGGAATCCATAAGCACAAATAATAGATCTATATGTGAATGAATAGAAGACTCAGATTTGAAAACTACTTTGAAAATATGTGATCTCCTTGTTACCAGAAATTAGATCTAAACAGGTTCTGATACTAGGAACACTGCTCCGATACCAATTGTTGGTCCTAGAGAAGGGTAAAACTATAGTCAGAGGGGGTTGCTTGGCCTCCGGAGATTGTATTAACGATGCTAACCGGGTTGTTGTCAATTTGCCGATCCATGTTTGGGGATCGGTCCCCTACTGATTGTGATTTATTTTTGCAAACACAAACTTTGATCAAAACCTTGCGGATTACTTGCTGGGGCGACTGCCTAGCCCGTTGCTTTGACCAAATCTTTTTCTGTCATCACATTTTTGAAGAACTTTGAACAAAACTGGTAGTAGGTACCCTTCTTTTAGTGCCAATTGACGATGCTGGATCTCGTCGGGTAACAAATCTTGGCCGTATTATCCTAGTGACAATTCATCCAAGATCTAGAAATATAGAACAAGATGAAACGGGGGTAGTTTGTGTTATGTTTAGACTGAGCTTGAGATGTTGTATCTGAAGTTGCCTACGTATCTTGTGTATGAATCAGGAATCAAGTGTCCGTAGTTCCCTAAGGATTGTTTATATAGGGGGCCTTATGCCCTAAGCCTGCATGGGCCGGGTCCTTGTTGGACCCTAATTTCGTGTTCCCTAAGGAATGGATAATTACGGTTTCATCTCCTTGATTGTAGAAGATAATCATGGTAGTTTAAATTATAAGATCAGAGCCTGTATGGTTGTGGATTCTTTCCATATTTATCTATTGATTTGCGCACGTGGATTATTGTACCTAAAGGATACTCAGGCCGACTTGCATCGAGTCCCTTGGGTTGCCGATCCGAACTACGCTAGTTGAGCTCCGTCGTGCTCTGGCCGACCTGCGGTGGACTGGAAAGTTAACCTGACCGAACTCCCTCTTGGGGTTCGGATCTGCCCTTAGGCTGAAGTGGGGGTTCTTGACCTTTAGCGTTTGTATCTTCTCTGAATGCGATTATTGTTATGCTAATGTGGGGAAGACACGTGGCGAGGTGCTGGTCCGACCTCCGTCACTGTAATTGTTGAATCTTCAGATCTTTTTCAATTGAGACAACCTACATGAATGAATAACAGAGGGATAGCACGAAAAGATATTTCCTCTGGACCTTGGTGCAATACTTCATGTCTATGAAGTAGTAATTTATGTTATAAAATAGTAAAAGTATTATTCCTTCTTCACTATATGCATGTTGTTATACCAAAGTCTGCCCATTTATCCACCTCTCCAGACGAGAGCAATGGCAAAGATAACCTTGAGACCCTGAAATTAAGATCCATACATACTTATTGAAAAATGAAAATATCAAAAAAATAATTATATTAGGTAAGATGAAGAGTAAGATGTAAAAGTGAACAATTAAGTGAGACATTTCAATAATTTTAAAAGACACATTCATCAATGATTAGTTCTTAACCATCAACTTCAATACCTCGGACATAAAAAGAAAGATAGAAAAAAAGACATGGAACTTAAACAAACCAGGATGGTATTAACAGGAAGAGAAGAGAAGAGAAGAGGAATGAATGCATATAAACCCAAGTTCTAAGAAATTTAAGATGATAATAAGTCGTCTTAAACTCTAACTTTCTATAATGGAATTACACATGAATCCACTCGTTTATGTCTTCTAACTTATATTCATTAATTATAGTTTCCTCGACAGCCATAGCTAGCATAACAATTAGTCCATTTAAAATATTATTCAATTTATCCAAGGCTTTATAACCTACGTTGACTTGAAGATGTTACTGGGGATCCTCCCTTGCTTTCGCGCGGTACTTATTTCAGCTATTTGTGATTGCTTGAGCACTTCTATCGCTGTCCAACGGCAGCCTAGAAAGCAGATCATACCATATATCTCTTCCTCTGACGAGCATTAAAATCCTCGCCACAGAAAACACCATAACATAATAAAATAGAGCTAGATTACTAGTGTTTGATTCGACTCAGGTAAAAGAACCCAGCTTGAAATAAGTGTACGTGCTTGTTATAAGTAGATGTAGATGTGAAGGTGCCTAAGGCCCCTGAAATGCGTTCTCTATTCGTAGATCTGTTATAAAGGCAATTTAGCTACTTTCAACCCTCGCTATAATTGCAGCACTATTTAATTTCAAAATAATGAAAGAATGATGATCATCTTGATGGCAAAAGAGAATTAACTTGTAAAATCCAAATGCAGGTTCACTCTCTATGTAAAAACATACATTACACCATTGATTATGATTCGACTCTCATCTATAATTGGATCCTACACCATAATCAATAGTGTTAGATGTATGGTGTCTTCTCCTATTGTGTTTATATTGTTGTGGACCTAGTATTATTACTATTTAACTAACAAGAAAAAAACAAAAATCGATATTCTAAAGAGAAATAATATAGAAATCAACTTTGCAAGCATGAGTGAACGAATAAAACTCTAAATCGATATTCTCATGTTGCATAACCAAATCTTCAAATTATACAAATAGCAAAACCTAGATCAATTTTAATAACATTCAAAAAAAATCCGAGACAACTTTGAGAAGTCATGACCAAACATGCAGCGGTGCACATGTTCATATGAAAGCAGTACTATTCTCATAAAAAACAATGAAAGCAGTACTATGGAAATCAATGGAAAGAAAAGATGTTTGTAAACTCATTTGAGTGTGATTAGGTAAAAGCGTAAATTTTAGTATGGTTCTGGACTAAGTATGACTTGGTGATCCAGCACCAATAAAAAATCAGAAAAATACGTGAGGTCCGACCGTGTAAAATATGAACACAATGTTTCTACAATTTTTTCCTTATGACTTTTAATTGGTTCAACAACTATGACATGATGGTCGTGAACCACCATAAAACTACTGACGTAAGATAATCTAAGTATAATTTATTTATGTGTTATTATGGTCGGCTATAATATCCATGTGGTAAAGATTGTGTACTAGATTATGTTTGTCCAGTACTGGTTATGTGTGTGGTCCCATTTATTAAATCTATGTAACAAATCCAGTGTTATATATAAAGGAGGTATGCACATCAGAGCATTTATGGTGTTGTGTTTATCATTTACTGAGATGAATTAATTCTCTCTTGGTATCAGAGCTTACCATGGCCGAAAACACCACGCCAAATGCACCTCCGGTGACCTGAGTTCCAGCAACCAATGTTGGGTTCACCTTAGGCAGCTTTCCTATGACATTGATTCCACATTTTACCTCCACCACCTCGTTTCCAGCTCAAAGAAGTCACCTCTCATCGACTCTTCCCCCAATTCCAACGATTCTGGGTATGAATCCAAATCTATCTCCAGGTTCCTCCTTGAACTAGCCACCAACTCCTATTTCCCCTTTCCCAACCACTGTCGGAGGAGCTCTAAATCAAACCTGCACCGTGAAACTTGACAGATCCAACTATATTCTCTGGAAATCGGTGGTGATTCCCTTCGTTCGTGGATACCGTCTTGATGGTTTTCTTTTTGGTAATAAATCTTCCACCACGCTATTTGCAAACAGTGACCCTTGGTTCTTTCATAGTAGAACCAAGTCCTGCTTATGACATCTCGTGTTGGTCCCGTGAAAAGGTGACACAAGTTTAGAGGGGGTGAATAAAATTGTCACCAAAAACTAAGACATGAACAAAACTAAGTTCGGTTAAAAACTTGTGTGGAGTTAAGCTAACAAAGACGAGTAAAGGTCAACTGACTTTTGCTCAAACGGAGTTAACCGACAATGGATTAAGTTTTAGCCTTTTTAAATGATCTTGTTGTATCTATGAAAAAGTTGGAATGCAAAACTGAGTTCTGGTGAACTTCACTTGTGTTCAGTGTGACTATCATCGGTTTGTATGCTTGAACGAACAATGATTTAACAAACACAATAGCTGGAATGTAAGTAACTGTAAGTAAAATGCGTAAATAAAGTAAGTAAGTAAGGTGAGAAATTATAGAGGTTCCAGGTGGTGTAATCCTGTTAGTCCTCACTTCCCATGTGATGTAGGAGGAAAATTTCCACTAGAACTCTTGAGGTATATAGGTTACAAAAGTCCTAATCGATAGTCGTTGACTAATCCCTAGCTTCACTATCTAAGCAACTATAGAACATGTTGAATGGTTGCTCTGCAACTGCTTCAATGGTGCATAGAGGGTTGTATTTCCTCTTCTTCAGCTCCACCACAAACACAGTCTACCTAGACTACATAAAGAACTGTCCTTGGTAAATCCTAGGCCGGATTGCTTCACAGTGTCAACCTTTGATAAAATCAAAGTTGGGCCTTGAATCAAGTAAGTGATTCTTGCTTGTGGGTCTTCAAAGTGTTTCTTTGTAGCTTGAACACTTAGAAGATTTCTGGATTGCTAACTTGTTAGCTCGAAATGATAGCTTGAATATCTAGACTTGCGATAATTCGTTCATTTGTGCAAAAAATAGGTATTTGATCCTTGATGCAAATTCTTGTATTTATAGTGATAGATCCAACGTTCAAATCTTTGAATTTGATTCCTTGTAGCTACCAACGGCTACATGTCGGATATGTCAATTGTCCTTTCCGACATGCCGGACCTTCATCCAATAAAAATACTTGCTTTCGAACGTTTCTATTTTTCTTCAGTTTTTAGATGACTTCGGCTTAAAACTGAACTTTTTGGGGTATGTCAATTTTCAGGTGGTATAAATGAGTTTTTCATTTCTTAGAGCGTTAACCGAGTTTTTACTCTTCTTCAAAACATAGTACTACGTAATCATCTGATCTTTAATAACATGATCAAAGTACACCATATAATTTCATATCTTCTAAGATATCATTGTCCTTATGTATCTTAGGTCTTCATACAAGATCTATAAAGTCAAGTCAGGCTATCACAGACTTACGAATTCTAACTTTACAGTCTCGGCTTATAATCTTCATAAACTGAATTTGACCCCTCAGTTCTTCTGTCTTTATAACTGAGTCTATGTCCCTTAGCCTTCATAGCTGAGTTCATTTCGAGCCTTGACTTCTAGATAAGCCAACCGACTTTGGTCCCTTAGCGAACTTACCTTCTTCAGTTTTGAGTACTTCTTAGTTTCAGTTCTTGAGATTACTTTCAGTTTCTTTATCAGTTCCTGTTAAGTATGATTTCAAGTTTTCGGTTTTACGACTCTCCATCTATTACAGTGCTTGTCTGATATAACCTATACAATAACCAGACTCTAATAAATCCTATACATTCATTTCTAGGCATCTTTTAGCTTTTCACTATAACAGTTAGTCTCAGCACTTCATCAATGGGGTATAAACAAACAATTAAATAAATATAGATGAATCCTCATCAAAACTTCAAATTTTATTTCTAACAATTTCCCCCTTTTTGATGATGCCAAAATCCTCTTTAAAAGAAAAGCATAAAGATAAAAACAATATTAAACTAATAAAAACAAAATGTAAAACTGAAATTGGATTAATCATTAGAATTTGAAAAACTTGTTTAATGCATAGCAGATTACAAAGTCAATTTTCAGAGCTAAGCTTCTAAGCTTGTTGTGTAATTTTGATAAACAGTCTTTCCTTATCATACATCCTATATTCTTCTTCTTTAGCTGTATCTTCTTTGGAAAACATATTATTGTAATCAACCTGACTTGTTTCTTTCCACTTTCTCCACAAAGCTAGTTTAGGAAGATCATCATTGTCTTTGTAGTAGCTTTTAAATTCTTCAATGTCGATCCTCATTTGTTCTTTTATGTCTTTTTGTTCCAAGTCTCTCTTCAATTCTTCTGATCTTCTTGCGTTTAATCATCTTCTGTGAATAGAATTTGTTTGACAAGAATCTAAGTATAATTTATTTATGTATTATTATGGTCGGCTGTAATATTCAGGTGGTTAAGATTGTGTATTAGATTCCATATGTCCAGTACTTGTTGTGTGTGTGGTCCCATGTATTAAATCTATGTAACAAATCTAGTGCTATATATAAAGGAGGTATGCACACCAGAGCATTTATGGTGTTGCATTTATCATTTGCTGAAATGCAATAATTCTTCATAAAAAAAAAAATAATTGCATTAATTCTTGATAAAAAATGGAAGAAATGCATTAATATTTAATTTTCTCTAATTAGAATCCATAATTTACCTTTTTAATATTTCAATGAAAAACAACTATTACTGTGCAACGCCACAGTACACAAATAATCTTTATCTGTTAGGGAATCCATAATAACAGATGCATGTCTTCAATGAATCAATGTTTTTTTCTTGAACATCAATGAATCAATGTTTTACTTCAGATTAATCCAATTTTGCTTGAATTCAGCGTCAAAGCAGAAAAATCAACTAAAAAGGGTATTAGGAATTTTAAAAAAGGTAGTTCTCTTTATATGCATGATTCATAACTACGTACAAGAAAAGCAAAGATAGGTTGAAGTTGGGCATAATTAGAGTGTTTGTAACCTTTCGTATCTGAAAAAAAATTTGTTATCTTTTTCTTGAGTAAGAACCGGCATAATTACGGCGTTTGTAACCTTTCGTATATGAAAAAAAAAATTTGTTACCTTTTTCTTGCGTAAGAAACGTTCAATGGTTCTGCTGGTGGCTAGAACAATATCACCGATGAGGAGATAGTTGTAGATTGATATGAACCAAATTTTCTAGAAATAAATATCATCATCCACTCAGAAAGCCTAGGATTTAGGGTTTATGCAGACAATATTATATTGTTGAACTATTATTTATTAGCTATGTTTGTGAATATATATTCATTACCTTCTTCCCACCACCCTTCATACAATGATGAATGAAAAAACTATTTCTATGATACCCACTATATATATCAAACAACAATAATTACCTATTTGTATACGGTATGAAGATTTCTCATGATTTGTAAATATGTATGCAATTTATTCACCAGTTTCATGTTGGCGGCCATGATTTTCGTCTCATGAAGCCTAAGGACAACAATTCAAAACATAGAAAATGTCAAACAACAATCATCTCAATGCATGGAAAAGTAAAATCGACAAAAATAAAATTGATTAAATAAATCATGTACAACACATGGCGGATTGCATTGAAATTCTGCAAATATAACAAAGTAGTTGTCTTCTTGTGAATATACGTCGATATAAGGAAGTATATGCATTCAATAGTAAAATTTTTGAAAAAGGATAATATTGACTGGAAGATGTCAACAGATCCAATGAAATTTAAAGATGTAATTGTAGGCCCTATCTTTATAGAAAACAACCACCTCTTGAAAATAATTTATTTGCCACAAATGCTGACATTGTGGAATTTTAAAAAGATCTTATCCCATTGAACATCTTGAATAAAAAAGGTGTTTTTGTTGAGCAATTTACGTGGAGTTTGTTTCTGCATAAAGTCACGGCGTGTATTTTTTTTTTTTTTTTTTATTTTTTATTTTTTATAGAAGAAGTGTGTTTAAAAAACGGGTATGAACCGGGTTAATATTTTTCCTTTCAAATATATATATATATATATATATATATATATATATATATATATATATATATATATATATATATATAGTCTAGATCATTTACCCATTAATTATATACAAGTACGACCTACGCATCTAGCTATACGTCTTTTCTTGATTACAAAAATTGTTCTTTTCGTTATTTTTGGTAGAATTACAAGACCATTATTGCTGGGATAAATTGCACACATTCTTAAATGATAAGGAAATGTAGTATCACATTTACTATCACCAATTGGTTTTAGTACAACGGTAAGCGCTTGATCTTAAAATGGTATCGGAGCCAGAGGTCATGAAATCGAACCTTGGTTGGAACATTAATTATTTAAGAAAAATTGTGCAAGTGTTGGGACAAATTACCCACACTTGGGAGGGGTGTTGGGAGAGATTGCCCACACTCTTGAAAAAAAATTGTGCAAGTGTTGGACAGATTGCCAATACTGGAGTGGGGTGTTTGGACATATTGCCCACACTCTTAAATGATAAAAAAATATAGTAGCACATTTACTATCACCAATTGGTTTTAGTACAATGGTAAGCGTTTGATCCTAATAATTATTTATTACGGGGGTATTGGGACATATTGCCCACACTCTTAAATGAGAAGGAAATGTAGTAGAACATTTACTATCACCGATTGGTTTTAGTACAACGGTAATCGCTTGATCCTAATAATTATTTATTACTTCCTTCGTTTTTTTTATCTGTCGCAGAGAGAATAATCATACAGATTAAGAAAGTAATTATTATATCTAAAATATAGCATTGGAAATGTATTTTTTTATTGAAGATGTAAATACTTTGTTGGTAAATAAGTTTTCAGTATTGGAAATATACTTTTTTTTTATTGAAGATGTAAATATTTTATTGGTAAAGGAGAAAAGGGTGTTTGGACATATTGCCCACACTCTTAAATGATTAAAAAAATATAGTAGCACATTTACTATCACCAATTGGTTTTAGTACAATGGTAAGCGTTTGATCCTAATAATTATTTATTACGGGGGTATTATGACATATTGCCCACACTCTTAAATGAGAAGGAAATATAGTAGAACATTTACTATCACCGATTGGTTTTAGTACAACGGTAATCGCTTGATCCTAATAATTATTTATTACTTCCTTCGTTTTTTTATCTGTCGCAGAGAGAATAATCATATAGATTAAGAAAGTAATTATTATATCTAAAATATAGCATTGGAAATGTATTTTTTTATTGAAGATGTAAATACTTTGTTGGTAAATAAGTTTTTAGTGTTGGAAATATACTTTTTTTTTTATTGAAGATGTAAATATTTTATTGGTAAAGGAGAAAAAAAATAAATAAATTATGCATTGAAAATGTAAAATGACAGATAATGAAAACAAAGCAAATTCTTAAATGTGACGGATAAAGAAAACAAAGGGAGCAGCTTTTTTTCTACCCAGCCACGCTAAAAAATCTTATATTACACGTAAACTTTAACTTGACGTAATTACCATAAGACAAAAGCGGAATTATCACAACCACCTTTGCTCAGAATAACTACTACATCCGTCTCAAAATATAAGTTATTCTACCTCTAATTGTTTGTTTCACAATATAAGTCATTCTATATTATCAATACAACATTTATTACTCATTTCTCAATCTTACCCATAATTTATTATCAATCTAACAACTTTTCATTACTTAATAACTACTGCATTAATGACAGTCAATAGGCATTTTAGACATTTAATCTTCAAATTTATGATATTCAACAATTTTCTTAATCCGTATGAAAACACCAAAACGACTTATATTTTGAGGCGGGTGTAGTTGATAATAATCCAACTCAAAAAGCAACTTATTTATTTCCACTAAACGTGTGGGAAATTACAAGTTCGCCCTTAAAAAAAAACAATAAAAAAAACAAACTAACAACTATCCTAATGACATTGCAAAGAAAACAAATTGTGGCTCCCAGTTTCAAAAATCAAGCCCTTTGTTGGAAATATATGTCCGGCACGCGACAGCTAACTATCCTTTACTACCTCCGTCCCAAAATGTAAATTAAATTGCGTTTTTTTATACAGATTAGGAAAAGTTCGTTAAATTGGTTATGTATAATTAATTTTGATTAAAAAGTCTAAAATGACATCTAACCATTATTAATGCATAGTAGTGAAAAATATGTATGTGGGTAGATAATACATAAGGGGTAAAAGAAGAAAAATATAATAAATACATCATTGATATTTAAATAGACTTATATTTAGGAACAAAACAAAAAATCTAAACCAAGTTATATTTTGAGATGGAGTAGTATTAATTGCCTCGTAAGATGACAAACATATATCAAGGTACTAAATTTACGAAAGCAATAGAAGAAAATAAATGTCTTGACGAAAACTTTAATGGACTCATCATCCAGCGACTGTTTCATTCTAAATCATTAATAAGGTACTAACGTCTCAAATGCATACTCCCTCCGTTACGAAATAACTGAGGTAGTTGTCAAAAAGATTCGTTCCAAAATAACTGATGCGGTACATATTTCAATTGAATATTTAATGTATTATTCTAATTTTACCCCTTTTTTTATTTTTTCCTTCCACTACATTAAATGCACATTATTATCACATATCTCACTTGTTCCACTCCAAATGTTCTTAACATTTACTAAGGGATTGGGATTCCAAAGGTTTTTTTTTAGTGAGTGGTGTGCCTCTTCTTTTCTCTCTCTTTTTTTGTTAGCTTTTTTTCCCTAAAGTTTGAAAAGGGTATTTTAGTCTATATCACATCAAAGTCAATGTAATTACCGTTTAACTGCATCATTTCATCCACACACCCCACGTTTCTAATTATCTGTCAGCCCAGTCAAACATCACAACATGAATTCTTTTATATTAGAAACGGTTCTTATTATAATTACATATTGCAAGTATTTATTTCTAACGTTAATTCTGTTTAATCTAATAAGTTGTATACGCCACATATATGATAGAAGAATAATAAATTATTCTTACGATCTTCCACTTTTCCTCAAAAAAAAAAAAAAAAAAACTCCCACTTGGCCCATATAACATTGAGATCCATAAATGGAATTACCTTTAAGTGCACACATTATGTTAGCTTATATTTTCAATACATATACATTAAGCTAAAGCTAAACAAGGGATTTGTTTGGGTCATGACGGCCGCACCTCTTTGAACGACGTGATTCCTTCCATGTACCACATATCATCTCCAATTTAACTTTTGTTGTAATATTGAGTGAAACTGTAAAACTCAAAATAATTTATCATCTCACTAAAGTGTTGATACGCCAAGCCCGGAAAAGACCCCGTGGATTAATGATTGGGTCTGTATGTAGGCCAAATAACGAATAGGGTCCCCGGCCCAATCGGTCTGCACCTTTATAAGCCAGGCCGAGCCGGGCATCAAATGAGCTCGCCATACGCCACTACGATACTTATCATTTCCATGGTAACGAGCATCGATCGGCACAACCCTCAACCCGCCCTTTACAGGCCGGCACGAAGCACTGGGGCCGATCTACTTTCCCTCCAGCTCGTAGTCGGCCAATTCGGACCAAGCCCGCTTGACTAGGCAACATGAGTTAATGTACGACGTTACAAGTGAGAAACCTGCGACGGTTATCACAAAGCTCGTCCAATAATAGACGGTCATGTCAGCCACGTAGTTAATCATGTTTATTACGCATTAATCACGGTTTACCGGTTTGGATTATGGATGCTTGGTTTTGCGACTACACCATAGGCTCATATTTCATAAGTATCTCCACTAATCGGGGCCAAACCGAGGCTAAGTAAGGTCGAGTAGGACTTGAAAGGGTGTAACGTTAGGCTAGGGACGGGGCTAACCGAAGGGAATTTCTGGGGAATAATCAAGAAAGAGACAAAATGAGGAGCTCGATCAAGGTTGTAACAATACAAAATGTAGCTAGCTCCACCCTTCTCTAGCTCAAAACAACTATAGAAACATGAAATTTCATCATTTTTAGCACTCATCTCAACCTTCCTCTTATCAATCAATTGCTCTACCCGGTTCTCCAAGCTCTTTATTTCCAATTGAAAAGTAGTAAATGTGTTGTTGGAACTAGTCCGAAGATCCCTCAACTCACGTCCTTGCTCTTGCAAAGTCTTGTTGATTTGCTCCAATAACATATCGGTCGTGCTCTTTTGTGGAGGAGGAGGTATTTGTGAAGGTTGAGCATATTGCAAATAGGCATTGGTGTGTTGACACTGAGAACTTGGATTACTCCCCAACTCATTGTTGTATGGTGGTGTGTATGCGTTGAACTGATAATATGGTTGGAATCCAAAACCCATACCACCGAAATTAAAGCCTCCAAATGAGTAGGGATGAGAGCCCTCATGGCCATACGGATCCATACACTGCGATTCAAGGGGAAAACAAGAACACAATCACGGTATCTAGTCACCACCACCACCGTAGTAGATGATGTGACTCTTCAACAAAAATCCAACATAAAGAAAAAAAAGAAAAGAAAAGAAAAAAAACCTAAGCCTAAGACTTCAAAAGACTTATGTGATATCGATTTGATTCCCCGGCAACGGCACCATAAAAACTTGATGACCAAAATAGTAACGACCAACCTTAACCGACAGAGTACCGGGTCGGAAGCACTATAGTGGCGAGCAAGGTTGTATCCCACGAGGAATCAATCGTGTACCGAAGCCGTTTCTCAACTTAGTTCAGGTCAATCAAAGTTTGTTCAGGGTAATTATACTACAACAATATTAAAATAGAGATAAAGAGAGAAAGAGGCATAGCCAAATCACGATCCAATTGAATACTTTCGCCCATCTAATCAATTATTTGGGAATGGAAACTACCAACCAACCATCCTAACGCTTATATCGACTCATTCATGGGTGCAAACTCCTAAGATAGTATTAGATGCCATGCAACAACCTAGTACCCTTTGCCCGGTTCAACAATCCGCCTTTAAGGATTTAACTGACCGGAACAAGATGAACGCTCTAGAGCCGGTCGATTTACACCGACAAACCTCGTTACCCAATCGGTCTAAACAACTCAGTCAATTGTAGATAACGATCTTAAAACCCCTTTTCCCACACCCCTTCGCAACATACATTTATAAAAGTGGTGCGTGAGTTAATGAACTAGGTGTACAGTCTAATTAAAGCATTAAGAACAAGTTTTAAGACATGAATTCGTTGATATAACAACAATTAAACACTACTCATTCCCAATTTCATCAATTAGAGGGTGATTTCTTCAATCTCACATGATTTAGCTTTGATATGTTTAGCTACTCATAATAAAACAAGAAATAACAATTTATTAAAGGATTAAAGCCATAAAAATGAAAGAGAAATGAAATTAATTACCAAAACGCAGAGATTTTGTGGTTACATCAATCTTCATCCAAACCCATTGTCACTTGGGGAAGAAGACCTCAAAACACCAACAAGAAAGTGAGAAATCTATGTTAAATTGTGTTTAATCTAAGTGAAAGATTGAAAGAAGAGCTAATCTAAGGGAGAAAAGAGATGAAAATCGGCCTAAGGGTGTCCTAATTAAGTCTAGGTATGAGTTCCTATGAAATGGGGGTGAAAAATCTATTTAAAAGCGCCCAAAAATGTGTAGATAAAGCAGTTTTGGCATGCCCCAAAGTCCTCGGAGCGCGCTGAAGCTGTTCTGTGACTTTCTGTGGTCTCTGTTCTACTTTGGCGCGCCCCAAAGTCTTCAGCGAGCGCCAAAAATCTAGACCGATACACATTCAAGAATATTGCAATATCTTTGCGTGTAGACCTCCGAATTGAGTGATTCAAAATGATTTGGAAAGCTCATTCAATTATCTACAACTTTAATGAAGAGAACAAGTCCAGAAAAGCCTTCAAAATTGCTCAAATTGCAGATAAAGTGAAATTAAGGCGAAAACATCAACTATTTTGATCCGTTTCCATTCCCGGGCTTCGGTTTCATCTTTCTAAGCCTCGTGCCTTAACTTCCAGTTTCACGAGTCATGTATTTCCTGTATCACAACATTCAAATACATACCGAGCATAATTCCACAAGATAAACCGGTCTCGAAAAAGGGCCAAAACATCTTAAAATGCCGAGGTTTTCCATCTAGATGACGGTTTACCTCATGGTGGATGTGCAATGTGATTTTGCCCTATATATGGTCTAGAACTACCCAGAATGAGCCAAAAGTGTCGTAAACGGGGGCTAAAACATGCACCGAACTATAGTAAAATTGACTCTCATCAACTAGGAAACATGAGTTAATGTACGACGTTACAAGTGAGAAACTTGCGACGATTATCACAAACCTCGTCCAATAATAGACGGTCATGGCGGCCACGTAGTTGAATCATGTTTATTATGCATTAATCACTCTTTGTAACCGTAATCTCCTAGCCCCTATAAATAACGGCATTGTACCATGAAAGGGACATCTCATAATTAATACAAAGCGGATAACTTCTACCAAAATTTGTCGACAATCGAGCTGGGCCATTTACAAGTTTCTTGACTTTACATTTTCTTCACTTTATTCATACGCACCACCTCTTTTCACCGGAGAAATCATACACTTCCACCAGATATCCATCGCTAAAATCACCAAAATCTTTTTGTGATATGTCCGACAATATCGGTTGGCTCCGTTACTGGGAAATTACTTTTACAAACATTTTTCCGGTCAAATCCACCTCCCAAAAAATCATATTACAGTGGTTCCGGCCGAAAACTTCCATATCATGAAATATGCATCCGGATCTTCCACATATTCACCAAATCTTCATCGTTTCTTCCTCGGATCCTTCGGATCTACATTGTTCTCTGGCGTATTTTGCAAACCTCCATCGGCATCTTCATTCCTTTAAAGAACACCATGCCTGCTGAAACCAGATCTACCGGCATCGTCCGCAACGATTGTCTTCCGCCGCCAACCAAGAAGAAGGTGAATAACTCTAGATCACCGAGAGGTCCGAGGGTGGTCGCACTACTACACACCCGACCTCCGGTGACCATCACACTTCCTCATCGATGCCGTCATGAGTTCCAGAGCATACCGATATCCGAGACATCCTCGACGGAAAGGCTCACTCTAAGGAGGCTCTTGAGGCCGTCACCGGACAAAGATCAGGAAAAGAGGTCATGGGGACCTACTGACCGAGACGAACTCGTGTGCCGTCCCCGAATGTGGAAGCGGTTACCCACCAGAACAATCATGCGGCAGCACTACTCTCCCATGCCGTATACGTTGAGAAAATGTTGCAGACTAACCAGGAATTCCTAGCCCCAGGACTACCCGCTCTGCCGATAAGTTATTTTCTTCCACCTCAGAGGCCTCCCACCATCGGAAAAAATGTAGGCCTCTCAGCCCGGTCATATGGCTCTCCTTCTCATTGCCCTGGCAAGGAACAGAGTGGTCATTCAACTACTAAGCTTTCACTGAGATGAAAGTCTGCCTTAGCTCGCCTCGGCCCATGCACAGTAAACGTGTCGTGGCACGGGGACGAGGGAGCGATGAGTTTCAGCCCGCCTCCCGCAATGTTTGAGCGAGATTGGGAAATCTTGAAGGCAAGTCTCACCACTGACCCAATCGGTCCAGGTCTGAAAACGTTTCTAAAACATTCCGGATCGGGCGCGCTTGAGGATCAGGTCGTAAGACTCCAAAAGCATGTAGAGGACCTGCAAAAAGCAAAGATTGGAAAGGAAGATCACCCTTCTTTAGGAACCTGCATGCTAGCAAACTGGATTATTGAAGAAGCACCAGAAGGGATCCACTATCCCACTTTTCGGAGCTATACGGGGACAACTTGCCCTTATGACTGGCTCTCATCCTTTCAGAGCTAAGTCTCCCTGGAAACAAAGAATCAGTCAGCATGGTGCATGACCTTTGTAGGCGCCATGTAGGACCAAGTCGGTCACCTCTTTGGATCGACCTACAAGCCAAGTTCATTGCGGAGTTCAAGTCAGCAGGTCAGCCGAAAAAGACTCAGACCGACCTTTATGAAATCCGATAAGGGGTTGGCGAGTCGACTCGAAGCTATTACGAGTGGTTCGTCAAGGTTTATAATTTGACAAGTTGTCTGAGCGACGATATGGTCATGACTTCCATCTAGAGCAGCCTAGCAAGAGGCTATCTCAAATCCGTGTTTGATGTACGACATCCTGAGAATCTGCAAGAGATGCTCTCATTTTCCCGAAAGTGGTGCGCTTCTGAGCCCGCTCCATCATCAAGCAAGGGCAAAGGAAAAGAAAGAGCTGAGCCCAAACCACCTAAGGAGGGCGCCATCTGTAATCTGGAAATCAAAAATCCCGAAAAAGTTTAAGGAGGAACATTTCATGCCTCTCAGCGCTCCCATCGAATTGATCATGAACGAGGTGAGGGACGAACTGCCCGATCCTCGGCCAATGAAGCCCGACCCGTGGGGAGAGCGGGATATGTCCAAGTATTGCGAGTATCACCGCGACCATGGGTACACTACCGACTCTTGCCGCGTTCTGAAATGGGAGATTGAAAAACTGATCGTTTGTGGGATTCTCGACAGATATAAACTGGAAGGAGATAACGTTAATAGAGGCAATCAGGACCCCAAGCCCGTCAACTAATTCGATTATAATTTCGATGAATCATTTTACTGTTATAAGATTCCTTTTTGGAAAATACAAATATACCCTTTGTTAAAATTACGGGCCATTACAGAAACATAATAAGTGGAAATCAAAATAGATGCTATGATCTCCCAATCATTTCAAGGGTTGCAACAGCTTAGTTCATTCCAATGTCTCACAAACTCCTTAAACCCCAGAAATTGTAAAGTATGTCTACTTGTATAGTAAGAAAAATTGTGTCAAGATAATTTATGCCTCATCCCCCAGATAAGTTGACTAATGAATTCATTTCTAACACTTCACATGCATATTCACTAAGTGACACAGTTTACAATCACACCCCACATTATCAGGTTGTGGGGTTGACTTCACGACAAATGCATTTCCTGCTCTCTCGGGAGTCTAGTTGTATTTGTGTTGCATCCAACTGAGTTGATTTGTTTCATAACATCTGCATTCAGTTGCATCTGAAAAAGAGACAGATAATGGATGGAAAGAAAATGCTATATTTAAGATCATTTATTCATTGAAAAGAATCAACTAAAAAAATTAGTTGGACTCAGGATGATAAAGATCGACGCTTGACTCATGCATGATTGGACTCAAACGAAAATTGGATGACACTTATAAATAAATAAATAAAATAAAATAAAAAGAATTTTGACGCTAAAAAACGGTTTTATATATGCTGGACACTTGGAACAATTGAATGAATAGGATGGTGATTTTTCTTTTCTTTTTTTGAGGTAGGCAGAAGTCTGATCATGTTACTTATTGATTCAAAGTAAAAATCGAAACAGAAATGATACGAAAATGTTTAAATGCAGAAGATGCTCGGACGAGAGTTCTCCATTGTTAAGGCATCCCAATAGCTATGATACCCTAAAGAAAATCAAAATACGCAGACGAAAAGAAGAATAGAATAGCTATGATTGTTTTATTGAATTAATCAAAATGATACACTGTCTCTCTCTTCTACGAGAGAAATGTGATACTAATTTAATTCAAAATAAATAAAACTAAAGATAAATACTTATCTTTTATCACTTGAAGTAATTTAATTCAAATACGACTCCTATCTATAGCAATTTTATCTATATATATATGTGTAACGCCCCGCTTCCGGATACCAAAATCTTATCTGAAAAAAAAACGTTTGACACGTATAATATTAAATAAATTCAATATTATACGTAAGGCTCTACTACGTCGTACCGAGTTTAGCAAACGGAAGCTAAAAAGACTTGGTAAAACATCATAATAGCTACGATGATTAGAAATTTCAAACATACCACAGATATAAGGTAACTTACAACAACGAAGTAATTTACAACAAACGATGTCACAAAGAAAAGGGCATCAACTAGTCTTACAGCATGAAACATAAGTACCACCCTTGTCTTGAAAATTAAAAAGTACAACATAGTTTAGTACATCATAGATAGCAAAGAAAAAAAAACATCTAGCAATGTATCATCTCAAACATCATTCTCAAAGTCTTCATCCAACACTTGTTCAACATGTTCGTCTTCTCACCTCAAAAACACGCAAAACAACATATGCAATTGAGGTAAGTACAAAGTACTTAGCAAGAGAAAGAAGCTAACGTATAATTAAGTTTTACAACGAAAGGTTCACAGTATTAAATGAGTTATCTTTATGTAACCGACACAACTCTAGGGTTCACTTCATGCTCATCAACATGTCATGACTATTGGTTTCTAACATATCTTAACTTTGTAACATCAGCATTCAAAGGCACTACGCATGGTGCTACTCACCCAAGTATCGTTTGCAACCTATCAGTGGATCACACTGATAGCCCCGGAAGTCTATTCTGGTAGACTCGATAGTGTACACGTTCGGCGAAGTTCCTCCGCACATAGAGTCTATTCTGGTAAACTTACGCAGTTATTCACTTTATCTGACCGCCCACACATCGCAATAAACACTTGTGCTTTACCAATAATGGATTGATGTTTAATCATTTTACTATACAAGTATGTTTGTAATTATGTTGTTAACTAGCCACCTAAGTGTTTTCAAGTAAGCTCCTCACATCTACTACTCCATTTTCTAGACCACTAGACACGGACAAGGCCTAGCACATACACAGACAATGATGGATACTAATCCATCAAAGCACAAGCCAATCATACTCTTCCGACGGTCCCGAACTTCAACTGTTAGGAAGAGTACATTTGGTTCCGGAACTAAATGCATCACAAGGTTAATCGTGGCTTGTTCATATTCATTTAAATTGTATATATCAGTAGTACAAGGTTATGAACCAATCCCAACTTACTACACTCCAAAATACGGAAAAACAATCAAAACAGCATTTCTGGGCCATAGGCCATGGCCTGTAAATCATTGGCGGCGCCTATGGCGCAGAAGAATACTCTGAACTCTCTGAATCTGATAGGCCATGGCCTATATATCAAAGGCCACGGCCTACGACACCTGCTGAATACTCTGAACTCTCAAGATCTGATAGGCCACGGCCTACGACACCTCGGAGCATTTTTCTACACTTTACGATTCTGCACCATCTCTAACCCTTTTCCAATCAATTTAACAACAATATATATAGGAAAACATCAGCACAATAGTACTATATCATACCATAGCACTTCATACTTTGACTACAACATTTAAGCACAATTTCGAACACCAAACATGCCAAAACTCAACCCTAGCATCATAAAACCTTAATTAAACATTAGGAAGAGCCTCTTACCTTATGAAAGCAAAACCATCCCAAGATATCTGCAGCAACTCGATCTCTTAACTATAAATATTTAACAAAATCCAAACTTTCTGTATCAAAACGATCCCTTTCTCGTGTTGAGTCCGTTTCCGTGATTAATTTTGAAAACCATTGAATAACTTGTGAGAATTTTAAAGAATTCTCCTTTGAGCCCTTTTCTGTTTTCTCCCAAATTTTCTTCTAAGTTTGAACTTCTCTACAGACCCAATCTTTTCACAAACCTCTTTACATAATGGGAGGTTATTTCCAAACATAACTCCCACTAGTTTTCTAATTAATATAATTATTCCGTTAACTTCCATGATTACCCACTTAATATTAATTCCAATAAATGACATTTCCTTTATTAAAAACTTTATTCCTTATAAATATTAAATATAATATTACGTTTTCGCAAATTGACACGTCTGCCCTTTTCCGAAAATCGAATATTACATTCCTCCCCCCTTAAGAGGAGTTTCGTCCTCGAAACTTGAACATGCTCAACTGTAAACCATCCTTAGCATATTTTACAACACAAACCCAAAACCAAATCTTCACTTGTCCACACTTGGATCACAACCAACAACTCTAATCTTGATAATCACTGAACCGAAGCCCTATGTGTTGGTCCTAGAGATGGGTGAGAATATGTCAGAGGGGGGTGAATGACTATATTCGAGTTTGAAAAATTTTTCTTGTTAAAAAAGCTTTTGGGCAGCCGATAAGTCCCTTCTTAAAAGTTGTTTCAAAGTAGATTAAACACACACTGTGTATGAATAAAATACTGTAAAGAAATGCTGTAAAGTAAAATGCACTAAGTAAATGAACACAAAGGTTTATAGTGGTTCGGGGTGGTGTAATCCCTTAATCCACTCTACTCCTGTGATGATTGGAGGAATTCACTATTGTCTTTCACCAATACAATAGTATGATTGTCATTGGCTACACAAGTTTCACAATCTCAAGACCATCACTCCCTGGCTACACAAGCTTCAGTGACTCGGTCTTCAACATTGCTCCTTGAGAACAAATCCTTCAGTAGCTAGCACAAGGGTGCAATTCCTTCTCGGACAGTCTGATTCAATTGCTTCAGTTTGGTGTGAATTGAATTCACAAAAGCGCGTTGATCAATCTTAGTGCTTGATGTGGAATTGTAGCTCTGAATTCTGAGTTGATCTCTAGATATGTCTTTTCAAGTTCAGATAGGAGGCTTTTGAAATTGAGAGTTTCCGCACTTTTGTATGCTCGTGTATATGTCTATGTCTCTTTGTATTTCCGCCAATGCCTTCTATTTATAGCCGTGATCTCCTTGATTTGAAAATTCATCCGTTGGCTATTTAATGCTAATGAGAATAATCCTTGATTCTTCCTTGATTTTATTCTCTTTAATTTCAGTGATCCGGATTTTCTTCAAACGTTCTTCATAAAATCCGTCCTTGATTGATTCTGCAATAATTGCTTGATCTCCTTATTTTCCACGTTCTGAATGAATCGTGGGCAGCATACTAGACTTTGCTGTTTCCTGACTTAGTTGTTGCTTGACTGGTCCAGTGACTCCTTCATTGTTATTTCGATAGTCATCGGGTAGAGCTTTTACTTAGCCGTTTTGTTGTTTTCTTTTTTCTCCTTTGATTTTCCAAGTATGTTTGTACTCCACTGATCCTTTATTTGTGTGATTTCAGTGTACACCATATTACATGAATAGATTTCATCACTTGTAGACTAATACAAGGTCTTCACCGAATTACTTGGTTATAAGTCAGTCCATAAGTCTTGACTTTACTCAGTTGGTACTTGGCTGCCTTCATTCAGCAGATCTTCAGTCTTCCACTGAGCCATTCTACCAGTCTAGTACAAGGCTTCTCTGACTGAACTTATACAACATGTCAGACTCTAAATAAAGTCTTAAACAAATATTTCTAACTTTTTTCAGGCTTGCTATAACAGCTAGTATAGCCATCATCAAAACAAATAAAATGTTCCTAACAATTTTCTCCTTTTTGATGATGCCAAAACCCTAATAAGCCTGAACATAAGTAAACATTTTCATATGATAAAAAGAAAAAACTTAGAAACGGGCATACGTTGTTGAGAAGAGATTTACAGTATACTTCTTCGAATGCTTTTTCTGGTGCCCTTAGAATTTCCAGGCTTACCTCTTCTTTCCCATTTTTTGGCAGCATCATCTTGCTGTTGCAATAGAATGCTTTTGGTAGTTTTTGTAGTGAAGATCAGACAATGCGATTTGGATTCAATATATTTACTCCTTCTTGTGTAGTGGTGATTTCAATTTCAGCCGTTGTATTGTCCCTCATTCCCCTTGCTCTGTGCTGGGGATTGTCTTTTGAAGTGCCTGTAGTAGATGTGTGTGGCTGGTGGAGTAGTCTGATTACTGAGCTGCTTCATTAAAACTGTTCCTAACAATCGGGGAAGTGAACTTCGCTGGTACTAGTGCCTTACCTGCCAAGTGAATGCACCCAAAATGGCAAAGGTTCAGTCAGTTGGTGAAGTCACTCCACTGATTACTCCAGTTAGCTGCTCCTTGTAACTTGGTCAATTTCAATCATTCCCAACTCAGTTTTTAACTTACAAAATCTTTCATGACTGACTGGTTTTGTGAAAATATCAGCCAATTGATCTTCTGTTGATATATATCTCAAGATTACATCTCCTTTTCTCCATATGATCTCTGATAAAATGATGTCTCACATCAATATGCTTTGTTCTTGAGTGAAGCACTGGATTCTCTGTAATTGATATTGCACTTGTATTATCACACATGATTGGCATTGTCTTCTCCCTTATTCCATAGTCTCTTAGCTGTTGTCCGATTCATAATACTTGTGCACAACAACTACCTGTTGTTATATTCTGTTTCAGCTGTTGAAGTAGATATATAATTCTACTTTTTACTAAACCATGATACTAGTCTGCTGCCTAGCATCAGACAAGTTCTCAAGTGCTTTTTCTGTCAATTTTACATCCATCATAGTCTGAATTTGAATAAGATATCGGTTTGAATCCACCATCTTTTGGATACCAAATTCCTATATTGATTGTGTGCTTCAGATATTTGATGATTCTCTTAGGTGCTAATAGATGTGATTCCTTAGGTTTAGCTTGAAATCTTGCACATACCCCTACTACAAATGCAATATCTCGTCTGCTTGCGGTTAGGTAGAGTAGATATCCAATGATTCTTCTGTATAACTTTTGATCAACATCCTTCCCATTTTCATTCCTTCCAAGTATAAATCTTGAACACATAGGTGTTTTAGAAGTTCCACTTATGTCCATACCATACTTGTTGATTAAGTCTTTTGTATACTTTGCTTGATTGATGAAGATCCCATCTTTAATCTGTTTCATTTGTAATCCAAGGAAGTAGTTGAGTTTTCCCATCATACTCATTTGAAATTTGCTTTTCATGAGATTTGCAAATTTTTCACATAGATCTTCTTCTTCTGATCCAAAAATGATATCACCTACATAGATCTGAATTAGCAATGTGCTTGTTCCATCTTCTAGTTTGAAATGTCAATGGTTTCCTTTCTGAATCCACTGTTGATCGGGAATTGTGACAGTGTCTCATACCATGCTCTAGGTGCCAGTTTGTGACCATATATTGCCTTTTTGAGCTTGTATACCTTATCCTCTTTTCTTTTGATCTGGAATCCAGGTGGTTGTTCCACATATACTTCTTCTTCCAAGAGTCCATTTAGAAATGCACTCTTTACATCCATCTGATAGACTTTGAAGTCATTGTGAGTTGCAAAAGCTAGGAAGAGTCTAATTGCTTCCAATCTTGCTACTGATGCAAAAGTTTCATCATAATCTTTGCCTTCTTCTTGTGAGTATCCTTTTGCAACTAGTCTTGCTCTGTTTCTGACAGGAGTTCCTTGTTCATCCATCTTATTTCTAAATACCCATTTTGTTCCAATGATGTTGGCCATGTCTGGTCTATCAACAAGTTCCCAGACCTTATTTCTCTCAAATTCATTGAGTTCTTCTTGCATGGTTGTAATCCAATCAGCATATTGGATTGCATCATCTATTGTTTTGGGTTCCACCTGTGATGGAAACAAATTAGCATGGTTTCCAGTTGTCTTCTGGTTCTACCACTTGTATGAACATCTCCAATGACTTGTTCTTCTGGATGATCTCTGAGCCAATTTAAGTCAGGTTGAAGTTGTGCTTGTTCTGGTGCTTCTACTGTTCCTGCTTGTGCATAAACTTCTTGAGTTTGAGTTGGTGGCTCTGTTGTTGTAGTAGCTGGTACTTCATCATGATTATCAATAGAGTGGTTCGGAATAGTAGCTAGTACTGTTGTATTCCTGTAGACTTGTCTTTGTGCTACTTCTTCTTCAAAATAGTGTAAATCTACACCACTAGTGTTTGTTTTATCAAACACTACATGAATTGATTCTTCAATCACCAATGTTCTTTTGTTTAGTACTCTGAAAGCTTTGCTGGTGTCTGAATATCCAATTAATAATGCTTCATCAGTTTTTTCATCAAAAGTATGTAGCTAATTCATGTTCAAAACCAAACATGTGTAAATAAGATATGTTAGGTTTTCTTCCATTCCATATTTCATAGAGTGTTTTACCATGATGTTTATTGATGATGGATCTGTTCTGAGTATAACATGATGTGTTTGCTGCTTCAGCCCAAAATCTCTTCGATAAGCTTCCTTCTTCTATCATTGTTCTAACTGCTTCCTTGTGTTTCTATTTCTTCTTTCTGCTACTCCATTTTGTTGTGGAGTTCCTACTGCTGATAGTTGATGTAGTACACCATTTTCTTCAAAGTAAGTTCTGATCACTTCATTTAGGAATTTTGTGCCTCTGTCTGATCTTATCTTGATGACCTTCAACTCCTTTTCATTTTGAATTCTTCTTAGTAAGTCCGGTAGCTTCTTGAGAGTTTCTCTTTTCTTGTTCTTGAAAATGGTCCAAGTGAACTTTGAAAAGTCATCAACCACTACTAAAGTGTATTTCTTTCTACTTACACTCACAGGTGTGACTGGTCCAAAAAGATCCATATGTAATAGATGTAAGATCCTTGTTGTTGATTGATATGGCTTTGACTTGAAAGAACTCTTGATTTGTTTCCCTTTTTGACATGCATCACAAAGACTTTCCTTCTTGAATGTGATGCCAGGTAGGCCTTCTACAAGCTTGTTCTTTGATAGCTTGTTAATGGTCTTGAAATTCATATGATTCAGTCTTACATGCAAAATCCAGCTAGGTGATTGTTTGTTCTTGACAAGCATACATGTTTCCGCTTTTGCTGTCTTCCTATCTACCATATACATGTTGTCTTCCCTTTTTCCTTCAAGTACAACTGTGCTGGTTTGATTGTGAATTACTTTGCTTCTTCTTTGCAGAAGTGCACATTGTAGCTTTTGTAACAGAACTGACTAATGCTTCGAAGATTTAAATTCAATCCCTTAACATATGCCACATTCTGAATCTTGATTGTTCTTTAACATGGCGCCTTCCCCTTAATCTTTCTGGGGTTTTCTTTGCCCTCAAAGGTAACTTTGGGTCCATCAAAAGCTTTGAAATCAGTCAGCCATCGTTTATTGCCTGTCTTATGTCCGGAACATCCACTATCTATGTACCGGACATCCTACAAAATAGATTAAGCAAGTTTAGGTACCCAACACTGTTTTGGTCCATACCTATTAGCAGTCATGCCTCATACTCCAAGTGTATATCAAAAGTATCTTCTCCTGGGATGGTTGAAGTCATCAACCTCATATGTATAAGGCATGGTCGAATAGCTTCTAATAGATTTACTAAAAGTATTCTGATACATTTCTCTACTTTTTGGTGTTTTAGCATCCTGTTTCACTTTCCAAACTACAGTAGATGACCTGTTTTCATGTTGCCTTTTGTATCCAAGACCGTGCCATTTCTGGCTTTTCCCAAATACATTTGACGGCTCATGAAATGGTTTTCTCTTGTATTTTGAAGGTGGAACATTCCAATCATCTTTCGAGGGGTAAAATCTGCCCTTACCTTTCAGTATGCCTTTGCCTTTAGTGGGCTGGTGAGATGATTTGTTCTGTTGTTTCACTGCACTGGGTTTTGGCTTCACTGGTGCAGGATGAGTAGTTGAAACTATGGTTTGTCCTTTTCTGAATTTAGATCCAGTGTTGGTCCTAGGTTCAGATTTGTGTTGTCTATTGTTTCCTTTCTCATCTTGACTATTGTAGCCAAGCCTAGATCTGGATCCAAACCTTTTAAGGGGTTTGTAAGCTGGTGCATCATATGGTGTAGTGGTGGTCTTAGCTGGTATGGAGGTTTCCTCGGCTTGTCTGTCAGCACCAGATGAGTGATCATCTGTTGCTTGTTGATCATCTAAGTGTATTTTCTTACCAGTTGATTTAGCTTTTAGTTCATCTAGTTCTTTTTTTAATCTTTTATTTTCATCTCTTAGATTCTCACATTCTTGCTCCAAAATTTCACGATTTGATGGAATTTCTTCAAATCTATGCATGAGATTTTGAATTAGATATGCAGAATCTAATAGATAAATAGAAGATTGTGCAGTATCAGATGTGGATGCATTAGATGAGCATGAGCTAGATAGTACCTCTGTTTCTTCAATTTCTTTTGCCATTAAGCATATATAAGCTTTGTCATTGTCTGAGATGGTGCCTTTGCTATCATCTGAATCATTATCAGATGATTCTGCTGCATCACTGTCACTTCTGCTTTCAGCTTTTAAGGCTTTCCTGCTCTTTATTTTGTCCGATGTTTTGTATCTCTTCTTTTCTTCATCTTCACCATTTTCTTCTAGACAATAATCTTTGAAGTGTCCCTTCTTTTTGTTGTTGAAGCATCCGAGTTAATCATCCTTTTTCTTGAAGTCTTTGCTGGAATTTGACTTTTTGATTGATGAAGAACTTCCTTTGAACTGCTTTTTCTTGAATCTGTCAAAATGTTTGATCAGTAAAGCAATCTGCTCATTTAGCTCTTGAGTCTCTTTGCTGGTTGAGTCACCTGCTTTGCTTTGTTGGGGTGCAACCAGTGCACTGGCCTTGTGTGGCTCGGTTGGTACACCGCCTTCACTATTTAACTCAAATTCATGAGTTTTTAATTGAGACATCAGTGTCAAGGTGTCGGTTTTTGCAAGATCTATTGTGCCTTTGAGTACTTATGTGATGATCTTTCATCTTTCAGGTAGAACTCTCACGATTTTCAGACAAACTTCTTTATGTGGATATTTATGTCCCGGTTGTTGTAGTTCGCTGATGATGCTTGAAAATTTGTTATCCATTTGATCAATGGATTCACCATTTTCAAATTCTCAAATTTTTGTTTAGCACCAGATAATTTGTTTTCTTTGACCGCCTCTGATCCTTCATTGATAAGTGCCAATTTATCCCACATCTCCTTTGCTGATTTGCAATCTTTGATCCTCATGAACATATTGCTGTCCAGAGTCTTCAAGATCATATCTTTTGCAACAAAACCAAGTTTTGCTATTCTTCTATCATCTCCGGTCGAACCCTTCTTAAGCTTTTCTATCTCTTTTCCTTGATCTGCACTTGTGGCTACCACATCATGATCTTGATTGACCCATCATTGATAACATCCAGCATCTCTTCATGAGTTGCTGCAATATGAGATAACATTCTTATTTTATATTCATCAAAATTGTTAACATTGAATACATATACTTTAGACATGAAATTTGAAAAGTCCATTGTCATAGACAAAAAGATGTATATATAAAACACAGATTTGAAAACTACTTTGAAAGTATGTGATCTCCTTGTTACCGTAAATCATATCTGAACAGGTTTTGATACTAGGAACACCGCTCTGATACCAATTGTTGGTCCTCAGAGAAAGGTGAGAATATAGTCACAAGGGAGGGGGGTGAATGACTATATTGGAGTTTCAAAAACTTTTCTTGTTAAAAAATCTTTTGGGCAGCGGATAAGACCCTTCTTAAAAGTTGTTTCAAAGTAGATTAAACACACAGTGTATGAATAAAATGCAAGAAAGAAATGTTGTAAGGTAAAATGCAGTAAGTAAATGAACACAAAGGTTTATAGTGGTTCGGGGTGGTGTAATCCCTTAATCCACTCTTCTCCTGTGATGATTGGAGGAAGTCACTGTTGTCTTTCACCAGTACAATAGTATGATTGTCCTTGGCTACACAAGCTTCACAATATCAAGACTATCACTCCCTGGCTACATAAGCTTCAGTGACTCAGTCTTCAACACCGCTCTTTGAGAAAAAAATCCTTCCGCAGCTATCACAAGGGGTGCAATTCCTTCTCGTGCAATCTGATTCAATTGCTTCAGTTTGGTGTGAATTGAATTCACAAAAGTGTGTTGATCAATCTCTGTGATTGATTTGGAATTGTAGCTCTGAATTCTGAGTTGATCTCTAGATATGTCTTTTCAAGTTTAGATAGAAAATTGACAGAGTTTCCGCACTTTTGTATGCTCGTGTATATGTCTATGTCTCTTTGTATTTCGGTCAATGCCTTCTTATTTATAGCTGTGATCTCCTTGATTTGAAAATTCGTCCATTGGCTATTTAATGCTGAGAATAATCCTTGATTTAAATCTTGATTCTTCCTTCATTTTATTCTCCTTAATTTTAGTGATCCGGATTTTCTTCAAATGTTTATCATAAAATCCATCCTTGATTGATTCAGCATTAATTGCTTGATCTCCTTATTTTCCATGTTCTGAATAAATTGTGGGCAGTATACTTGACTTTGCTGTTTCCTGACTTAGTTGTTGCTTGACCGGTCCAGTGACTCCTTCACTGTTATTTCTATAGCCATCCGGTAGAACTTTACTTAGCCGTTTTGCTGTTTTCTTTTTTTTTTTCTCCTTTGATTTTCCAAGTATGCATGTACTCCACTGATCCTTTATTTGTGTGAGATCTGTGTACACCATTTACAAGAATAGATTTCATCACTTGTAATATATCTTAGACTTATCCAAGGTCATCACAAACTTCCCTGGTTATAAGTCAGTCCATAATTCTTGACTTTACTCTGCTGGTACTTGGCTATCTTCATTCAGCTGATCTTCAGTCTTCCACTCAGCCATCCTACCAATCTAGTACAATGCTTGTCTGACTGATCTTATACAACGTGTCGGACTCTAAGTAAAGTCTTATACAGATATTTCTAACTTATTTCAGGCTTTCTATAGCAGCTAGTATGGCCATCATCAAAACAAATAAAATGTTCCTATCACTACGAATTCCCAAAACCGAACAAACCTTGCACACTCAAACCAAAACTGACTAACCACTACTTGAGCCACAAAAGCCACTCTAACCAAACTTCTATTCAACAAACAGCCCTCTATAAACTCTTACCCGGATGATGTCCATAAAGGTTTCTTAAAGGTTTGAAGGTAGGCTTAACTTTCTTAGCTATCTTATTTAACACAAAAGTTTTAACATTCTTGTATTATCCAAGGTTAGTATAGCTAAGTTATCCATTATTAATGTATCTAAAAGTTTTTTCATTAACTTAAATACAAGTACAACATGAATTTAATTCGTGTCATAAAAGTACTTTAGAAAATAAACAAACTAAAAGGTACCTGGAAGGGCTGCATCCAAAGAAAACACTCTTGTCGGTCGGCCTGCATTTCCTTGGTGGTTTCTTTGACTTCTCCTAGCATTATTCTTAGGGCAAACTCTTGCAACATGACCCATATCTCCACAGAAGTAACAACCATTTGTATCTGTCCAACATTCTCCGGAGTGGTATCTTTTTCATTTTGGGCAACTCGGTACACTTGTTGATGATGTGGCTGCTAACGGTACTGAGGTCTTCTTCTCATTATGTAGCGGAGCTTCATTGTCATTTCCTTGGCTGCCCTGAAAGGACCTTTTTACTCCCACCAAAATCGATGGTTTGTTCTTAAACGTCTCAACTTCCAATGTCTTGTTCAGCAACTCTGCCATGCTCCTTGGTGTGAATCCCAACATGCCAGCATGTATTTCCCGAGATAAACCGTTCTTCAACAAGGCCATTTTCTTGTCAACTCCCATGATCTCAGGGAAAACCTCCCTAACCCATTGAACCGATTGGTGTACTCCGATACCGGCATGTATAGTCCTTGTGTGTGATTCAAAAACTGACTTGCCTTGTTTGCTTGAACCGAAGGTGGAAAGTATTCATTGTATAACAACCCTTTAAATGCTTTCCAATCCGTAACCTTTCTATTGTTACTTTTATAGCATCTATCCAACTTTCTGCTGCTCTAAGTATAAAACTCACTGCCAACTGTGCCATATCTATTTTGGGTACATTTACACCTACACGCCTTCTCAAAGCTCCTTATCCACAATTCCGCCTTGGCCGGTTCCATATTTTCGGAAAAGTCTTGAACCCTATTTCTTTTCAACTTGTTATACCAATCAACCGGTGGAGCTTGTTCTTGAACTGGTGGTGCCACTAGAGGTCTAACCGCTTGGGCAACTGGTGGGTAAACGAGTGGGTATCCAAAGGGTACTTGAGGAGGGTGTGAAGGTGGATACGGTTGTTGAGGTTGAGCCACTGGTGGTACTTGGTGGTAAGGGTAGTGTCATTGGTGATGAGGTGGGATATGGTATTGTCGGTGAAGTCCGTAGGTTGGATAACCAACCCATAGTGATGATCAACTCTTGGTGGCGATGGTATGTTAGGTTGAGGCGATAACTTGCAGGTGGAGGGTAAAAGGTTTGTTGATACGGTGAGATCACTGAAGGAGGTGGATGGCTTACCGGTGGCAGTGGGGGATACACATTTGTCACAGGAGGTACGTACACTGATGGAATCTATCCTACTGTGGTAACATACAAGGGTTTATCATCTGGTATACCAACATTCTGAGGTGACTCCTGATTCACTTGAAGGTGAGGTTGTTGCTGAGGATGCATCTCGTTCTGACTCTGATTCTGACCACCCTCTTGCCTAACTTTTGAACTCTCACCTCCGAAAATTCCTCTGCGGGTTACTACCATTCTGAATGGTCAGGAAAGATCAGAATGTTACTAAGTGGTATAAAGATACTTATCTTAAGAAAGGAAACTTAGAAGAGCAAACGACGCTTAAATCTAATACCAACTGTAACGCCCCGTTCTTGGATACTGAGTCCTTATCCGAAAAAGAAACGTTCGGCACATATAATATTAAATAAATTCAATATTATACGTAAGCCTCTACTACGTCGTATGGAGTTTAGCAAACGTAAGCTTAAAAGACTCGGCAATACCTCATAAAACCTACTAAGTAAAGAAATTTTGAACATACTACAGACAGAAGGTAACTTACAACAACGAAGTAACTTACAACAAACGATTTCATAAAGAAAAGGACAACAACTAGTCTTATAGCATGACAAATAAGTACAACCCTTGTCTTGAAATTTAAAAGTACAACATAGTTTAGTACATCATAGATAGCAAAGAAAAGAAAACATCTAGCAAGGCATCATCTCAAACGTCATCCTCAAAGTCGTCATCCAACACTTGTTCAACCTGTTCGTCTTCTCACCCCAAAAGCACACATAACAACATATGCTACTTAGCAAGAGAAAGAAGCTAATGTATAATTAACTTTTACAACGAAAGGTTCACATTATTAAACGAGTTATCTTTATGTAACCGACAAATCTCTAAGGTTCACTTCATGCTCATCAACATGTCATGACTGTTGGTTTCTAACTTAACTCATCTTGTTACATTAGCATTCAAGGACACTACGCATAGTGCTACTCACCACGAGGTATGGTTTGAAACCAATCAGTGGATCACACCGATAGCCCCGGAAGTCTAGTCTGGTAGACTCCTATAGTGTACACGTTCGGCGGAGTCCCTCCGCACCTAGAGTCTATTCTGGTACACTAATAGAGTTATTCACTTTATCTGACCTCCCACACATCGCGATATAGACTTGTACTTTACCAAGAATGGATTGATGTTTAATCTTTTTACTACACAAGTATGTTTGTTATTATGTTGTTAACTAGCCACCTAAGTGTTTTCAAGTAAACTCCCTCACATCTACTACTCCCTTTCCTAGACCACTAGACACGGACAAGGCCTAGCACGTACACAGACAATGATGGATACTAATCCATCAAAGCACAAGCCAATCATACGCTTCCGACGGTCCCGAACTTCAACTCTTAGGAAGATTACATTCGGTGTCGGAACTAAACGCATAATAAGGTTAATCATGGCTTGTTCATATTCATTTAAATTGTCTATATCATTAGTATAAGGTTAGGAACCAATCCCAACTTACTACACTCGAAAATACACAAAAACATAGGCCTTAGGCCATGGCCTATAAATCATAGGCCAGCTCTTAAGGCACAACAGAATACTCTGAACTCTCTGATTCTGATAGGCCACGGCATACGACGCTGATTGACGTGATCAGTCAAGTGATAATAAAATACTCGATCACCATAACTAGCAAGAGGATTAGGTCCATCGTAATATAGCTATAGCGAATCAAGGTCGATCCCACAGGGAACCAATTGTGAATCATTTTATATATAAACAACTAATTAATCATGCCAAGAACACAGAAGCGGTCTATGACCAACAAATGACGAGAAAAGATAAAGGACACGACTCGACACAACACATAAACGTACAAGTAATTAACCTCCCCAATTACTAAGTTATCGTTTGGAATTAGTGAACTATATAATTAAACAATACTTCACAACTATTAACCCGATTCGTATTTCTCTTATATTGGCTATAGGAGTCATCCCCTAAACTAGATCTAGCTCCGGGTAGGCCATCTAGATCACTTTGCTACATTACGTGACTTCGCTTCGTAGGCCTCCATCTCATATAACTCGCATGCTTACAAAACTAGGGATGCTGATATAAACCATATTCCTCACCTAGGCAACATTCTTGTGGTTACGCGTACTTCCTAGGTGATCGCATCAGTCTCCGTCCATTCACACTAACTTTTTAGGTATCATGTTAATCTACGATATACGTATAACTAGGTGCTAGCAATTCCCAAATATAACACAGATCTAGATCTCGCTGAAAGTCCCGGAAGATCAATTCATGATCCGACCTAGAGTACTATATTGGTATTTCCTAATAATACGCTAATTAAAACAGACGAGCAATGTAGCCGTAGCCATACCTACTAAGATAAGAAATTCTAGGTGGACAATCACACCATAAAGACGTGGCTAGATTGATGCGGCGAAAACCTAAATCTTAGTTTTTCTACATACGTAACGGAGAAAATAGAGATTCATAAAGCAATTATATAGATCTACTAAAAACACGATTGTCGATCATACCAAAGTCATTTATAGGTCACCGGATAACATATCTGGGCGTGTGGATCCTTATAGACAAGGAATCCCCACTGCCTCATATCGTACCCTTAGATCTACATCGTTCGGTGAAGAACGAACAACCTCAAACGATAAACAATAATTGGGGGAGAATTAATTACAACATAGAAGAAAGAACAAGTGAATAAAAATAACTCACATAATTACTGCTGGAAATCTGTACTAAAACTGCTCTGAAAAACTTATAATTTATGTTATGAGTCGATGTACAAATTGACTAATAAAAGGGAGTTTATATAGGCTGTAAACCGACTTAGAATAGCCGTCAACCGACCTAAATTACGTTTCCTAAACCCTAACGGAGCCTAAAACGCGTATGGAGAAGCGGGGGCATTTTAGCCAACTCGCTGGCAGCCAGAGCAGGGCTCGCTGCCAGCGAGCCTGATGATTTGCCTGGGCCTTTTTCTGCTTCGCCTGGTCCGTTCCTGGTCCGTTTTGGTGCTTTTATCCACTCAAGTCCAGCTAAGTTGCTTCCGAATCAGCCCACTATAAATACGACATAAAACAAGGCTTGTAATATCAAATAATATAATAAAATGGCTAATTACATAATAACGAGTCGTAACTCGGTTCGGGTGTAATTTATTCACGAGACGACTAATTATTAACCACTTAAAGCCCATTTAAGCTAGAATCGGGGATAATAAATAGATAAATAAGTGGTGTAAATTGACCGTCATCGACGCCTGGAGAATACTCAGAATTCTCAGCATCTGATAGGCCATGGCCTACGACACCTGGGAGCATTTTTCTGCACTTTACGATTCTACACCATCACTAACCCTTTTCCAATCAATTTAACAACAATATACGCAGTAAAACAGCAGCACAACAGTTCTATATCATACCATAGCACTTCATAATTTAACTACAATATTTAAGCACAATTTCAGACACCAAAACATGCCAAAACTCAACTCTAGCATCATAAAACCTTAATTAAACCTTAGGAAGAGCATCTTACCTTATGCAAGAAAAACCAACCCAAGAAATCTGCAGCAACTCGATCTCCTAACTATAAATCTTTACAAAACGCTGAACTTTCTGTATCAAAACGATCCCCTTCTCGTGTTGAGTCCGTTTCCGTGATTCATTCTGAAAACCATTGAATAACTTGTAAGAACTTTAAAAAAATTCTCTTTTGAGCACTTTTCTGTTTTCTCCCAAATTTTCCTCTAAGTTTGAACTTCTTTGCAGACCCAATCTTTTGACAAACCTCCTTACATAATGGGAGATTATTTCCAAGCATAACTCCCACTAGTTTTCTAATTAATATAATTATTCCCATTAACTTCCATAATTACCCAATTAATACTAATTCAAATAATTAACATTTCCTTTATTAAAAACCTTAATCCTTATATAAATTAAATATAATATTACGTTTTCGTAAATTGCACGTCTGCCTTTTCCCGAAAATCGGAATATTACAATATATTATTGACATACATCATTATCTCTCGATATTATCTTCTACCATCTGTACTCTCAAATTGTTACAGCCTTGCATTCTGCTGTTATCAATTCAAAGGTTTTGGCAATTTACGAAATTGTCCATTGATGCCTAGCCAACTTTTTTTTCCTACAGAAATATTTGATGGTTTCAAGGATGAAAATGGTTTCAAAAACCTTATTCACACCGATTTTAAGGGTCTGCTGAATCTGTATGAAGCTGCACACGCAATGATTCATGGAGAGGACATTTTAGAAGAAGCTCTTGCATTTGCATCTACTCATCTTGAGTTAATGATACCACATTTGCCACCATCGCTGGCAAAACTGTGTGTTCATACCTTGGAGCATCCAATCCACAGATGCGTTCCTCGATCGGAGGCTCGTTTCTTCATTTCACTTTACGAAGAGGAAGAAGAACCAAAGAATGATGTGGTTCTTAGGCTTGCCAAGTTGGACTATACATTGCTTCAGATTTTGCATAGAAAAGAGTTGGCCGAAATCTCCAGGTATTTTTGGTATAAGTCAGTCACATTGTTCAAATGTTTGTAAATCTCCACTTATAAATGTTTTAATTCTAAAGAAAAAAAAAAAAAATAATTTCCTTTTGTAGTTGGTGGAAGGACTTGAATTCGGAATACACATATGCAAGAGATAGAATGGTAGAGCTTTACTTTTGGGCCCTAGGAGTACATTTTGAGCCTCAATACTCCCTCGCAAGAGTTATGCTTGGAAAATTCTTTTGTCTGGTTACAATAATTGATGACACATATGACGCATATGGGACTCTTGATGAATTAAAAGTTTTTACTGATGCAGTGGAAAGGTATGTGCAACAATTGATGCCAGAGTGATGTTTAAAAATACCGTATACTCCCTCCGTTTCGAAATAACTGATACAGTTGTTAAAATGTTTTGTTCCATTTTATGTGAGGCAATGCAATATTTATTGTGTTTTTACTTGATTTACCTTTATTTATTACAGTAGAAGATATAGAAAAGAAGGTCACATTAATTATATCCAAAGACATTTTAGTCATTTTATTGTAAAAATTAATGCATTAACTCACTGAATATTTATGATATTTACAACTGCCACAGATAAATTGAACGAACAAGTGCTGAATTGAACAAACAGACCCTAAGTCTAAAATCTGCACCACAATCATAACAAATCAAATTACCAATGAAAATCCTTATAAGAAAGGTAAAAATGTAAATTAATGGCATTTATATTTTACACGGTGGGCCCTTGTGTGTTTTATTAGGACCATAATAAAATTTCTGTCAACTAAATTAGTCTATTAAAAACTAATTAGTCCTTATTGCCAAATAATTTGTTAGTCCGTCCTTAATGTCCTATTAAGTTGATAAGTAGTCCTTATCAACAATTTTCCCTTAATATTATTGGATATTATTTATAAAAAAAAAAATTAAATGGACCCATTTTAATTAAAGAGATGATATGAATAGTTATGTCGTAATCTTATGAGTTTGATCTGTCTCTCTCTCTCTCTCTCAGGTGGGACACTTCTGAAATTAATCGCTTACCTGAATACATGAAATCTCTATACAAAGCCATCCTGCAGTTACATGTCTCATTTGAACAAGAGCTACAGACACTGGGAAGGTCTTCATTAGTTTCTCATGCAAAACAAAGGGTAGAATTGTTTTGCCTTTTCAATATCTTTCCCTTTATAATTGGTCTTATGCACTTACTCGATCATGCAAAAGAAAGAGTTGGATATTTCTCTTTTAAGCTTCTTTCATTCTATCATGTTTATGTTTGTTTGTGTACATGCATCGTTCCCTACTTCGTATATATATAGAGAGAGAGATAGATAGATAGATATATAGATATAGATATAGACATGCATATGTAAATATATGTAAATCTATGCGTATGTAGATACATACACACACACACACACATATATATATATTATGTGTGTATACACATAATGAATATAGATGATACAAGAAATCGCCCGGGTATACATTGAGTGGATGATTGGATGATTAGGCCTCTGAATGATGATCCAAGAAGCTTTGAGATAAACCTATAAAACAAACAAGACGTAAGTGGGTCTGGAGGTGTTCTTCGGGTAGCCACTCTAAGGCTCAAATCAATTTGGCATAGTTGTATTTGCTATAGAAACAGTGAGCTCGGTATTAAAAGTGCGCATACCTAAGCAATGAGGATGATGATGATCACTTTATATAGTGTACAATCGTGATAAAAAAACGTTAACGCACATTAATGTAGTGGAGCAAACATCTTAGAGCATTTGTGTCACGTCGATTAGCAATGGACCGGGGATCACTAGTGTCACGTCGATTAGCTGATACTCCGTGTTTAGAATGACATTGTGATGATGAAGTCGTCTTTAATAAGTTGTGAGATTGGATGAGCATCACATGTAGGGTGACCGATCTAATCTATGTCAAATGCCCCCTGACCTAAGATAGGATATGTATAGTGGGTTAGGTTTGCACCAATATGACGGGGCATGACATGAGTCGCCGGTCATCGGTTTCCGGTTACACCAATTATTTATCATCTTTTAAGTTTATACAATCTTGGTCTAGCCCAAATTACCCCGATGGGTCTAGAACCATGAAATACTCTTAATATTTAAAATCCTCTCTCTGTCACAGATGGAAGTACCAAATTACAGAAATGCTGAAGTAGGAACAAAAAGATTAAGGGAGAATTTGCAGAAAAGAAGTAAAAGAAGAAAATCAATTCCATTCATAACGTTCACCATTACGCAGCTGTAGCTCTTATAAACCTTGCATGCGCTCTAGATTCTAACATAAAAAAAATCTAACAAACTATGAGGTCAACACCAAAATCTGACTTCAATATAACGAAAAACCAAATAAAACCCAAATAAGAAAACTCGGCCAAAATAAGGAGACTCGGCTCAAATACCCAGCTCGAATGGTGACAGACCCTCCCCTTTAACAACTACCTTGTCCTCAAGGTAGGACAAACTGAGGAAATTTCCTCTTGAGGTATGAAAAGTTCTCCCAAGAAGCTTGATCATGATCAATTTTGAACCACTTAAACAACCACTGCACTACGGGATAGTTATCACGTTTAATGGTTCTGATATCAAGTATTTCCTTCGGATACAGGCCAAATTGCCCATCTGGTGAAGTAATAAGAGGTGAAGAGGTAGTAGGAGGAGCATTCTCAGTTAATTTCTTTAGTATAGATATGTGAAAAACCGGATGCAATTGAGAGGAAGAAGGGAGTTTGGCTCCCAACTTCACATTGCGACTAATAGCCAAAGTGGTCTGTCTATATGGTTGTAATTTGATTAGAACCATATCACCTTCATGAAATTCCTTGTCCAAAATGTTCTTATCATCATTTGTCTTCGTTCTGGCTTGTGCCTGCACCAAATGATCCCTCCATTCTCTAGTTAAAGCCTGCTTCTGCTCCAAGAAATCATCAACTGTTAATGAATTTGAATAACTTAAACTCCCCAAAGGTAGTGTAGTGGGTGGATATCCATAAAAAGCCTAAAATGGGGTCCTTTCAAAAGAAGAGTGGTGGCTTGTGTTATACCAATATTCTGCCATAAGGAGCCAAGACTTCCACTCTGTGGCCTCTGAAAGATTACCTTAAATACATCTCTAAACATTGGTCAACTCTCTCAGTTTTGCCATCAGTTTGAGGGTGATAGTTTGCACTGAGATTAAGACTTACCCCTGCCATCTTCATCAACTTAGACCATAATTCAGCAGTGAATACTTTGTCCCTGTCTGAAATGATAGTCCTGGGTAATCCATGCAACCTATACACTTGTGATAAAAACTTTGAGGCCACCACATCAGCTGAATAATGTTTGATCAAAGGAATTAAAGAGCATATATACTTTGTGAATGTATCGACAACCACCAGTATAACCTCATTCCCTTCAGATTTAGGTAGCCCTTCAATAAAATCCATACCTATGCTTTCCCATGCATGATTAAGGTACGAGTTGTAATAGGCCAACATGGTGTTGGTGTATGTCCTTACATTGCTGGCATGTCAAACACTCCTTCACCATCCACTCAATGTCCCTCTTTAAATTAGACCAATTGAAGACAGAAGCAACCTTATTGTAACATGATTGAATCTCAGAATGACCTCCCATTGGAGAATTGTGTAACTACTGTAAAATGGAGGTTCTTAGATCCCAAATTGTGCCAACATACACCCTATCTTGATACTTAAGAACACATTGATGAAGTGAAAAACCATGAACATAGTTTGCATCCAACACCAATTTTTGAGTATGGTCTTGAGCCATGTGGTCTCCCCCAAAAGAATCAAGCACATCTTGTAACCAGATTGGAATTATAGTAGATATTGCTATAATCTCTCCTTTAGTACCTTCACCAGAAACTTTACTGGTATGGATCGACCTGCGTGATAAAGCATCTGCAACAACATTTGCCATCCCTTGTTTGTATTCAATCATAAAATCAAGCCCCATCAGTTTTGAAATTCTCTTCTGCTGTAAAGTAGTAGTTGACCTTTGCTCCTACAAGTATTTAAGACTTTTTTGGTCACTCCTTTAGATAAACTCACTGCCTTGCACATAGTGCCTCCATTTAGACACAGCCACAATGACAACCATTAACTCTTTTTCATAAGTGGACGCCTCAGATCTCTAGGCTTGAAAGCTTTTCTCAAATATGATATAGGCTTGCCCCTCGGTTGCAAAACAACCTCTATACCAGACAAACAAGCATTAGTCTCTATACAGAAAGGAATAGAGAAGTCTGGCAAAGCCAAGACTTGTGCCCCACACATTGCTCCTTTAAGCTGTTGTGCCCCTTCAGATTATGTTGTCCACACAAATCATTCCTTCTTCAAAAGACCTGTTAAGGACCTGGCAATAATCAATATTTCTTGATGAACCTCCTATAAAATCCAGTAAGGCCTAACAAGCCTCTCAACTCTGTTACATTAGAAGGCCTAGGCCAATTCTTCATTGCTTATATTTTCATACGATTAGCCTGTACTACTCCTTCATGTATCAGATGCCCTATGTACCCCACCTTCTGTTGACAAAAAGAACACTTACTACTCTTTGCATAGAAATTGTGTTCCCTCAAAGTGTTTAATACACACTTTATGTGTTCAACATGGGATTCTAAATCTAGGCTATAGATCAATATGTCATCAAAAAAATACCAATACAAACTTCCTAAGAAATGGTTGAATTATGCCTCATACATTTTTGGAATGTTGTAGGAGCATTGGTAGACCAAATGGCATTACCATAAACCTATAGTGACCGTGGTGAGTCACATAAACTGTTTTCCTCATATCTTGCTCCTTCATCTTAATCTGGTGAAAGCCAGACATCAAATCTATTTTTGTAAACCATTTGGAAGACCTAGTTCATCTAGAAGTTCATCTATTATTGGAATTCGGAAGCTGTCTTTGATTGTATACCCATTCAACTTCATATAAACAACACATAAAAAAAACTTCAATCGGATTTTAGAGAGATGTTTTCTCTCAGCTAGCTTCTTCTTCTCTTTGAATGAGCCTGCCAAATCCCCTCCAGTTCTGTGTCTTTGTTCTTGTTTCTTACTCTTTTAGTTTGGTTCCTTCATGATCTACTACTTACAGTTTTTACAGCTCAAATTTTGATCTATGACTCGCAAAACAAAGAAATCTGATGAAGAAGGTACTGTTCATGTTCCGGGTGCTCTTGAACAAGAAAGTACAGTTGAAGTGCAGGTTGCAACTGCTTCTACTCCCCTTGTAGAACTGCCTGCAGCTCAATTTGAAGATGGATGAACCAAGGAAAGGAACCCGTTGCTTGATGTGGCCCCTGCAGTGGTGGATGTGATGGAGTCTGCTCTGAAGAGTGGTAATCCTTTGGTGTTTGAAGCAATGAAGTTGAAATCTGGGAAACTTGTTACTCCGGCTGTCAACAATGCTAAAAAGAAGGTCACTGTGACAGATTCTGAAATGGCAAGTTCTTTCTCTCTTTTAGAATTACTTGAAGTAGAAAAATTGGCTGATCATGTTCAATCGGATACTGTTCTAGTTAATAGTTTAAAGGTTGGCCTTGTGTTGGATAAGGTGAGTGAGAGTGTCACTGTACCTACTGGACTGGTTCCTGTACCTGTTGAACTTGGTGGTGTAGTTGGTTCTTCAGGGGTAGGGCCTGTTTTTGATGGTGTAGTTGATACTTTAGGACAAAGTGGTGTAGTAGAGAAGGGGACTCATTTAGGGGTGGATCCTGTCCCTACTAATGTCACTAGTGGGAATGCTTCTTTTATTCCTACTGGTGAGGTTCATGCTCCAGTCATTTTGAATGCCCAATCTGCAGATTTTCTGGGGCCTAATGCTGCTAAGGCTGTTGATGAGGTTGCCTCTTGGGTTCAACTGGTGAAGAATGATAGGGATCAATTTGATGAAGTTGTTACTTTAACTGACCATGTTATTACTGAAGAAACTGTGATTTTATATGAGGAAGATGAGAATGATGATAGTTTGGAGAAACTAAGTCTTATTGGCGTCTTTCCAGGCAAATTTCCTGGTAGAGATGCTGTTCAAAAAATTGTTAATGCCTGGCCTAGGAAGTGTAGGTTTAACTATCACAATTCTGGCTGGATAGTGTTTTTGTTTGAGCATGAGTCTGATCTCTAGGATGTTTTGCAAGCTGGACCCTTTTATGCTTATGGGAAGCCTATGATCTTGAAGAAGATGCCAGTGATGTTTAATTTTAGTAAGGAAACTAGCTCTGTGGTACCGGTATGGATTCAACTCCCAAATCTTCCATTAAGGCTTTGGAAGGGTAGGGCTTTGAGTAAGATCTGTTCCTTTGTGGGATGTCCTCAGTACACTGACAAGGTGACAGCTTCTAGGAAAGTGTTAAGTTTTGCAAGATGCTTGGTGGATGTAGATCTCAAGTCTGACTTGCCCTCTGTCATTCCTATTACCTTACATGATGGGAAGGTCCTCCTGCAACCTGTTTTGTATGAAGAAATGCCTAAGTTTTGTGTTTGGATGGTTTTGCATCATTAAACAAAAACAATTTATAAACCCTAACCTATATGTAAAACTAACTCCTAACCGGCCGAATACCGGGTAATTGCTAGTAAAGCGGGATAAGTAAGGGGTCGATCCACAGGGAATTGGGTTGTTGAATCTAGTCTTATTAATTCCTTTCAATTGTTACTTATGAAAACAAATAAACGAAAGAACAAACATATAAACACATAGAACAGATAAAATAAATCTAAGCTATAACAACTAAGAAAAACATAGAAGAACGATACATGGAATCAACCAATATACAAACCAAGTCATTTCAATCCAAGCTCATCTCATGATTTTAATTCGATATTGTGGTTTCACCTTTACACGAGATACAAACTCCTAATCTCTTAGTGAATCCGTTTCTCAAGCTATGAACTCCTAATCTCTTAGTGAATTCAATTATCGATCTCTCCTCTCTTGAATGTTGAGACCAATTTCCATACAAAACGAAGGTGTAGATTCAAGTTAACTCTCGTATTTTAGAATCTAGCAACCTAGATAATTAACCAATTAATTTGTCACGAATTAACGATTAAAGATCCTATCTTTCTATGGTGATCTAGCCTAACAACGATTCTCATCTACGTTAGACAACAATTAGCAACCAATCTCTCGATCTAGTCACACAATAGCATCATAAATCATAGAAAGATACAAAACAAATCAAAGATCACGAAAATAAACAAAGGATTGAATAAATTAAAAGATAAACTCACATAGTTTGGTACAATGGATGATCTCCATGAATCAACAAACAAAAATAAAACATCCTAATCTAACCCGGATCACCCGAGCACAAGGCTCGGGTGACCGGCCTTGGAACCCTCAGAAGTGCGGCTGCTGAGTAGTATTTGGTGTATGAAGAATTTTTGATATCTTTTAGGGTTGGGGCGCAGCTGCTTTTATAGAGTTTTAAGTCGGCCAGGGCTAAGTCGGCAGACGGACGCCCGTCCGAAACACCTGGACGCCCGTCCAACTGCTTTGGACACTAGGGCAGACGCTCGTCCATACAACGTCCAAACTCTCTGTTCTGATTTCTTCTCCTGGACGCCAGTTTGATTTAATGGACGCCCGTCCACAGTGGACGGGACATGAACGAACGTCCATCATGCCTGGAAGCTGATTTCTTCATCTTTATCCTTTCCTTCTCATCCCTATCTCTTCTCTTCATCAGAAAATCCGAATGCAGCCTCTTCTAATCCTCTTTTAGCTCGAGAACATGTATCTAAAAGATAAATAAAACATACCAAAGCGTAACATAACTCCAAAATAATATAAACTCACAATTTAAGCACATAATTCGTTACGTTTTGCAATTTAACTATTGAAAACACCACTTGCTCAATATTTCAATTATAAAGCTCGATTTCTATGAAAAAATCCACATACGGGGGAAATTGACATAAAACATATCGTTATAAAACGTATAAAATCACCCTTAACATTTTGCTCTA